>CM035415.1:15447818-15472818 GCA_020310875.1 Ceratopteris richardii | reverse complement strand
TGTTTGAACCGATTTCCATTCGGTAGTCTTGTGTTGTGAGTCTATTTAATGATCAGTTATATACGATTCTGGATCTTTTCTGTCGTGAGATTGTGTGTTTGTCATCCTGCGTGAGACTGTGTAAACTCAGAGTTAATCATCTACATTTAGTATATTTTCGGTTAAGTGACTAGATTCGATACAATAGTCTGCGTCACTGAGAAGTCGGTAAAGATCCGTATGTCAATTGCGATAGAAATTTATGAATTGAGTCAGTATACGATAAGTTGGAGTAATCCCGATCCGATTTGTCTGTGTATTGTTGTTCGGTGTGATTACCTGTCACCTGGAATCGTCTTATTGAGAAATATTTAATTACCGAAAAGTGCGTATTCTAGTAGTTATAAGTCATAGCAGGACCACTGCTTCATTTCCATAGCAGATTTAGTCTGAAAATCCTAACACTCACCGTGCCAAAGAGTGGTCAGTATTCAGACTCACCCACTGTGCTAAGACGTGAGGAAGTATTTATGACTGTGTGAAGAATTGGGAAAATAGTACAGGGCCTCTGTTTAACAGACCCCTACCACTCCCAAGAACCCGAGGACCCGATAATACTCTTCCGAAAGTTGGATAGAAGTATTATCGTTTAACATTGGCGATCCTGCTGGGGATGTGGCATTAAGATTGCCTGGTATTTTGTTCGAATTAAATTTTGTTGGATAGACAATAGCAACAGAACCAGATTGTTGCAAGACTGTTTTGCTCGTAATACTATATGATCAGTACGGAAATGCTACATGCCGATTACTCGATCAGGTGAAAAGTATCCCAAGAATCATCAGTTAGGGGTATTAAGAACAACTCTGGGAGGTACTAGTACAATTAGACCTGAGCCAGTTGTCGAAAAAGTGTCGAACGATAACACTGATTCCGGTGAGATTACGGTAGAACGTAGTACATCTCTAGAACTGTCTGGTATCACTACGGTGCAAACTGTTGAAAATACAGCAGTTTTGGAACCTACCAAGGCGCAGCTGGAATCTAGTCTAAAAGTTTTCGGAATAAATTCAGATACGATTAAAAACACTTTAGGGAAGGAAATTAACACAGGCGAATCTACGCTGTATCCAGTCACAATATTGAATCCTTCCGGTGGAATTTCGGTAAGAAAAACACAGTTTTTCGGTGACGATTCAGCAGTTTCGGCTGAATCTTCAGCTCAACTACAACGTTTGGAAGCAAGTCCTCCTACTCTGGATATCAAGGAGGAAGGAAGACTATTTGAAACAGAAATTCGCAATATAGTAAGTAAGCTAATTGCACCGGAAAGTGTGCCATTTGGCGAAACAAATTCCGGTAGTTCAGAAACTCAAACCAGAAATACAGAAGGAGTGTATAATACATTTACGATGAATGAACAACCGCAACGACAGTTAGGTCAACCCAGATTGGCTCCAATGGGAGTAACATATACAAAGTTTAGTGGGTTTCCAGGAGATGATCCAGATGCTCACGTACGCACCTTCGAAATCAGTTACGCTGTCCTCAACCATCCACCGGATCCGGCATACAAAGCAATTGTTTTTCAATCTACACTTGTGAATGAAGCAGCAAGGTGGCTTACTGAATATGATATTAATCATTTCGGTACTTATGAAGCAGTACGAGATGCTTTTCTGCAGCGATTCAGGCTGAAAAAGAATCCTGCAGAGATCTTTGAGTATTTACAGAACAACAGACAGAAACCAAATCAAACTGTACAAGAGTATGCTACCCTTTTCAGAACTCATTTAAGACAGTTACCCCAGGCTCATGCTAATTTACCAGACGATGTTATTACACAGTGGTTTATCAATGGCTTACTTCCTCAACTTAGGCAAATCATGATTATAAGATGTGTAGGAGCCATGACCCTCGATGCAGTGATCGTAATGACCCTTCAACTGGAAAACAAAGTTGGTGGATTTTCAGAGGATTTGGAATGGATTAAAACAAACAAACATGTGGCTGAGGATATAACTAGGCAAGTATATTGCACCACCTGCAAGAATTCAGGACATACTAGTGCCCAGTGTGCGTTAAATCAGACCTATTGCGCCATTTGTAACATTGTGGGACATACCACTGAGAATTGTGCATACAATGCCAGAAGACAAGGAGCAGCAACAGTTAATGCAATTATTCAGGAACAAGGGCAGCCATCCAATCAATATGTACCCCCACATTTGAGACACATGTTGGTGCATGACAATCATCAATTGAAGGATTATGGAGAGATGAAGTCAAGGAGTCAAGAAGAGAACAAATTCAGATGGTTGAAGGAAGGGCATATTCAGAAAATCCAAAGACATGTACACATATGTATATTAACTGACTTATACCTTTGTCTAGTCATACACTTGTATATATTCATCTATAAATATGTTGGAAAATGTCGGGCAAATAGTGCAGAAGAAGATTTGAGAATAGGGAGAGAGAAATTAGTGTCATTAGACACATGAAGAGTGAGTGAATTGTCCATCCTCACTTAGATGTAAGTTTTCTGAGAAATGGAAAAATTTTGCGCCCGATATTTTGCTGTCTGCTCCTTTTGTGCTTAATCTTTTGAAGAATCCTTTTGCACGTATCTAAGTCCATAGCTAATCTATCTATGGCTAGAATTTGAGAGATTAATTTCAATCAGGCTGTGAGAATTTTGATTAGGAACATTCATATGTAAGAATGTTCTAAGAGTCGAAAAATCTGGCGCACATTTCATCTTCAAAGAAATAGTCAGTGCTCAGTCCACAGTGTAAAGTTTTACACAAGTGAGGGCTCAAAATCTAAGTTGGAAGGTAAGCCATCTATGGCTAGAAGATCTTGATCAAACGGGTTCAGAGTTGGGAGAACCAGTGCTAAGAAGTTGCAGGTGTCAAAGTCGCCATTGCAGAGAAGCACTTTCAGACATAGGTAAAGTGTTTCACACATTTCTCAGTGTGTACTTAATCTTTTTGAGAGATTTAACTTGGCAAAGTTGCGGAACCTTAAGGCGAAGTGTTGTGCAAAGTTTTATCAAAAACTTTACAGGATTGATTAGTCAATGAGTGACTAATCTGCAGCAGACTTTTCTGAAGAAACTGAATTTTTCAGAATAATCAATTTTCTGATAATTTGGTGAAGATTCTCTAAATTAGGTGGAGTCTAAAGTTGATCTTGATATAGAGGTGATCTAAATTCAAGGTCAACTTGTTCTTTTGGAGATTAACACTCTCCATCAGTGGTATCAGAGCAGGTTGTGTCAAAATTGAAGTAAAGAAGACTCCGACTATTGCAGAAGTACAAATCTTTACATTTTGAAGGTGCAGAAGGGTAAAGGCTGAAGGAAACTTGAAGGAAGACATACAAAGAGTATCAAAAGGATCAGAAGGAGCAAGACTCGAAGTAAAGGTACATTCATTCCTTGTAAAGTCTAAAGTTTTGAGACTACAGGTGAAGTAAGGATGGGAGATAGTCTCCAAATTGAGAAGCTGGATAGAGAGAACTATCCTGCATGGTCTATGAGGATGGAAGCTCACCTTATGAGCAAAGATCTGATAGGATACATCATAGGAGATGAAGAAAAGCCAGAATTCAGAGATCCTAGTGTTCCAACTAGGGAGGAGCTTGCAGACTTGAAGAATTGGATGAAGAAGGATGCTCAAGCAAGAAGCATCATCTACATGGCAGTCAATGACTATTTGCTTCCTCACATTAGAGGACTTGAGAGTGCTTGTGACATTTGGAATGCTTTGGAAGAGCATTTCCAAAATACAACCAAATCAAGGAAGGCTTCACTATGGGCAGAATTCACTACTTTCAAGAAGAAGGCCTCACAATCAATCTCTGATTATGTGACAAAGATGAAGGACATTGCAGATTCTCTAGGAGCAGTGGATGAAGACATTGAAGAAGACAAATTGGTAAGACAAATACTCACAGGGCTAAGAGGAGATGAGAAATGGAAGCCTTTCATTTTATCTACAGAACTTTCATTAGATCACTTTACTCCTGACTTGAATCAATTGTTAGGTCATATGCTAACTTTTGAGAATGATATCAAAGGAGATGTTGATAAGAGTGCAGGTCATGCAATGTATTCTAAAGACAAGAAGAAAGCCAACAAAGGAAAGCAACAATCAAGTGAAGAAGAAGGTACATCAAACCAAGCAAATTTCATAAGAGGAAGAGGAAATGGCAGAAGTAGAGGAAGAGGCAGAAACAACAAAGAGAATGCAAAAGCTTGTTGGATATGTGGTAAGACCAATCATCTATCTCATGATTGTTGGCATAATAATCAAAACAATGGTAATTATCAGAACTTTAATCAAAGAGGAAGAGGAGGTAGATTTCAGAGAGGAAATTTCAGAGGTAGAGGTAGTAGGAATTCTTTTGGAAGAGGTGGTGGAAGAAACTTCCAAAGTCAATCCTATAATAACACCTACTACAACTATGCATCAGATCAAAAGGAGGACTCGACTCTCATTATGAATACATGTGAAACTTCACATGAGGATATGAGAGTGTTTTATATTGATTCAGGATGTAGTAATCATTTGAGTGGAAATATTGCTTTGATGACTGACCTAGATCATAATGCAATTAATCATACAGTTTAGACAGGTGATAATACAAAGCATAAGGTAAAGTCAATTGGTTCAGTCAAGGCTAAGGATGGGAGCACTCTTCTGAGTAAGGTACTTTATGTTCCCACAATTCCAAAGAATTTGATCAGTGTAGGTCAAATTGTGGAAAAAGGTTATGAGGTAAGGTTTACCAATGATGGAGTTTATGTGGAAGACCCTAGTCAAGGGTATAAACAAGTTATTGCAGGAAAGAAAGAAGGAAGGCTCTTCACATTGAAGGTACAAGGAAATGTTGGACATGCTATGTTCACATATGGAGAGCAGAAGGTGTCAGAGTTGGATCTTTGGCACAAAAGACTTGGACACTTTAATGAAAGAGGTATCAAAGAAATGATTAACAATGATTCAGTGCTTGGAATGCCTAACATTGCAGGTCAACACATGACATACAGATGTGAGGCATGTCAATTAGGTAAGGCTCATAAGCAATCCTATTCCAAGCATGGGTTTATGTATTCAGAAAGACTTGAATTGGTGCATACAGATGTGTGGGGTCCTTCAAAGGACTTTAGTATAAATGGTTCAAGATATTATGTCATATATGTTGATGATGCTACCAGGTGGATCACAATTTATGTGATTAAGGAAAAGTCAGAAGTGTTTAATACATTTAAACACTATCATGCATATGGAGAAAGGATTACAGGTCAAAAATTGAAGAGACTAAGGTCAGATGGAGGGGGAGAGTATTTTTCAAATGAGTTCAATGATTATTTGTGGAATGCAGGTATAAAGAGAGAAGTTACTTGCAGGTACTCTCCTCAACAAAATGGGGTAGCAGAAAGAAGAAATAGGACTCTTGTTGAGTTTGCAAGGTCCATGATGAAAGAGAAGAATTGCCCAAATTATTTGTGGGCTGAGGCTGTTAATACAGCTACATATTTGGTTAATAGATTGCCTTGTAAAGCTTTGCAGGGTATGACACCATATGAAGCTTGGTGGGGTAAGAAACCTACCTTGGATCATTGCAGAATATTTGGATGCTTGGCATATGCATATGTGCCATCTCAATTGAGGCATAAGTTGGAGCCTAAGGCAGAGAAGTATGTATTCATTGGTTATGATGATAAGCAAATGGGATACAGGTTGTGGAGTCCATCCACAAAGCAATTTATTGTATCCAAGGATGTTACATTTGATGAGCAAGGTACTTGGTATGCAGGTAAATATAATGTACATGCAGATGATGAAGAAGTAGTGGAACAAAGGAAAGGTAAAGCAAAGATTCAATTACTTGATGAAAGTGAGAGTAATGAAGTGCAGATTGAAGTTGAAGAGAGGCCAAGGTTTGATCCAGAATGTGATGAACCAGAGACCTCAAGAAGTGCAGAAGTCAGGAGATCATCTAGGCACAAATGGCAACCTACAAGGTATAGCTATGACACTTCATTCTTAACTACTAAAGATTATGCTTATTTGGTAAAAGCAGATGAAGACCCTTCTACATATGAAGAAGCCAAAGGGAAGAAGAATTGGGAAGATGCTATGCAAGAGGAGTATGATGCATTGATAGAGAATCAAACATGGGATTTGGTTCCTAAACCTAATAGTCAGAAGATCATTGGATGTAAGTGGGTTTACAAGACTAAAAGATTTGCAGATGGAAGTGTGTCTAGGTACAAAGCTAGACTTGTTGTGAAAGGGTATGCACAGACATATGGAGTGGACTATGATGAGACTTATAGTCCTGTGGCAAAGATGACAACCATCAGGACACTCATTGCAATTGCTGCTTGTAAAGGTTGGAAGTTGTCTCAATTAGATGTTAAAAATGCTTTCTTGAATGGTTACATTTCAGATGAAGTCTACATGGAGCAACCAGATGGGTTCAAAGATCAAGTGAGTCCAAATTATGTGTGTAAGCTCAAGAGAGCTTTGTATGGATTGAAGCAAGCCCCAAGGGCTTGGATATATAGGCTTGTGAAATTCTTGAATGATCTTGGATTTCAAGCATCAAAGGCAGATAGTAGCTTGCTAGTCAAAGCAAGTGAAGATGGGTTCATTTATGTTTGTATTTATGTTGATGACATAATACTTACAGGAACAGATGATAAGGGAATACAAATGATCAAGAAGCAGATGGAGAAAGAGTTCAAAATCAGTGATTTAGGGAACCTATCATTCTTCTTGGGAATGGAGATCTCTTATACTCAACATGGAGTATATGTGACCCAAGAAAGGTATCTTAAAAATTTGCTAACCAAATTTAAAATGGAAGATTGCAGGGTTGCACCTACACCTTTGGAAGTGAACCATAAATTATCTAGGTTTGGAGGAGAAGAGTTCAGAGATATGAAACTCTATCAAAGTTTGGTTGGTAGCTTGATTTATGCTACATTGACAAGGCCTGACTTGTCATATGCAGTTGGTGTGCTTTCACAATTCATGCATTGTCCTAGAAAGGAACATTGGATTGTAGGACAAAGAGTACTTAGGTACATCAAGGGTACACTCAGAGAAGGGTTGTACTATGGGTTTACTTCAGATACAAGAATCAAGATATATAGTGATGCAGATTGGGCAGGTAATGTGGATGATAGAAGATCAACACATGGATACTTGTGCTATGTAGGAGACAAATTGATTTCATGGTGTTCCAAGAAGCAACATACAGTTGCTTTGTCATCTACAGAAGCAGAATATAAAGGTATGGTGGAAGCTGCAAAAGAGGTAATATGGCTAAAGACACTTTTGAAAGTTTTTGATGTGATTCAGAATACTCCTATTATTTGTGGAGACAATATGAGTTCATTATACTTGGCAGCTAATCCTGTATTTCATGCTAGAACTAAGCATATTGAAATACAGTATCATTTTCTGAGAGAGAAGGTCATTGAGAAGGAGATTGAAGTCATACACACTCCCACAAAAGATCAAGTTGCAGATATGATGACAAAAAGTCTAGATGGACCAAAACTACAAAGATTCAAGGATATGGCAGGAATCAAGAAGATAGAGAAGAACCTCAATTAATGATTGAGGGGGAGCTGTTGGTGCATGACAATCATCAATTGAAGGATTATGGAGCGATGAAGTCAAGGAGTCAAGAAGAGAACAAATTCAGATGGTTGAAGGAAGGGCATATTCAGAAAATCCAAAGACATGTACACATATGTATATTAACTGACTTATACCTTTGTCTAGTCATACACTTGTATATATTCATCTATAAATATGTTGGAAAATGTCGGGCAAATAGTGCAGAAGAAGATTTGAGAATAGGGAGAGAGAAATTAGTGTCATTAGACACATGAAGAGTGAGTGAATTGTCCATCCTCACTTAGATGTAAGTTTTCTGAGAAATGGAAAAATTTTGCGCCCGATATTTTGCTGTCTGCTCCTTCTGTGCTTAATCTTTTGAAGAATCCTTTTGCACGTATCTAAGTCCATAGCTAATCTATCTATGGCTAGAATTTGAGAGATTAATTTCAATCAGGCTGTGAGAATTTTGATTAGGAACATTCATATGTAAGAATGTTCTAAGAGTCGAAAAATCTGGCGCACATTTCATCTTCAAAGAAATAGTTAGTGCTCAGTCCACAGTGTAAAGTTTTACACAAGTGAGGGCTCAAAATCTAAGTTGGAAGGTAAGCCATCTATGGCTAGAAGATCTTGATCAAACGGGTTCAGAGTTGGGAGAACCAGTGCTAAGAAGTTGCAGGTGTCAAAGTCGCCATTGCAGAGAAGCACTTTCAGACATAGGTAAAGTGTTTCACACATTTCTCAGTGTGTACTTAATCTTTTTGAGAGATTTAACTTGGCAAAGTTGTGCAACCTTAAGGCGAAGTGTTGTGCAAAGTTTTATAAAAAACTTTACAGGATTGATTAGTCAATGAGTGACTAATCTGCAACAGACTTTTCTGAAGAAACTGAATTTTTCAGAATAATCAATTTTCGGATAATTTGGTGAAGATTCTCTAAATTAGGTGGAGTCTAAAGTTGATCTTGATATAGAGGTGATCTAAATTCAAGGTCAACTTGTTCTTTTGGAGATTAACACTCTCCATCAACACAATCAACAACAAGGGTATCGACATTATCGAGGACAGAGGAACAACAACTACAATACACCGCGCTGGCAGAATGGACCACCACCGGAAAATCATAATTTACCACCACCTCGATGTCATTTCTGTGGACAATTGGGCCATATTAGACGATTCTGTAGAGATGCAGCGGAATATGATCAAAGGAAAAAGGAACATCAAAACCCAATGGCCAATGTGGTAATGATCACACCTGTAGAGACGCAGGCAGCAGCAGTTCAAACTCGTTCCGGTAAACAATTGCAAGCAGCAGCAGAATTATTTGAACCAGGGATACGTGAACAACACAGAATGTATCATAAAGCGAGCCAGTGGACTACCGAAGAACCACCTGTTTTTCCAGAATCTACTCCAGTTATCCAGTCCCCGGATACGACACAAGCTCGTGCTGACAATACAGAAGCAGGTACCTCATCTGCAGTAGAATTACCATCTTCAGACCAAGCTTCATCTTCAACAGTTCAGGAAGATGCAAATCAATTGCAACCAGCTTGGGATATATTGTCAAAAGCATCCATCACACTGCCTTTCGGGCAATTACTGGCATTAGTACCAGGAATACGCCAACAATTTCAACAACAGTCTACTACAAAATCTGCTTGCATTCCGGCTACCGCAACAGTACAACCAGAGCCAGACTCTACGGTAGATCACTCAGTCCCTCTGATTACGGTATGGTTTCATAAACATCAAATTCCACAAGTTTTAATTGATGGGGGGTCTGGCGTGAATATTGCCACTGCGTCACTTTGTAAGAAGTTAGGATGGACTAAGATAGAACCAGTTCAATTCTTTGTTAGGATGGCTGATCAATCTAGAGTTCATCCAGTAGGATTGGTCCGAGATATACCCATAACTGTCCAAGACACAACATTTAAGATGACTTTTGTTGTTATAGAATTGCCGGAATCCACCCTAGATTACAATCTACTTTTCGGCCGTCCTTGGTTGAAACAAGCCAAGGTAATTCAAGACTGGTCAGCCCAGGAACTTACGTTCAAAGATAAAAATCGCAAATGTGTTGTAAAGTTAGATGCGATACAACCCTGTGAGTTACATGCTCGACCATATTTTGCCGAACCAGTCCATATGTTAGATGGGTTGTCTGATGACGAAGAAGAAGAATTTCTGAAGAATAATGTTGATTTGATGACATTAGGAACTATTGATCTACAGTCTGTGGTAGATACCTGGAATGCTTCAGTATGTACAGTAATACCCATTCCCAAAGAAACTAAGGAGGAAGATACCATTCCGATTCACGGTAATGAACTACAGCAACTTCTTGAACCATCAGCTAATACAGAGAAATATCAACAATATTATGTTCTAGAAGACCAGTTAACTACTTATAATCTTGGAGATGAAGACCACCCTCGTCCTGTAAAGATAAAGCAAAACTTACCTGAAGCCTTTCAAGCAGATTTAATTCAGTTACTCCAAGAATTTACTGACGTCTTTGCGTGGGATTACAAAGATATGAAGGGCTTGGATCCTCGTATTTATCAACACAGAGTTATGCTAAAACCAGAAGCAAAACCGATAAGGCAAACCAGCTATCGGATGAATCCACATTATGCATCACAGGTAAAGGCTGAACTTGATAGGTTATTAAAAGTTGGATTCATAGTACCAATAGAACATGCGGAATGGATTTCACCGATTGTAATTGTACCGAAGAAAAACAAGCAATTGAGAATTTGCGTAGATTATCGGAAATTAAATGCTGCCACAGTAACGGATCCTTTTCCGATTCCTTTTTTGGATACTATGCTTGACAAAGTAGCAGGTCATGAGATGTATTCATTTCTAGATGGATACAGTGGATATAATCAAGTAAGAATGGCCGAAGAAGATATACCAAAAACTGCATTTATTACAAATTGGGGTGTCTTTGCTTGTACAGTAATGTGGTTTGGATTGAGGAATGCGCCAAGCACATTTCAAAGATGTATGCAGGAGATATTTTCTCCTTATCTCACCTCATTTATGTATACCTTGACGATTTTTCAATTTTCGGTCAGATGATCGCCCATCTGGTACATTTACGATGTTGCTTTCAGAGATGTAGAGAATATAGATTGTGTTTAAACCCAAACAAATCTGTATTTGCAGTTTCATGTGGTAAGTTACTTGGTCACATCATATCAGCACAGGGTATTCAAGTTGATCCTGATAAAATTTCGGCAGTATTAGAAGCTCCGGTGCCTAATACACCTAAGGAAGTAATGCGATTTATGGGTCAAGTGAGATGGCATGGAAGGCATTTACGGTGGCTTGCTCATATGGCAATACCATTGAACAAATTAATTTCCAAGACGCCACGGCAATTCGAATGGACTCAGGAATGTCAGATAGCATTTGATCGACTGAAACAGTTATTAACACAGGTTCCCATTTTACAGCCACCAGATTGGGATCATCCATTTCACGTATTTGTTGATGCATCTGATATAGCAATAGGAAGTGTACTGATGCAACAAACAGATAAATGGTTTAGACCAGTATACTATGCTAGCAGAAGATTAGCACCTGCAGAGAAGAACTACTCGGTGACTGAGAGGGAATGCTTAGGATTAGTGTATTCGGTAAAGAAATTCAGACATTATTTGGTGGGCCAAAAATTTACATTTCATGTCGATCATGCTGCACTTGTTTACTTGGTTCGACAGCAACATATAGGTGGCCGCTTAGCACGATGGGTTCTACTATTGCAGGAATTCGACTATGATGTCGTTCATCGGCCAGGTAGTTCACATGCTTTAGCAGACTTTTTGTCACGCTTAGATTCAGGTGAACCTCCGGATGGTATAAATGATACAACGCCAGCCATCTATACTTCAGAACCAACTACTGAGGAATTGTCAAACCAACCAGTACCAACTACGTATTATGATCAGTTATTGACCTTCCTTTCAAATGGATGTCTACCTTCTGAAGTCCCCACAGCTACACGCCGAAAAATTGCAGGTTTTAGTCGAAGATTCCGGTTAGTTGCTGGAGAACTTTATTATGCAGATCATACAAGAACTTTACTACGGTGTGTTCCTACACACGAAGTAAATTCAGTCATCAATTTAGCTCACTCAAGTCCAACAGGAGGACATTTTGCAGCAGATCTTACCCACCGAAAAATTCTGCAAAGTGGACTTTGGTGGCCAACTGTGTACAGAGATGTATTGGAATTTATCAAAACTTGTGATAGCTGTCAAAGAACTGGACAACCACTACAACGCCATTACTTTCCACTTCATCCAGTACTTCCTTTAGAACCATTTCAGAAATGGGGTCTAGATTTTATTGGTCCAATCACACCTCCCGCGGTATTCAGTAATAACAGGTATATATTGACTTGCACAGATTACGCAACCAGGTGGGCAGAAGCATGGCCTTTACGTTCGGCTACAGCAGTTGAAGTAGCGAAATGTTTATTATCAGATGTCTTTCCAAGATTTGGGTTGCCACTAGAGCTTGTTTCAGATCAGGGAACCCATTTTATGAACAATTTGATGAAAGCATTAACACAGTCATTCCAGATCAGTCATAAATTCAGCTCCCCATATTATCCTCGTGCAAATGGATTGGCAGAAAGTACCAACAAATCTTTGCTGAACATGCTTCAGAAATTGACTAGAGAAACACCGGAAAGATGGGATCAGTTGCTACCTGCAGTCTTATGGGCCTATCGCACTACATATAAGGTAACCACCGGCTTGACACCATTCAAGTTAGCCTATGGACTAGAAGCAATAGCTCCGATGGAAATTGTAATACCAAGTTTAAGAGTAGCAATTTCTCAGAAGCTTCTACCCGAAGAGTCATTGGTATTTCGGTTAGAAACACTTAGAGAATTAGATGAGCACCGATGGCTCAGTTTCTTAACTATGAAAGAAATCCAACTAAGACAAGCCAGGACACATGACCGTAATTTAAAGACCTCAGTATTTTCGGTAGGACAGCTTGTTCTTTTCTACAATGCGAAGTCCAATAGATCAGCAGGAAAATTCAAGTTACGTTGGTTCGGTCCATTCAAGATTTCAGAACAAGTTGGTCCGGCTACTTTTCGATTGACTACATTGACTGGACAACCACTTCCAAAAGCGATAAACGGTTCTAAGCTACGGCCGTATCAAGTAACGTCACAGCTGCGATAACAAGGGTACACAGGGTACCGCAATTTCTTAATTTTCTTTCTGTCTTTTAGTTCCTTTTTGTTTTAATTTGGTATAATCAATAAAGTAAGTGTAACCGCCGTACTTTAATATCTATTTATGTCAAGCCGCCCGCTCCCTTTTCTCTCTTTGCATGCATGCACACCAGATATATACATTACTGATGGAGAGTGTTAATCTCCAAAAGAATAACCTACTCTTGTGATTAGAGCACCTCTATACCAAGAGTAAGTCAAAAACTTCACAACACAAACATTCTGCTGCACAGTTTCTTCAAATTAATCTATCAAACGCGGAAAGTTTTTATGAAACTTTGTATGGAGTGTCGCCTAGAGATTGCGCACCTCCTTCAAGTTAAAGTTACTCAAAAGGTTTAGTATAACTTGAGAAATCACCTTCACAAGTTACCTATGTCTGAAACTGTCATTCTGAACAGTTGACTTCACACCTGTAACTTCTAAGATTTGGTTCTCCTTGAATAGAACCCGTTTAAGCAAATGCTTCTGGTTACGAGTAGCTTATCTTCTAACTTAAAGATTAAGCCTTCACTCATGCAAAACTTTAAAGTATGCACTGAGAAATGATCAAAACATTGATCACCGAAAATGCGCCTGTTTCAGTAAACTTTGAACACTCAACACATATGAATGTTCCTACTGACAATTCTCGGTTTCTGTTTACAATCAAACTCTGAAACTTAAGCTATAGATTGATTAACTATAGACTTAGATATCCTCAATAGGATTTCACAAATCATCTATCACAGATGAAAACACACAGAAATTTCGGCGCAGTATTTTTCGATTACTCAAAAATTACAGTTGAGTGATGAGAGGAAAACTCAACTAACTTTACATATGTCTCATGACATCTAACTTCTCATTTTTTCCTTCTATATCTTTCTCTCTCGTATATGCCTCTAATGCCTATACGCCTCTCATTTCTTCCATCCTACGCGCCTCTACATTTTCCAGGTATTTATAGATAAATTTGTACAAGCTTATAACGCGGACTATACTACTGTACATATGTGTACATCTTTTTTCCGGTTTTCTTCCATGCTCCAAAATTTGTTCTTTTCTTTCTCCTTTCATCCTTCAACTTTTCATGAACTGAAAACTGTAAAAACAATCATTTCCGGTAACATTCCGGTGACTTTACTGTGACCTTCCGGTACTGTTCCGGTGCCCTTCCGGTGACCTTTTTAAAGAAATTTTTGCTGAAATCTCTGCGGACTTAAAGACCTTCAATTGTTGATTGTCTTGCACCAACAGCTCCCCCTCAATCATCAATTGAGGTTTTCTCTGACTTCTTTATTCCTGCCATATCTTTAAACCTTTGTAACTTAGGTCCATCCAAACCTTTTGTAAGCATATCAGCTATCTGATCTTTCGTTGAAGTATGGATTACTTCAATCTCTTTATCCATCACCTTCTCTCTTAGAAAGTGATACTAAATCTCAATGTGTTTAGTCCTGGCATGAAAAACAGGATTAGCAGCTAAATATAATGAACTCATGTTATCTCCAAATATAATTGGAGTCCTCTGTATAGTGTCAAAATTCTTCATTAAAGTCTTTAGCCAAATCACTTCCTTTGCGGCTTCAACCATGCCTTTGTACTCAGCTTCGGTAGAAGACAAAGCAACTGTATGTTGCTTCTTGAAACACCATGAGATTAGCTTATCTCCCACATAACACATGTATCCATAGGTTGACCTTCTGTCATCTGGATTACCTGCCCAATCTGCATCACTGTATATTTTAATATTTGTATCTGTTGTAAAACCATAATACAAACCTTCTTTGAGTGTACCCTTGATGTACCTCAACACCCTTTGTCTCAGTTTGTGATTCACCTCCATTGGAGTAGGTGCTATCCGGCAATCATTCATTTTAAACTTGATTAACAAGTTCTTCAAATATCTTTCTTGGGTCACGAATACTCCATGCTGAGTATATGTGATCTCCATACCCAAGAAATATGACAAGTTTCCCAAGTCACTTATCTTGAACTCCTTTTCCATTTGCTTCTTGAGTCTTTGTATACCTGACTCATCTGTTCCTGTAAGGATTATATCATCAACATATATGCACATGTATATGAAACCATTATCACTTGCTTTTATAAGCAGAGTACTATCTGCTTCAGACACCTTAAAACCAAGTTCTTTCAAGAACTTTACAAGTCTATAGTTCCACGCCCTTGGCGCTTGCTTCAAGCCATACAAAGCTCTCTTGAGCTTGCACACATGATCTGGATACCTTTTATCTCTGAACCCTTGAGGTTGCTCCATGAACACATCATCTGAAATATATCCATTTAGAAAAGCATTTTTCACATCTAACTGACATAACTTCCAACCTTTACTCGCAGCAACAGCTATGAGTGTTCTGATAGTTGTCATCTTTGCTACTGGACTATAAGTCTCATCATAATCAACTCCATATGTTTGAGCAAACCCTTTGACAACAAGTCTAGCTTTGTATCTAGACACGCTTCCATCTGCAAATCTTTTGGTCTTGTAGACCCACTTACATCCAATAATCTTCTGGCTATTTGGTTTAGGAACTAAATCCCATGTTTGATTTTCTACCAATGCATCATGTTCTTCCTGCATAGCTTTTTCCCATTTTTCCTTACCTTTTGCCTCTTCGTATGTAGAAGGGTCTTCATCTGCTTTCACTATGTAAGCATAATCTTTCGTAGCCAAAAATGAAGTATCATAACTGTACCTTGTAGGTTGCCATCTATTTCTTGATGACCTTCTGAGTTCTCCAGTCCTTGAGGATTCTGGTTCTTCACACTCAGGATCAAATCTTGGTCTTTCTTCAACTTCTTCCTGCATTTCATAATTTTCTTCTTCATCAATTATTTGAACCTTTGATTTACCTTTCTTCTGACTCACTTCTTCTTCATCACCTGTATTGTTATTAACTGTTCCTGCATACCAAGAACTTTGCTCATCAAACGTAACATCTTTCGAAACCAGAAAATGTTTTGTGGATGGATTCCACAACCTGTATCCCATCTGTCTATCATCATAACCAATGAAAACATATTTTTCAGCTTTAGGTTCCAATTTTTGTCTTAATTGTGATGGCACATATGCATATGCCACACATCCAAATACTCTGCAATGATCCAGGGTAGGTCTTTTACCCCACCAAGCTTCATATGGTGTCATACCCTGCAGGGCTTTACATGGTAATCTATTAACCAAATAAGTAGCTGTATTTACAGCTTCAGCCCACAAATAATTAGGGCAATTTTTCTCATTCATCATGGACCTTGCAAACTCAACAAGAGTCCTGTTCCTTCTTTCTGCAACACCATTTTGTTGAGGAGAATATCTGCAAGTAACTTCTCTTTTTATACCTGCATTCCATAAGTAGTCACTGAATTCGTTGGAGAAATACTCTCCCCCTCCATCTGATCTTAATCTCTTCAGTTTATGACCTGTAGTTCTTTCTGCATACGCATGATAATGTTTGAATGTATTGAATACTTCTGACTTATCCTTGATCACATAGATAGTGATCCATCTAGTAGCATCATCAACATAAATCACATAATATCTTGATCCATTTATACTGAAATCCTTTGATGGTCCCCACACATCTGTGTGTACCAACTCAAGCTTCTCTGAGTGCATAAAACCATGCTTGGAATAAGAATTCTTATGAGCCTTACCAAATTGACATGCCTCACATTTGTATGTCATATGTTGACCTGCAACATTAGGCAATCCAAGCACTGAACCATTGTTAATCATATCTTTAATACCTCTTTCATTGAAATGTCCAAGCCTTTTGTGCCAAAGATCTAACTCAGAGATTTTCTGTCCTTCATATGTAAACATGGCCTGACCAATGTTACCTTGAATCTTCAGTGTAAACAGTCTTCCTTCTTTTTTTCCTGAAACAATCTGTTTATACCCCTGACTGGGATCTTCCACGTATACTCCTTCATTAGTGAATCTTACTTCATATCCTTTTTCAACAATTTGTCCTACACTTATCAAATTCTTAGGAATTGTAGGAACATACAGAACCTTACCCAATAAGGTACTGCCGTCTTTGGCTTTCACTGATCCAATCGACTTCACTTTATGCTTTGTGTGGTCACCTGTTTGAACAACATGATTAGAAACTTTATTCTCCAAATCAGTCATCAATGATATGTTTCCACTCAGGTGATTACTACATCCTGAGTCAATGTAGAAGACTCTTTGATCTTCATTCTGCCTTTCACAAGTAGCATTCAATATCAATGTTGAATCCTCCTTCTGTTCTGAATCGTAATTGTAGTAGGTATTGTTATATTGTTGACTTTGGAATCCTCTACCTGCATTTCTTCCAAAGTAACTCCTACCACCTCTGCCTCTGAAATTTCCTCTTTGATTTCTGCCACCTCTTCCTCTTGCATTGTAACTTTGATTATATCCATTATTACTCTGAGTATTATGCCAACAATCATTAGCTAAGTGATTTGTCTTACCACAAATCCAGCAGGTTTTGCCTCCATCTTTGTTGTTTCTGCCTCTTCCTCTACCTTTGCCACCTCCTCTTCCTCTTAGGAAGTTGGCTTGGCTAGTTGTTCCTTCATCTTCATTTGCTTGTTGCTTTCCTTTGCTATTCTTCTTTTTGTCTTTCGAGTGAAACGGCTTCCATTTGTCATCGCCTCTTAAGCCTGTAAGAATTTGCCTTACCAATTTATTCTCTTCGATATCTTCATCAACAGCACCTAATGCATCTGCAATGTCTTTCATTCTTGTCACATAGTCTGAAACGGACTGAGAAGCCTTCTTCTTGAAGGTTGTAAACTCTGCCCATAAGGATGCCTTTCTTGACTTAGTAGTATTCTGGAAATGCTCCTCCAATGCATTCCAAATGTCCGTTGCACTTTCAAGACCTCGAATATGAGGTAACAAGTAATCATTTACTGCCATATAGATAATGCTTCTAGCTTGAGCATCTTTCTTCATCCAGTTTTTCAAATCTGCTAACTCTTCCCTAGTCGGAACACTAGGATCTCTGAACTGTGGCTTTTCTTCTTCTCCTGTGATATAAGCTATCAAATCTTTGCTCATAAGATGAGCTTCCATCCTCATTGACCACGCAGGATAGTTTTCCCTATCCAGTTTCTCTATCTGCAGAGAATCTCCCATCTTGTGTCTTCCTGTGTGTTGAAATCTTCAACCTTTATGAATAATGTATGTACCTTTGCTTCAAATAGACTCCGTTTGTCTTTCTTGCTATCGTATGATCTCTTCCTCAGGTTTTGCCTTCAAGCTTTCACCTTTTAGTTCTTCGGTTGTTGAATTCTTTGTAACCGCAGCAATCGGGATCCTCCTTTCTTTGATTTTGGTGTCTCCTGCTCTGATACCACTGATGGAGAGTGTTAATCTCCAAAAGAATAACCTACTCTTGTGATTAGAGCACCTCTATACCAAGAGTAAGTCAAAAACTTCACAACACAAACATTCTGCTGCACAGTTTCTTCAAATTAATCTATCAAACGCGGAAAGTTTTTATGAAACTTTGTATGGAGTGTCGCCTAGAGATTGCGCACCTCCTTCAAGTTAAAGTTACTCAAAAGGTTTAGTATAACTTGAGAAATCACCTTCACAAGTTACCTATGTCTGAAACTGTCATTCTGAACAGTTGACTTCACACCTGTAACTTCTAAGATTTGGTTCTCCTTGAATAGAACCCGTTTAAGCAAATGCTTCTGGTTACGAGTAGCTTATCTTCTAACTTAAAGATTAAGCCTTCACTCATGCAAAACTTTAAAGTATGCACTGAGAAATGATCAAAACATTGATCACCGAAAATGCGCCTGTTTCAGTAAACTTTGAACACTCAACACATATGAATGTTCCTACTGACAATTCTCGGTTTCTGTTTACAATCAAACTCTGAAACTTAAGCTATAGATTGATTAACTATAGACTTAGATATCCTCAATAGGATTTCACAAATCATCTATCACAGATGAAAACACACAGAAATTTCGGCGCAGTATTTTTCGATTACTCAAAAATTACAGTTGAGTGATGAGAGGAAAACTCAACTAACTTTACATATGTCTCATGACATCTAACTTCTCATTTTTTCCTTCTATATCTTTCTCTCTCGTATATGCCTCTAATGCCTATACGCCTCTCATTTCTTCCATCCTACGCGCCTCTACATTTTCCAGGTATTTATAGATAAATTTGTACAAGCTTATAACGCGGACTATACTACTGTACATATGTGTACATCTTTTTTCCGGTTTTCTTCCATGCTCCAAAATTTGTTCTTTTCTTTCTCCTTTCATCCTTCAACTTTTCATGAACTGAAAACTGTAAAAACAATCATTTCCGGTAACATTCCGGTGACTTTACTGTGACCTTCCGGTACTGTTCCGGTGCCCTTCCGGTGACCTTTTTAAAGAAATTTTTGCTGAAATCTCTGCGGACTTAAAGACCTTCAATTGTTGATTGTCTTGCACCAACAATTACTACCCGTTTTGTGTAATTAGTACCGTTTAAAATATTTTCTGTATAAATTTCTTATATAACCCACTTAAACTCGTCGGATAGGTAATATAGTATTTTGCGATCACGCCTGTATTTTCTGAATACTTGTGTTTTGCGTCTTGTATCTGTGCGTAATGGAATCCCTAGCAAACTATACAGCTTTTGCTGATGGTATCCCTGCTGAAGTAGGAAGTTACCTGCATGTACGAGGATTGGGTAGTTTCGCCGAGCTGCCCTGGCACTCAGTAGAAGCTCACCCCTTCTTCGCACAGATCATTTCCGCTATCGCTCGAGTATCTCCCATCGAAAAACAATGGGTTTTCCTCTCCTTACCTTCTAGAACTGTGATCACATTCCAAGCTTTTGCTGAAGTATACCATTTGACTCCACAAGGCCGCGAGAATCTCCCCATGATTTCTGTAACCCGAATGGCAGAATTGTTCCCTCGTTATTCGTCTAATGACTATGCCATTCTCTGCCGACCAGAACCCGAAAGAACTGCATTACAATTCTTAGTTGCTATACTCAATTTTCAGAAACGAACCTATGGTATCTCTCGACCATTTTATTCTGCCATCGATATAGCTGCCCGAGAACCTGTTAACTTCGCGTCGTTTTTCTTTCAATGTATTCATAAGGAGTGCGTCTCAATTATGAAGCAAGTTAACAAAGGCAAAACCCCGAGGTCTCGACTGCCACACATTTTGTCATTTCTGTTTCCAACTATAATGCAAGCACAACCACCACCAAGAGGACCAGTACTACAGATTGAAGAATCAGCGCAACCTTTAGATGAAGACGAAGAAGATGAAGAAGAGATTAATCAGTTATTCAGAAGTAAACGAATCAGAATCAGTTCTTCTGAAAGTAAGATTGCAGGTTCAGTCGGACAAAACGAAGAAGTACAACAGGAGGTCGACCAGCATTCAGATGGAGTAACACAAAAGGAAGCCGAAAAACAGCAAGAAGTACAACACGACACAAAACAACAACACGAAAAACAAGACAAAGCAGTAGAGAATGAAGCTGATCAGCAAGACAAGGAAGCAGAAACAGAGGCCAAGCATCAAGATGAAGAGAGGTTCCATGATACAAATACATCTATGCATCAGGAATCATCAGCGTATTCATTAGCATCTGAGCATCTACAAACGCAGAAGCAAACTGAAACGGAAGCAATGTCAACTGATAAAGTCGGTCAACAGCAGCAGCAAGAGAACCAACAAATCCATGAACGTCAACCTACTAATGATGCACTGGATAAGCTCCTGAAGGCAGCAGAAACAACAGGTGTCGGCTCCTCAGCGAGTGAACAACAGGATACAAATAAGGTAACAAACTCTAACGCAGCTCGTCCCATTTTACCACCGGAAAATGAAGTACATCCCATCTTAGACCACCCTGACGATACATCATCATCATCTTCCCCTAACTACTCGCCACCGAATTCTCAATAATTACGCACCGATACGATTGCCCAACCACGACAATTTCCACAAACACAATCTGTTCAGGTATTTTCCGAATTAGCATCGATTGGACAGTTTCTTATTAACCTCTCTCAGCAATTACCTACTCAGATAAGAGCTGATACAGACAATATCTACAAGGAGTTGCAGCATAAAGTAGAATTAATGGAAGCCGATATAACTCCGCTTCAAGAAGAATTATACATAGTAAAGGCAGAAAATCAGGCCCTACACGAACAGGTGAAGCAGCTGCAAGAACGACTCAGTGACCAAGAAGACATAACAAAACAACGGGATGAAGCTCTGGAAACAATAAACAATCAAAAAGAAGTGTTGACAGAAGCCACTGTAGAAATCAATAAGTTAACACAGAACTTCAAAGATGCAGAAGATGTTAGAGTAGCATTAGGCAACTTACTGGAAGAAACTAGATTATAGCTAGCTCAAAAAGAATTCGAGTTGAATACTACAAAAGACAGTTTATCAACAGTTAACAACATACTGCATAAGTACCTCGTTGAAGAGCCTCAGAAACAGAAAAGACTAGCAGATACGAAAAGGGCAAGAGATGCATATCATAAAACGATCCAGTTCCTTAACCAACAGTTAGAAAAGCTCGACAATCAAGTACGCAACCAAAATGATTACATCCATCGAATGCAGCAACAAGTAACAGATATGAAGACGGCCAGAGATGCAGCATTGGCCAATGAATTTTATTTACTGGAAGCATTCTTACAAACAGAGGCTGAAAATTTACTTTTGGAAGCTATTGCGCTCAGTTCGGTTCGAACAGATGCCCAATTATTAGAACCCGACACCCTGAAAAATGTATTAGAAACGCTTAAGAAAAAGATTGCCCGTATCTTTCGATCAGCTAGAAGTATGTATTTAGAAGGTCTCGTAGCAGAACTATAGATTTCGGGCCTACAAATCCGGTGTTGTACTGAGGAATTTTATTAAAAGTCATGATTTTTTGGTGCATAATACTTTTCGCACATGTAAAAGACGTTCCAAGTCCAGCATCGATCTACAGAATGATGATTTTTGATTCTACAATTTCGGTAAGAAGCATGAAGTGTCATGTCCGAATGAAATATCATCATTCCAGCAAATGGCAGTTCAAGTTCTAGTACTTATAAAATGCGTATGCCCGGCAAAGTATTTTTCTGTATAGTATTCTGCAAACTCTTGTGCTAATTAACAAAACTTCTAGCACATTATTTTCGGCAAGTCTTACAACCATGTCTGAATCGGATATACTGAGATGGCGACTCAGGAAGCGCGCACTTACACAGAACCGTGTTGTGACTACAACAGATACTACATTACAGGATGACGAAGATGACTCAAGAATTTCGGCAACATCACCGGGTCTGCATAATAACATATTATTTTCCACAGAATTCAAAATAGAGTTTGACATCCATTCTAAGGGAAATGAGAACTGGTTACGGAGGATCGGACTCCTACAGTTTGCTAAGTTACCCTGGGAACAGTGGACAGGTAACGACGATGCAGAGTATCAGTTACACATTATGCGACAAACAAAAGGTTTCCTTGAAAATCAGGTACAATTTTCACCACAATTAATTTCGTCAGTATTTCAATTACCGTTGTATGAAGAAGCAAATTTTCCCAAATGTTCTTATAACGACCTGAGAAAAGAATTTGGTAAGGGCGAAGGTCGTAGACGCTATTTTATGATGAAGAATGCCACATATACTCGTCGTGGCCAATTTAAATGGTACTTAGAAAGGCTCTGCTTTATAGTCAGATTTGATCTTATGTCTAGAGAAAATTTTTCGCCTCTAGTACAAGCAGAGAAAGGAGGAAAAGTGAGCTGGGCTCACTGGTTGTACAATCATTTACACAAACAGTTTTTTGTTGGGGACAAACGCAGGTCCCAAAAATACACTCGTTTACCAGTGTATTTAGCTGCTATATTTAGTTTTGCCCAATCTGTAAAGGATAAACAGTTACATTGGTCCCCCTCTTTTTACCCCGAACACCACACAGAGCCTCAGGAAGAAGCCCAACCCTCCACCTCGTCTGCATCTTTACTCCACACAAGTAACAGCGCACAGAATCAGACAGTGGGGACGCCATTTCGGCTGTCCCTTAGAAGACAAAAGGCAGACAACGTGCCCACTGCCAGTCCAGAGCAAGCACCGGATGACTCTCAACCCAATTTTGTTACAAGAATGCAGAACCAACTCCAAGAGGTTTCCCAATATTTACGGCAACAAGAACAAGCGATTCAGCACCGAAACGAGTTGTTATTAGCAACGATGACTAAGTCCAACTCAGTAATGGCACAGATGCAAAAAGAATTGGATGACAAAGATGCGTTAATACAGGTGTTACAGCAAAACAACCAGCGTATTACGACCGAATTGACTACCGTAAAAAAGTATGTCCAAGATCTTAATTAGTGGCAGCAAGCTATCCAAACACAAATTCAAACCGAAATGTCCAGTTTTTCTACCCTGAATGCTCACCTGCAAGCCGAAAATGAACTTTTGCAGTCAAGAATACAAGTATTGCAGGAGTTCGAAAAACAGATATTAAAAAATGAGGGTGTAGAACTAAATGCCACATTGATGACAAATGTGGACATAGATTTATTAAGACAACAGTTGGATAGCCATATTCAAAATCGCTGGATACTTTTTCGCAGGAGATGGCTGGCTATACTTGTTCCGCCACTAGAACAAGTGCGATCAGAAAGGATTGGGGAGTCAAACCCTGGTATGGGCCGACAGACACTGTAAAAGGATATTTCAGCCAGGTGGTGATAGGATACTGTATGGGTACATAGCTTCTGCAGAAGACATGGATATTTTCAACAAGCATAGCACAGGCATTCCGAGAAACTTTCAAGAAAAAAGAGGATTCAACAGCACAGAGGGTACTTTGATTCCATAGACGAAGCGTTTAAAGCACATGATCAAGAGGGTGGGTCCAGGTAACAACGAGATCAAGAATAGATTCTCACGCTTCAATTTGGAAGATGTCCAGACAAAGTGGAACTATCAAGGACACCTTGGCGTTGCAATACTGGAGTTTCAGAAGGATATAATCATCTATGGTGATGCACAGGATTCTGAAAGCGTGATCCCGAAGCAGCTAACAATCATATCATGGTCGCACCCCTATTGTATGCATAAATAGCCATGTTTTTCAGAACGGCTTAGATGTTCAAAAAGGCTATTTAAGTTAAAAAAGAAGAGCTGCAACTGAAGAATACAAGTATGTAAAATATGAGTTTTAAGGCAACAACATATAAGAAAGCGGGACTTCATGAAAAGGCAACTAGACCAGCTATACGAGTTGAGGAAAAAGAGAAGGATAGTACAGTGATCCTTTCGGGGTTGAAAGATAATTGCTGAATCACCAGCAGGATATTGGCCTTATGAACGTTTAGCCAGAGCCTTTCTGGATGCATGTAACGAAAGAGAACAGTGGGATAGCCCAGGCAAAAGGATATTACCAACAGTACTGCACTTGCGGGTTCGAGTCCACCGTGCGTGCCAGTGTTACAAGGCTGACGGAGCGAGACAACCGCAATCGCAGAAGAAGGACAAACAAGAATTTTGGCTGAAATGACGGCAATGCAGGAAATTATGCAAGAGTCGGTAAATGAAGGATGCGAAAGCAATAAAAAGTAGAAGACAGAAAGAGAGAGAACGCCCGTCGCTCCGCTAGACTGGTGGGAGCAGAGTTTACTGTGTTAAACAGAAAGAGAGAGAACGTCTTGGAGTGATAGTTAACAGGAATTTATTCGAGAGAGACAGAGAGTTAGATACGTCAAGAGAGAGTAAGTGTTCAACGGTTGTGTCGCCATTGTACTTTGTAAGTGTATAAGCATTGAGTACTTCTTGAGAAGAAAGGATTAATTGATATCGGCAGTTTTTTCGGAAGGAGTCTCTGTTCTGTTGAGCGCTGTAATGAGAAGGGTTGATTACATCGCGAACTGAATTATTTGGAGATTGCAAGTATCTCATTTAGCCTGTTGTCTGTTATAGTGAATCAATTTGGGAGATTGCGAGCATCATATTTTAAGACTATATATGAGATATTGATGAGTACATTGAGTTCTGTTCCATTCCATTCGTATTTAACTATTATGCGATTCTCTTGTT
>CM035415.1:15287818-15437818 GCA_020310875.1 Ceratopteris richardii | reverse complement strand
GCACACGCACACGCACACGCACACGCACACGCACACGCACACGCACACGCACACGCACACGCACACGCACACGCACACGCACACGCACACGCACACGCACACGCACACGCACACGCACACGCACACGCACACGCACACGCACACGCACACGCACACGCACACGCACACGCACACGCACACGCACACGCACACGCACACGCACACGCACACGCACACGCACACGCACACGCACACGCACACGCACACGCACACGCACACGCACACGCACACGCACACGCACACGCACACGCACACGCACACGCACACGCACACGCACACGCACACGCACACGCACACGCACACGCACACGCACACGCACACGCACACGCACACGCACACGCACACGCACACGCACACGCACACGCACACGCACACGCACACGCACACGCACACGCACACGCACCACGCACACGCACACGCACACGCACACGCACACACACATGTACAGGCACATGCACATGCACATGCACATGCACACGCACACGCACACTTACACGCACATGCACACGCACACGTACACACACATGCACACACACACGTACATGTACACGCACATGCACACATACACATACACATACACATACACATACACATACACATACACATACACATACACATACACATACACATACACATACACATACACATACACATACACATACACATACACATACACATACACATACACGTACACATACACATACACATACACATACACATACACATACACATACACATACACATACACATACACATACATGCACACATACACATACACGTACACATACACGCACACATACACATACACATACAAATACACACACATACACATACACATCCATATACATATACATATACATATACGTATACATGCATAGCAGCCATTCAATATTGGTTTCCTGAACCACCTCTTACTAGCCTTGTACTGCTCAATGATCCAAATGGGAAGCTTGATGTTTAGTGAGCCTGTCTCAGCCAAACAGTGAGTGAACCAAATTCTTTTATGTGGCTGAGTGAATCAGTGTTGACCAAGATATGCAAAGTGTTGCATGGAGAGATGAAGGGGTATTGAGACGTTAGGCATCACTATAGCCATATCTTTTAGCTTCATGATCTTCATGTCCTTCATGTTGTCTGGTACCAAGGTTTCCTTTTCTAAAGGGACATGTGTGTCATGCATGTTGAGTGCATCTCCTACTAATTCCAAGTGAGCTCGAACTTCTTTGGGTCATTGTTGTGCAACAAAGAAGGAATGACAAAGGTTCCTTGTCGGTCCCTTATGCCAGTAGTTTGTAAGGTGGATATCCGATAATAGCATCATTTGGAATCTGGTTTTGCTAATGTTGGAACATCAAGCTTTCATTATTCTTGAGGTGGACATGATCTTCATCAAATCCATCATTTGAATGATGCCACATATACTCCTTGTAGAGTTTTATTTGCATTCATTTCTTGTATTGAGAGTTTGATCATAGTATCACCTTCTTAAGTAATTTTTAAAGTATTTATCTTTGTAAATGGAAACATTAAAAGGCCTAAAAGCCATGATTTATATTTGGTTTGGATTGATTCTCAATCAATCAATCAAAAGGTAGGCATGACTTCAACTATCTCTTTTCCTAGATTGTAGGAAAAGATTCCAATCAATCTAGACTACCAAACGCCCAATTTTGAATTCAAATACATGAAGAAAAGGTGTGTTCATATCCTCAAGAGTCTATATAAAAACTCCAAAACATTTGTACATTCAGTAGATTGTTGATTTGAAGCAATACATACACTCTTTGATAATTTGTTCCTGCCATTTTTGCTCTACTCCTTCTTCCTCAGACTCAGTCAACTTGCAGAGATTGCTCCTCTCTAGAAGGATCAAAATCTAGTTCTTAAGCATTCATGAGAAATTTATAGATGTCTAGTTTATTTATACAAATTTTCAAAGATTGCTCCTCTCTAGAAGGATCAAAATCTAGTTCTTAAGCATTCATTAGAAATTTATAGATGTCTAGTTTATTTATACAAATTTTCAAGCCATTTGGTTCATTACTTTCAGAGAAATTTAAGTTTTTCAGTCTTGAGGTCATTCTTTGCACATCCGTGAAAAATTGGGATGACACTAGTTTAGTGTTAAGCTGATGGATCCTTCTATAGTTGTTATAAATTATGGATTTTATGCATTTTAGCAAGCCAAACTAATGTATGACACTCCCTTAAATGGAATGCTTCCAATTTGCTGCCTCCTCTCAGTGTTAGAAGTCACAACTTCCATCCATTTTTAAAAGGTTTTTGTGAGGTAGTCAAGGTGCAAGTTATCTGTTTTGCATAAACGTTGATGTTCCAAAGTACCTATTGGGTTTTATTGCACAGACCACAAGCCCACAAAGTCTACTTTAGATATCCAAAGAGCTAGGGTTGGTCCTATGCTTGTTTGTTGGACCAACTTCACCACTTGATAACTCAACTTTCCAAGCCTCTCCAAGCTTCTCCAACTTTGTTTCAGTGGTATCAGAACAACTTCAAGATGGGAAATGGATTTACATCAATGATTGAGAAGCTTGATAGTTACAATTATGCTTCTTGGTAAATCAAAATGGAGGCTTATTCACAAGGAAGAAACATACATGGGATTGTATCAGGTGATGAAGCAATGCATATTCTAAAATCCAAAGGTGGGCCTACTCAAGAGGAGATGGATAAGCTCACACTTTGGTGTGCAAGGGATGCTCAGGCAAGGTCATACATACTCAACTCTAATTCCATTTTTCTATTACCACATATTAGAGGATGCAAGACATCTCAAGAGACTTGGGGTGCCCTAGAGACTTTCTTTTCTGCTAGTACAAAGACGAGGAAGAACCATGTTTGGAATGAGCTCAACTAGATGAGAAAGAGTCCAAAACAAACCATCACTAAATTTTTTACAAAGGTCAAGGAGGTTGCTAATCAATTGGCATCCATTGGAGAGTTGATTTAAGAAGAAGCCATCATGAGGCAAATTATCAATGGGATTAGACGTGACAAGCAATGGCAATCTTTCCCAGCCTATGATCTCATCATGGATGTGCAGAATTCTGACTTCAACATCTTTCTTAGATAACTTTTCAATCAAGAGGCCAACAATAGCATAAAGGAAGGTAACTTCTATCATGGTAATTCAACTAGTTCTCTATATGCAAAAAGATGGACAAGAAGCTGAAAGGAAAGAAGAAGGAAGAAGATGAAGAGGAGACTTCTAAAGCTGACTTTGCAGGCAAGAGCAAGTGGAAAGGGAAGAAGAAAGGACCAAAGCATGAAAAAATCAAAGGCCAAAATGTTCAACCTTGTGCCATCTGTGATAAGACCAACCACACCACTCAGAATCACTATTTCAATGGGAAGACCTAGAAAGGAAGCGGAAGAGGTGGATATGACAACAATAGAGGCAGAGGTGGACATAACTTCAACAATAACAATAGAGGCCATAATAAAATGGACTACAAAAATTTTTCTGAAGATCAACAACATGAAGAATCATTTCTCTTGATGAATCTAAGCCACAAGGAAGGTAAAGAAGATGATCATTTATTCTACATAGATTTAGGATGCTCAAATCATGTTACATGCTGAAGTGATTCGATGGTGACACCATAGTGTGCTCTCCTTCTAGAGAGCTCCATGACAATATCCTCAGAGTAGAAAAATTGAGCTCCTAAGGCCGCACACAGTACTCTGCATAAAGGCTACAAAATACACAGAAAAACACAGAACACAGGGAGAACGAAGATAGACTTCTTAGGTCTTACAAATGCGGTCCAACTTACAGTCTGTGACTGATCAGGCCACTATATATTTTATTAAAGAACATATACAAAGAAGTGTTTGGTGGCCATTTGGCCTTTCACATGGACACTAACAATAACTTTCTCCCACTAAAGGCCAATATGGCCAAAGTAGCTATGGGAGAAAAAATAAAGAATGATAAAAAATACATGAGTGTAAGTATACAAACTATACCTGCCACCTGATGGGCATGTTATCCAGTATACAACTGACTGTGTAAGATCATGAATCAAGTAACCCCCATCAAGTGACAATAGTGTCAAAAGCTATCATGTGGTAGAGCTTTAGTCAAAGCATCTACAACATTATCTTGATTGTGAACCTTCTCAAGAATAATGCGCTCAATGGCTAAGCAATCTCTAATGAAGTGATACCTCACCTCAACGTGCTTGGTCTTTGCATGATAGACTGGATTCTTAGCCAAAGCAATGGCACTCTAACTATCACTGAGCAAACGAGGTACATGCTGAGGTAAACCCATATCACAAGCAAGACAAGAAAGCCACAATGCTTCCTTACACGCCTCACTTGCTGCAACATACTCTGCTTCTATGGTGGAAACAGCTGTACATTCTTGAAGACGAGATCTCCAAGAGATAGCACCTCCAGCAAAATGAAAAATGTACCCTGATGTAGACTTACGATTGTCTACACAACAGAATAGTCAGAATCTGTGTAACCAATAATGGATGCTTTCCCTCTACCTAAGCATAGACACTTGTCCTTAGTGCCACTCAGATATCTCAAAATCATCTTGACTGCTTCCCAATGTTTCTTGCCAGGATTAGACATATATCTGCTAACAAATCCCACTGCAAATGTAATGTCTGGTCTCGTAGCTACCATAGCATACATGAGACTACTAACAACAGACTGATAGGGAATTTTGTTCATGAATTCCTTTTCCTCATATGATTTGGGGCAATCATCCTTGGTCAATTTCACATATGTGGGGAAAGGTGTACCCAATGCCTTTCGACCCTACATATTGAGCCTGTGAAGTACTTTGGATATGTACTCACTTTGAGACAAGTATATGCATCTTTTACTCCTATCACAAGTAATGCACATGCCAAGAATATGTTTGGCATCCCCCAAATCCTTCATATCAAATGTCTCACTCAACTTCTTTTTGAAAATCGATTAATCATAAGAGGACTTCCCAACAATCAACATATCATTGACATAAATTATTAAGCATATCAAGCTGCCATCTGAGCATCTTTTTGTCTAGAGACAATGATCCTCATTGCTTCGTGAAGGTCATATAATTTTCTCATCAAATACACTTTAATTGATGCTGTCTCTTTTTCATATGTATTGCATAACTTCTTCCAAAGCTCCTCTGCACTTTCACACTTTAATACGGTAAAGTAAACATTATCTACTAGGTGCAAGTGAATGGTAGATTTGGCCATTTCATCTAACCCATCCCAATCATCTTCATCCATGTGAGCAGGCTTCTTTGAAATCCCATTTACTAGCTTCCATTGCCTCCTTTGAATCATCACATCTTTAATCTGATTCTTCCATAGAGCAAAGTTTGTGTCATCAAATTTTCGGATCTCAAAATGGTCTTTTCCCTGCAAGTTATAGCTCCTCCTTGGAACATCAGATGTGCTTGATCCATCAGATGTGCTTGAGACCTTTGATGCCATGATGGTAGAGGACTGGATAGAATATAATGGAGCTAGAAGAGTCCAAACACCAACATATAAGTGTATCAAGGAGTAAATCGACCACTATATAGTTGGCTAAACAAAAAATATGGAAAAATGTTGCCAAAGTATCCTCTACAAAATGAGCATATGACGAGTGTCAAAATACTACTGACATGTTTTCTTGCATAGTGAATCATTGAATCCACTGCATATAACAGTTACCCAATAGAAGCCAACTAGGCTTATTGAGCACCTATGAACAACTATCATACATCTCCTATGGAAAGGCTGGGTAAGTCTTCCACGTGCATCATCGAAGGGACCCCAACATCTGGGTGTCTCCTAGTTAAGAAATCCTCACCTTTAACCCTCTTTATCAAACGTAAAAGGCTTTATGCAAAAACGTAACCATTATATCAATGACCACATGGACGTACATAAGCGGTATCCACAAAAGCATACATGGTGTGTATGTGATCAATATATGTAGTAAAATTACACAAAGGCTGAATGAAAAGCCCAAAAACTAGTCAATATCACTTGCAAGTGTATGCAAACTTTGATGTTTTATGCTTAAAAAAACTTGCATAAATTTGCAAAGGCTGCTCCCACCAAAACTAAAAACCTTTCGAGAAACCTATAGTTTTACGAGTGTGGCTGAAAACACAGCCCCAAAGGTTGATATTTATTGTTGGAGAAGTACAAAGAACACTCTTCTTGATGTTCTTGGACCTGTGTGAAGACATATATGTGCAAAAGTACTCCAAAATGGCTCCAAAAGACACCCCAAAAATGCTTTAAAAATAGGCTTTGAAAGCAAGGAGTGAAGCTTTGAGGAACCAAAACATGTTCAAGGCAATGTCAAACTTAGTCTTTTCCCTGCTTCAGACACCGCAAGAGTGTAGCTTAGTGGCAAGAGATTGCCACGATTAAGCGAGCTCCGAGGGGAACAATACTGGGATGGGTGACCTCCTAGGAAGTACCGAGAACCTCTATCTTCCTTGATCGTTGAGTTCCTCCCTCGTGTGCAGCCAATGACGCCAATGGTGACTTGGATGACAAGGTATGCCAATGTATATGCCTTGGTCGCCATCTTAGTTGTAAGCCTTGGAGAAAGCCAGGGGGTGCTCGCTTTGCTCGCACAAAAGGAACAAAGCTTTTGCATCAAATTGCTATGATACCAGTGAAGTGATTTGATAGAGATGCACCACAGTCCCCTCTCCTTCTCAAGAGCTCCAGGATGATATCCTCGCAGTAGAAAAACCGAGCTCCTAAGGTCACACATGATACTTCACACAAAGGCTGCAAAATATGCAGAAAAACACAAAACATAGGGAGAATGAAGACAAACTTCTTAGGTCTTACGAATGCGGTCAAACTTACAGTTTGTGATTGACTAGGCCACTATATATTTTATTAAAGAACATATACAAAGAAGTGTTCGGTGGTCATTTGGCCTTTCACATGGACACTAACGGTAACACATGCAACATAACTCTCTTATCTGATTTGGAAAGTCCAAAGCATATACATCAAGTTCAAATAGGGGATGACACAAAGCATAGTGTGGATAAGATTGGTATGTCAAAGCTTCCAAAGTAGGAAAAATATTTTGAGCAAGGTACTCTATTCCCACTATTACAAAAAACCTAATAAGTGTAGGCCAAATAGTTGAGAAAGGCTTGCAAATTAGGTTCACCCAATGTGGAGCTTTTGTGCAAGATCCATGTCAAGGCTTCAAGAAGCTAGCTAAAGATGAGAAGCATGGTAGGCTCTTTACTTTTGAAGTAGGAGAAACCAAAAACATAGCTCTATTCAACTTTGGGTCTCAAACCCTAAGTGAGCTTGAAGTATGGCATAAGAGGCTAGCTCATGTAAATGAAAGAATCTTAAAGGATATATGTAGGGATCAAAGTGTTCTTGGATTTCCAAACATATCAAAGGAACACATGATCAATAGATGTGATGCATGTCAAGTTGGGAAAGCACAAATCTAAAGAGTTTGATGAGTTCTTGAAAGATAAAGGTATCAAAACGGAAGTGACTACCAGGTACTCTCCTCAATTGAGTGGAATTGTAGAGAGAAGAAACAAGACATTGGTTGGATCAGCTAGAACAATTCTTGAAGAGAAGAAGTTGCCATAGTATCTATGGACGAAAGCTATTTCAACTACTGTGTACCTTGTCAACAGACTTCCATCCAAATCACTCCAAGGTATGAATCCTTATGAAGCATGGTATGGAAGAAAACCTAGTCTTGGACATTGCAAGGTGTTTGGTTGTTTACCTTATGTTCATGTACCATCACAAATAAGAGGTAAGCTAGATGAAACCCTAAAAACTCTTTCATTGCTTCAACCTCTTCTTCCATCATCACTGCTTTACCTTTTTGTATCCTCTGTTCTTCTCCAGGACTAACCTGTTTTGCTGCTTCTTCTTGGACCTGTTTTCCTTGTGACTTCTCACTCAAATCTTCTGATGTTTTATTTTTTTCAGAGACTTGGACTGTCACAATCGGTGTGCTAGGTACTGATAAATTCAAACTTTCCAACAGAAATTTTTCAATGTCACTCTCTGAATTTGAAGAGAACTGTGAAGAACTAGCTATCCCTGATTTGTCCATTTTTGTTTCTTCTATAACAATGGATTCCTCCTGCTTCTTTTCTTCTGATGACAATTTTCCTATCTCCATCCTTTGTACAGATTCTACTGCTTTTCCTTTATTTTTCTTGGTCAACTTCCTTTTCTACACAGGTTTCTTCTGAACCTTCTTCTTCACTACTACTGTGGTCCTAGTTTCAAGAGGACCTTGTAACTCCTTGAAGTAAGCCAACAATTCTACTTCCTTTTTAACAAAATCCTGTTCAGTCTCTGCTGCCATCATCTGATCATGTAACTCTTCATAATGTTCCACTTCTTCTTGCATCCAATCGGTTGCTTTACAAGAGTAGTCTTCCAACATTTTTTGATACTGGGCTTCATATACTGCCCTTTTATTGTTTCCTTGAGTCAAATAAGTATACAATTGTTCCTTGCTTGTCTGAGGTGGATGACGTTCATTTGAAGACTGAACTTCCTTTTGAGCAGCTTCATGCTCTTCCTTTGTTGCTTCCCCCTGTTCCATTCTACCTTTCTGGGATCCAATCTTCTTTTCTTTACAGGAATGACTTCTTCTGAGACTCCCTTTCTTTTCCTCTCTGCTCCCCTCATGCTTGGTTGGGATTCTACTTCCCTTATAGTCATCATTTTAGAAGGGCTTTTAATTCCTGACATTAAACTTCTGAAGTATTGAGCTTCTGGAGCCAATTTTAATTGATCCTCCATCCCTAAAATATGATATATGATCCTTGTTAAGAATTGTGCTCCATTCATGAACTTCCTTTGCTGCCAATGTTTGGCTACTTTCTTCAATTGATCATGTATGTATGGAGTTACATCCATCACTCGAAATGGCTTGGTCCTATCTTTATTATTAAACATGATTAGTGTCACTGGCTTGTGTGGCATGGTGTATCTAGGCAGTTTTGGAAAACAGAAATATTGAAGAAACATTCTGATTGCAAATTCTTCATTCTCTTTTCCTTTAAAGTCACGGAATTTGGAATATCCTGCATAGGTTGCTTTATTCTTCTTGACAAGACTGTTGTCCAACTTGGTTCCCATTGAATAGAACTGAAGGGCTGCCCTGATATGCTCTACCTTTATAGTAATATTCACTTCTTTGTTTTCCTTGTCCTTGACTGAACACCTGAAATATGCATCATTGCCCTTTCCAACTTCGAGCAGACTATTCATCACCTGTGCTATGAAAAATAAAGGTTCACCCAACAGCCTGTGTAATCCTTCTGCTTTCCATCTTTTGTAATTGACTGCAATTTTTTGGAATTTGTAAAATTCATGGCACAGCATGGTGTACTTGTGACCTCCGACTCCTACTGTAAAAATATGCTGACCAATGATACTAAGGGTTTCCATTAGTTCCTTGGCTATCTTCTCTGCTTCTGGAATTTCTTGCTCTTCATCAGACTCTAGCTCCATTTGTTCTACTGTTGCTTCACTGTCTAAGAACCAATGTCCTCTAGACAAAGTTACTGAGTCTGCTTTGAAATCATGGATTGGCAGTTCCTTTGGATTCACCATTCTGGAGAAAATATAACATCACACAAAAAAGAAGACTCCACCCACATGAGTCACAATAAACATAAATGAAATCACATTTGTCTTGAGATATAAATGAAAAAGAATGAAAATAAAATATGAGGTGAATCCTGAGTTCCTCATTTGTGTCACAAATAAAAACTCAATTGAAGTGTTCATCACATGTGTAGCAAGATGTCTAGTGCTCTCTTTCCTTTTAACAGCTCTTTTTTATATATTTTTTAATAATAAAAAGAAAAAATGAAAAAAAAGAAAAAATGAATGAAAAATAGAAACTTGCTAAATTACACTCTATATCTTGCTTGTGCAATATAACTTATATAAACAAAAGAATTGATAACTTTTCTCTCTCTTTTTTTAATTTAATTTTTCTCTTTCTCTTTTTTTCCTCTTTTTCTTTTTGTTTTTGTTTTTTTTTAATAATAATTTCCTCCACTTCTCTCTCTTCCCCTCCTATTTCTTTTCTTAGAAAGAGAATGAGGTAGAGTCAAATGGAAATAATTTCCAAGATTTCATAATTTCCTTCTTGTAAAATTCTGAATTTCTTCAAGAATCCCATGTGTGCATCAGATGACCATTATGCCTTTTCTTTCATCTGTAACTCTTCATACTTTTGAGCTATTTTAGTATCTTAATGCTTGTTTTCTTCCATTGAATGAGATCTGATTTTTTTACCCAATAATACTTGATTCCTGTTGACTTTGGTCTAGGAATAACACAATCTTCTTTTGATGAACTGTTCTTGGAAATTTTTGGCTTCCATATCCATTTAGTTATGGAAAATTGTTTTGATGAGCAGTGCCTATGTGTACTTTGTTTCCACATTCTTTCTATCTTGATGCCTAGATGCTTCTGATCATTCCACACTTTCCACCTTTCTTCTGCCTTTTCAACACCTTTTGTTTCTTCAATTTCCTCCTGTTGTTGATTGAAGTAGATTTGGTCATGAAGAAGTGGTGTTTGTGATTTCTTTGTAGCTTCTAGTGAAAAAGTAAATCCCTCCAATTCTGAGTTATAGATATCCTGTTGGTTTTCCTGTTCTTCATCACTCAATAAAAATATTAAAACCCTTTTGTCATTTAATGCCAATTTAAGCTTCATGTTTTCAAAATCCAAAATTACTTTACCTTGCCTGAGCCATGGTTGTCCCAAAATCAATTTCTCAGTCATAATATGATCCTGCCATTCTTCACAATCTATTTTCATATATTCTTCATTGAACTTAACTTTAATAGATGGTGAAGACAGGCTTTGTATTATCTGACCTTCTAAGGTTTTGATAAATGTTTTACTTTCAGTCCTTTTTAAGTTAAACTTATCCAACAAAATTGAATTGATCAAATTTACTTGTGCACCTGAATCTATCAACACCTTGATTCTCTCATTATGAAAATTCATTGTTATAACAGGCAAATGCTCTCTTACTCTCAAAGGTATTTCACATAAAAGAACTTCTCTAGTTTCCTTGATTTTTCTTATCCTTTCCTTAGCCTCTTGTTGAGCCTCCTGCCTAATTCTTTCTTGTTCCTTTTTCCTGTTTTGAGCTTGATGTATTCTTCTTCATTCAGAAACAGTTAATGGAAGATTGGGCCTTTTTACTCTACATCCACTTATGAAGTTTGGCATGATTTCTCCATCATGCCAAAACTAGATCTCCTTCTTGTAAGTCCTTTTCTTTAATATGAACATCATGATAAGCTTTTGCCTTCTCTTGTCTGCATATATGCTCATGATTGCTTGAAGTCTAGAAGCTCCCAGTTTTTCCAATTCCACCACTCTCTCAGATAATTCATGTCCAGTCCACTTGTACTGACTCCCCACCTTTAGTGTTGGAATAAGGAATTCTAAAGGCAGAACTGCATTTTGTCCATATACCAAATTAAATGGTGTGGTTCCAAGTGCAGTTTTGTATGCACTCTATAAGCCCATAAGACATGATTAAGTTGCAAATCCCAATCATTCCTATTTGTGTTTACCAATTTTGACAAAACAGTGCAAAGTACTTTATTAGTACTTTTTGCTAAACCATTGGCTTGTGGGTGATAAGGGGCTGACTTCCTATGACTGATCATAAAATATTCAGTTATGTTCTCTATTATTTGGTTCAAAAAATGAGTACCTCTATCACTTACCAATTTAATTGGTAATCCAAATCTAGTGATAATATTTTCATAAAGAAATCTTGCAGTGGTATGAGCATCATTTCTTTTTGTAGCCCTAGCCTCTGCCCATTTGGTCAAGTAATCTGTGGCTACAAGTATATATTCAGCATGGGATTGTTTTGTTGGTGGGTGTATAGGTCCAATGAAATCCAACCCCCATTTGCTAAATGCTCTTGCTGAAATAAGAGGTACTAATGGCATATTGTCTCTTTTATTTGGTTGACTTATTCTTTGAAAAATGTCACATCTTTTCACATATGTTCTTGCATCAGGAAATAGAGTTGGCCACCAAAAACCAGAATATAATATGAGTTTAGCAGTTCTTTCACTTGAAATATGTCCTCCTGCCACTCCAAAATGTGCCATCTCTAACATTTCCAAATATTTATTTTCAAGAACACAAATTCTTAAATATCCATCCATCCCTTTCTTGTACAATTGATCTCCTATCAGTTGATACTCTTCAGAAATCATTTGTAGATTCTTTGAGTCTGCACTAGCTCTTACTGGCTTTCCTTTCTTATTTCTTTTCAACTCCTCAATTATGTTTGCACTCCAATCTGGATTTTTCTGAAACCAATATAAAGTTATAATTTCTGAATTTTGCAAGGATTGGCATTCCCATCAGTTGGAAATATACTTTTTTACATCTTGTATTTTATTAGGCCAATGTACTCCCATCCTATTGAGATTATTTAGGGTGACTATCATGGAAGCATGAATACAGGGATTCCAACAATGAGCTCTTCTTAAATACTCCTGTTGCTCCTCTTCTGGAGTACAATATTCCAATATACCCATATGATTGAGATGATACAAATGTCCAGCTAGCAGCACAAAATTCCTACTTTGTAATACCAGATGTGTGTTGTTTCCAGATGTTCTGCAAGGTCCCATGGTTAGCAAAGGTACTAAAGTCATGGCCCATTCAGGAATACTTTCTATTTTGAACATTTGATATGCATCTGGCAAGTCATCATCTAAAGGTGAAGTTGGCTCTTTAGTTTGAATTCTGGACAAATGGTCTGCTCTCAAATGAGTTTTTCCTTGTCTGACCACTACCTCAAACTCAAATTCCATCAATAGGAGAAACCATCTGATTATCCTACCTGTATGGCATGGTTTGTTTACTAAGTAGAGTAAAGCTTGGTGATCCACAAAGAATTTAAACGTGTTGGCTAAAAGATAATGTCTATATTTTTTCATAGCAAATATCATTCCCAACCCTTCCCTCTCAGTGGTTGTGTAATTTTTTTCTGCTGAATTCAATTGCCTACTAGCATAAGCAATTGGAAAATCTAATTTGCTTCCTTCTATTGGTTGTGCTAACACACATCCCAAAGCATAATTTGAAGCATCCACATGGACATGAAAAATTTTATCCCACTGTGGGGTTTTCAGAATTGGTGCTGTTACCAAACAAGTTTTCAAAGTTCCAAAAGCTTGATCACACTCTTTAGTCCACTCAAATTTTGTGATTAAAGCATACAAATGTTTTGCAATGTCTGCAAACTTGTGTACAAATTTTCTATAATACCCACAATGTCCCATGAAGGTTTGAAGTTCTTTTACATTTGTTAGTCTTGGAAGTTCCACTATGGCCTTAATTTTTCTTTCATCAGTTGAAATTCCATTTTTGGAGACTATGTGACCTAACATCCTCCCTTGCCTCACAAAGAACACACATTTCTTTGGATTTAAACATACTCTATATGTTCTACATTTTCTAAATATATTTTCCAAATCTTTCAAATGATCTTGTCTTTTTAATGAAAAAGTACAAAGATCATCCACATAGATTTCCATTATATTCCTAAGGAAGTCTTTGAAGATGTGACACATCAACCTTTGAAAGGTTGTTGGGGCATTAGTTAAACCAAAGGGCATAACCCTAAAAGCATAGACTCCCCATTTTGTGGAAAAAGCAGTTTTATGTTGGTCTTCTAAAGCTATTGGTACATGATTATATCCTGAAAAACCATCCAAAAAACTATAAACCTCCTTACCTGCAACTCTTTCCAAAAGATGGTCTGTTATGGGTAATGGATAGCTCTCCCTTATAGTTGCAGCATTCACTTTCTTCAAGTTAATGCATACCCTGAGTTTCCCATTCTTTTTATGTACCACAACTATAGAAGATATCCATTCTGTATACTCAATCTCATAGACAAAATTGGCAGCCAGTAGCTTGTCAATTTCTTCCTTTATTTTAGCAGAGTATTTGTCATTAAATGTATAGTGTCTTTGTTTGCTAGGTTTTGCATCAGGTGTAATAGGAATCTTATGCTCACAGATTTTAGGGTCAATTCCTTTCAAATCCTTGTAACTGTAAGCAAACACATCCCTATAGTTTCTAGCCAAATTCCTTAATGCTTCCTCCTCTTGATTTGTCATATCATCTGTTATGACAATATGTCTCTCTTCCCCTTCTTCTTGGGTGATCATCGCCTTCTTAGTTTGTTCCTCATTGTCATATGCCTCCCCCTTTTTCTTTTCTCTTTTTGGTTTCATTTTTAGAAGTAGTATGTCTTCTACTTCATAGGTCCTGAAATTTGAAGGTACATCAAATTGTTGATCTTTATTTGTTATTTTCTTATTTTTTTTCAATGTCTTGATCTTTTTCTATTTCCTTGTGTTTGTTTTTTCTATATTTGCCTGAGATTTTGTCTTTGATCACATCTGTAGCTTCTACTTCTTCCAAATATTGTGTTTTACCATTTTTCAATATTATTCCTTCCTCTTGGTCCTCTTCTGTTTTTGACACTTTTATCATTTGTATTCCTATGTGAAAGATATCATATCCTTCTTCATTTTGGAATTTCACTCCCACATACTCATCATTAGCTAGATCCAAGGTGGTCAAAATTTGATTCCAACCATAAGGCTCAAATTCTTCATCTTTAAATTCTTGTGGGTAGCTTTCATCTTGTGATTTCCTCTCTCCCAGACTATCTCCTTTTTTTAACATCCTTTTCTTTTCTGTGAGATTCCTTATCATATTACATTTCCACATTTATGATTCTGTCTCATCCTGATCTTCACTCCTTGATTCTTCACTTAATTCTTGATTTTGATGTACTTTGAACCATTCTTGAGGGGACATATCACAATATTCACCATTTCTTAAATTCACCCTAGTTATTCTTCCTTTTCTTTGAAGATATAGGCAATCATTACCCCAATCTTGCACAATTTGCATTTGTCTCATAAATGGTCTTCCTAGGATGATTTCATATGAAGTGGATTGTGGGAATTCAACTATGGCAAAAGTATGCTCTATTTCTATTCCACATATTTCCACAATCACCTTTTCCCATATTCCTAGGGGTTTTTCTGTGTGTCCATCTGCAAGTTGTAATCTCATTTTAGTGGTTACTAATTCATTTTTTCCCCATCTTTCCCAGGTCTATTTAGTCATGATAGCCACTCCTGATCCACTGTCCAATATAGATTTGGCATGATTTTTACCAAATTTTATTCTCATAGTTGAGTTCCCTTCTTCTCCTTCACAATATCCTCCTATTTTATCAATAGGAATGTACAACAACTCTTCCAATTCTTGTTGCTGTGGATCAAAATTCTTTGGCATTGCTTCCCACTTTTTCATATTGTGTTGTAAGTGAGGATTTTGTTTTACCAATTCTTCCATTGTGGTGTGGTATAAAATTGTACATTGTTTGTCTATATTGATTTGGAAGGTTATTTATGAATCATCTTCCTGATCAGTTGTTTTCCTGGTTTCTGTTGCATTTGCTTCCCCAACTGTTGTTTGATAATTGTCTGGTTCCCCCACTTTGAGTTGTACTTCTTGTATGATTTGTTTGCATCTTTGCATCCTTTCATGCTCTAAATCTGGCATAGGATAAGCCATCACATGGTCTGTAGGATTTGGTCCCTCTTGAATTCTTCCCTTGTATGCTCTTATCAAAGTTTCCAGACTTTGTGAATTTTTTGTCTCTTGCTGAGTTTGTGTATTCTGAGGTTGGCTATTGTTTGACTGTTCCACAGTCTCTTCTTCCAAACTTTTACCCATTCTCATTTTTCTTTCCCATCTGCCTGTTTGTCTGTTTTTCTTTTCTTTTGGAAATGGAATTTTCTTATGTTCCTATGTATGTGTCTCCTTTGTTGTTTCTTGTTGTTTAGCTTGTGCTCTTGTTATAGCATTTACAATTACTTGATCATGGTCACTCAATTCTTCTTGCTCCATTATGTTAACTGTTTTTAAGGGTATATTACTAGATGTGTTCTGTTGTTTTTGAGGGTTTCTTGGACAATCCTTTATTAAGTGTTCCCTGCCACAATCCTTGCAATAAGCTCCTTCTATTCTTAGTGTAGGAGGTTGTGGGCAGTCTCTAATGAAATGTTCTCCCCCACATCTATAACAAGTTATCTTTTGACTCCCTTTGAATTGAGGTTTCTGATTGGACATGTAATTATTGGTTATGTACATGAATGTGGCTGTATCCATTTCAATTCTCCCATTTCCCAAGTCTAGGGCTTGGTGTTCTGGCTCCCTCTGTTCATATCCTTCCCACTCTTCTTGATATCCTTCATTCCAATGATAATCCTCTCTATAAGATGATCTAAGTCTTGAGCTTTCTTCTTCTATTGGTGTGTATTTTACCGGTACCACATTTGTTGGTAGTGGTGGTTGTTGCCCAAGTACAAGTCTTGGTTGCTCAACAAATCCAGATTCTCTTTGTAAATTATGTTGGTTCACATATTCTCTTTCCTTAATGGGTTGTTTATTGTAGAAGCATTCTTCTCTGGTATGGTTTGTCCATTTTCTTTCTAGTGTGTGCAGTATTTGAGTGTTTTTCTATCTTGCAAATGTTGTGGTTTTTGATATGGACATTGTTGTACCAAATGATTTTATCCATAATTATAGCATTTTTTATTTGTTGCTATCATGGTGTTTATCAAATTTGTCTTGGTGCAAACTTCTAGGGCTTTAGCAATGGCTTGTGCTAATTCTTCTACTGGTGTGATTTTATCTTCATTTGTTCTAGGTTGATCAAATGCTAATAGATCTTGTCCCCTGTTATCCTCTAAGTCTATTGCTTCCTTCACACATGCTCCTAGGTCAGGGCATCTCCTATAATACACCAAGGTTCTTAATTGGGCACTTCTCAGTCCTTCTATGAATAGAGATACTTGTCTTGCCATGGATGGTACCTCCTCTCTGGGACATCTATCAATGTATTGCTTGAATCTCCTAGCGGCCTCTTTGACATTTTCATCTTTTTGCTGTTTAAAACTATGTATCAAAGTAGCTGTACTATGTTTTATTCCAGTTTTTGAGAATTCCCCTATGAAGGCTTCAAGGAAAGATTCCATATCTGGATACATTTCCTTTCTCAAGGGAATGAACCAAGATAGTGCAAGTCCAGCTAGGGTTAGACCAAATGCTTCAAATTGTACTTTGTAATCCTCTACTTCTTCTGCCCTAATTAATTGTCTGAATTCTGCAGCATGGGCATGAGGATCAGAATATCCTTCATATTGATTCTTCATGCATTTAGCTACTTGATAGGGCCTAAGCATTCTTCCCTGATTTTGCCACTGATGTCTCCTTTTGAATGGAAAATCATTCATCCCTTCTACTTCTCTTTCAAAAGGATTTGGGGAAGTGTGTACTCTCCTACCTTGTTGTTGTTCAATATTATTGTGAGTTTCATTTTGTCTTGACAAGTTTGGTTGCCCTAGGTTTTGTTCCCCAGGTCTCTTGTCTGCACACTGCCCTAAATCATTTGAGTTTTCTGGATCCTGTGAGAAGATGTATACACATCTCTGTCTATCCTCATACCTGCCATCCTTAAATTGTGCCACTGGTGTTATATTTAGGGGAACTTCTAAGTCTCTCAACCTAATGAGAAACTTATGCATCCCATCCTCATACACATAGGTTCCAAACCTGTTTGTATACATATATTTGAGAATATTTCTATAATCACTAGTTTCAGAGGGTTCATTGGTTTCATTTAAGTTTTCCATGTTATTTTCTTGCCTTAAATCTTTTTCTTGTAAATCTCCTATTACTGGCTCTATCTCCTTCCTTTTTAAATCTTGTTTAGAAGGTGTGATCAATTTATTACCAGATCTCAAAATCATCCAACTAATTCACGATTCTGTGAAGAGAATCATATTTTCCACAATCCTATGAATAGAATCGTCTTTTCTGGGCTCTTGAGAAAATTATAGATTTTCTCACGATTCTGTGAAAAAGACTTGTCTTTTTCACTATTCTTTAGATATTCTAAATTTTCTACAATTTTGTGAATGGAAACCTATTTTTCACGATTCTATGGATAGAATCGTGTTTTCCACGATTCTGTGGATAGAATCGTGTTTTACCACGATTCTGTGGATAGGGTTGTGATTTTCACGATCCTATGAAGGGAATCGTGATTTTCACGATTCTGTGAAGGGGATCGTGATTTTCACAATTCTGTGAAGGGGATCGTGATTTTCACGATTCTGTGAAGGGAATTGTGATTTTCACGATTCTGTGAAGGGGATCGTGATTTTCACGATTCTGTGAAGGGCATCGTGATTTTCATGATTCTGTGAAGGGGATCGTGATTTTCCCGATTCTGTGAAGGGGATCGTGATTTTCACGATTCTGTGAAGGGAATCGTGATTTTCACGATTTTGTTCCCAGAAAATTGTGATTGCTCACAATCGTAAAAAACACGATTTTCTTATTAAAATCGTATTCTGGGAATCGTGATTTTGTGTTTAATTCAGAGGATCACCATTTTGTGTTTGATTACAGAATCGCGATTCTGAGCAGATTTTCTAAATTTTTCTGGTTCTTGTTTTTTAAGTTTTTGTTTCTCAAATAGAATCGCCTTATTAAATTTCAACATGCAATAAAAGATTTTTAGCAAAAATATTATTTTTTCTCAAAAAAATTCAAAAATCTGAAAAATCACGATTTCGTATTTTTTACAATCTTCTGTGTTTTTGTGCTCTTATCATCATGTGAAAACTTGAAATCATGCAAAGATTTATTGGAAGACCATTACCTTGCTTGCTTGATCAAGAAAAATCCAAAAACTTGTAGTTGTAGGAAGTCGCGATTCTGTCAAGTTCTCTCACTCTCTCTCTCACTCAAATGAGCCTTTTTTCTGAGATTCCATGCTTTTATAGCCTTCAGACAATCGCGATTTTGTGTGAATTTCTCAGAATTTTCACTTTGCACTGTATGATCCTTATCCCTTAACAATTTTATGGTTTTGATTCACAATTCTTTTCTTTTCAACAAAATTTACTCCTTTTATCCTACTGATGAAAATCGCGATTCTGTACCCAATTCTCAATTTAATCACTTGATGCTCAATTCTTACTGATATTTTGAAATTTGATTTTCTTTACTCCCTCAACTTTATGAAACCTCTTACAATCACTTACCTCAATACCCAAAAGTGCAAAATAAATCAAATTCTTTTTCTTACAGAAAATCGCGATCCTGTGAAGAGAATCGTGTTTTTTCTGAACTTCCAACTTTTGCAGTTTTTGACTTTTCTTTCCACCTAGTCCCCTTCAATGTTCTTCACCAACTCCAGATCACTTGTCACCTGCAATTATACACCATCAAACTCATTTAAAAAGTCTTTTTGAAAAAATTTAAACAGCAACTTTCACTCTAGATATTTTTTATTTTCTTTCAATTTTCAGATTTTTATTCCACTTTTTCTCCTCCACTTTCAACAACAATCCTCCAGTCCAACTTTCTAAGGAAAAAAGAAATTTGTTTGAATTTTTTAATGGATTTTATGAATTTTTTTAGTATTTTGCCCTAAATCAAGGTAAACACTTCACTTAGGGTTTTCTTGTTTAAAGATCCATTGATCTTTTGTTTCATGATTGGTTATACTCTTTTATGCTTGCAATCTAATCAGTTTAGGAGTAAAGCTTTCCAAGGAAATATGTGCTAAGAAGTGCAATTATCAATTCATGCAAAGATAAACTCAAACATTTTTCTTTTCAAGATACAAATAAATCTTTCCTCAGGATTATTGCTTTGCCTTGGCTAAACAAATGGATCTTATCTATTTGCATATAGCTACTTTACTTGATCTTCCTCAATACAATCATGTCATCTTTTCCAAGATTAACAAATTTGCTTGGTACTTGGTCAAAAATGTTGATATATTTAGGTAGTGATGTGTGTGAACACACTAGGACCGCCGGGGCACTTTTTTCCCTCTTTAGGAGGTTTTTTTCCCCGGCTTGTATATACGCCTATTGCCCTAATGGGTTACTCATCTTTGTACATTCTCTAGTAATACATTCATTCTTGTGTGTTGTGCTCCAAGCTTCTTCTTCTTCCTTGAGCTGTTCGCGTGCTTCCACAGACATCTATCTCCAACAATTGGTATCAGAGCAGGTTGTCGCTTCATCTAGGGCGCCGTCGACACTCCTCTGTTTGCAGTCTCAGAATCGTACGAATTTTTGTGAGCATACTCAGGGTGTTTTTGAGATCAAAACGGCTTTGCTTTATGGTGCCAAAATCGCGATCTGAGCTCGTTTCAGCCTCCGAACGCACTATCGTAGCGCTTATGTAGGCTATTTCATCTTTTTGTGCCAAAGGTATATACCTGTTTCTGTTCGCCAGTATAAGCGTCTCAAAGTCTGCTACAGATTTAGCAGAACTCGTCTGGGTAGTTCCGTTCAACTTTTTGAGATACAATCAATTTTTTGCATCAAGGTATTTTAGTCACATGCCATGGCTGAAAGTAGTGATGTATTCCGTATGTTGGCTATTGAGGATAAGTTGGATGGCACCAACTACCCATTAGGTGCTAGAGCTGATGAAGATGGTGTCGAAGATGATATTGTGCAGATTCCTGTTCGTGCTGCTGTTTCTGCTGCACCTACTGCAGAGCAGATTCGTTGGGATGGTAGAGGTGCCCAGGCACATGCATTGATAGCTTTTTCTATCAAACGTGCCATTATTCCTCATATTCGCTCTTGCAGAACAACTAGGGATGCTTGGGATACACTTACCACATTGTACCAACCTAGGAATGAGGCTCGTATTGCGTACCTTCGAAAACAGTTGGAGAGTGAGCACATGAATGAAGGTGATTCTATGGACAGTTTCCTAACGAAGATCAAAGATTTGAAGGAATAGTTGATTTGTGCTGATGAGGTTATACCAGATAGCTCACTTGTGCAGACCGTTCTGAATGGTCTTCCTGATTCATATCAGAGTTTTGCTTCTACTCTTCGGTTGATGATGAAAGGCAATCCGAATGCCTTATCATTTGAGGAGTTAGTCTCTGTTCTGTTGCAGGAAGATCAGTCCAGGCAGAACAGGTCCACTATGCGTATTGCAGATCAAGCTTTCCTGGCTAGTCAGAAGGGCAAAGGAAAATGGAGCTCTTCTACTAGTAAGCAGAAATCTGCAAATGCTGCACATTCGAAGAACCAGGATAAAGATGAGAAGAAATCAGAAAAGCAGAAATTGTTTTGCAAGTACTATAAAGGGAATGATCATATAATAAAGAACTATCCAAAATTGGCTGCAAAAGAGGCAAAGAAAAAGGAGGCTGGAATGGTTGTTGCAGAAGCCTCTACACCAAAAACAGAGTCTGCTAATCTTTGTGCAGGAAGAAGAATGGGCGTTTACTACTGTTTGCAGTTTTGACCCATCATCTCATGAGCAGTGCATGTCTGCAGTGGACTCAAATGTTTGGTACTTTGACAGTGGGGCGACCAAACATATTACCTCGCAGTGCAGTTTCTTCTCTTCACTCGAGCCTACCCCTATAGGGAATACTGTCACATGCGCCAACAAATCCTCTTATCCTGTTATGGGAGTTGGTAAGATCATTTTGACTACTGCCGATGGTAGTTCTTTCACTTTGTCAGATGCTTTATTTGTGCCAGGGATTAAGAAGAATCTGTTATCAGTTTGTGCATTAGCCAAGATTGGCTTGGTTGTGAAATTTGTTGATGACAGATGTACAGTTCATGATCTGTCAAATGGCGATGTTATTATTGCTTCTGGCATTTTATGTCGTGGGCTGTATAAGCTCATAGACTATGAAAGATCTGTGAATGATTCGGCATGTGCAGTTCATGATTCTCAGGCTATGTCAGATGCAAAGCTTTGGCATGCACGCTTTGGTTATCTGAATTTTACTAGTTTGCTACGCCTGCAGAAATCTGATATGGTGTCTTCTTTGCCCAAGCTTGAGGCACCTTGAAAACATGTTTGTGAAGGCTGTATTTTGGGCAAAATGCAGCATTCCTCCTTTCCAAAAGATGGTTCAGTTCGGGCTACACAAAAATTGCAGCTTGTACATAGTGATGTCTGTGGTCCTATGCAAACACCTTCTTTTGGAAATTAACTTTACTTCGTGACTTTCATTGATGATTTTTCTAGGCATGCATGGGTATGTCCACTCAAAGCAAAGTCCGAAGTGTTCATGTGCTTTAAACAGTTTTTGGTTTTGGCTAAAAATCTGTTAGCATGTAAAATGGGTACCCTCCATTCTGATCGAGGGGGGGAATATATGTCTTCTGATTTTAATGCATTTTTGGCTGAACGTGGGATAAAAAACCAGTATATAGTGCCGTATACACCTCAACAAATGGAGCTGCTGAACGGAAGAACAGGTCACTCATGGAGATGGCGAGTGTATGGTCAAGAGTCAGGCTTTACCACATAGTTTCTGGCTTGAGGCTGTCATGTGTGCAGCATATGTACTTAACAGGTGTCCCACTAAAGCGCTGCAATCTATCACTCCATATGAGGCTTGGCATGACCGCAAGCCATCTGTTGCTCATCTGCGTGTTTTTGGTTGTTTGGCATATGCATTAGTGCCTGAACAACATCGCAGAAAATTGGATGATAAGGCAGTAAAATGTATTTTTGTTGGGTACAGTTCTGAAAGTAAAGGCTATCGTTTGTATCATCCACAGACTAAACACATTCTGGTTAGCCGTGATGTTGTTTTTGTGGAAGATGCTATTCAGCCATTGCTTTCATGTACAAAGGAGACATCTGTCAGCTCCAAAGACATGTATGATACTTTGATGCCTCTTTTTATAGGTGGACAGTCTAGTAATGGTCCTAATGAGGCAACTTCTCAGCCTTTGCAGGTTTCATATGATGATGTAGATCATTCCATTTCTGATGCAGATTTACATGATGCACTTGTTGATGAGAGAGCTGATATTGAGCAGGCAAAAACTATGCCAAAATGGCTGGTGCAGACTTTGCGTGACAGCAAATTAGATGCACCTTTGTCATATCGTACTCGTTCAGGCTCTCATAGTGCCTCCTTTGCATCAGATTGCTATGCTATGGCTGCGTCTAGTCTCTGTGATGAGAATGAGCCTGTTTCTTTTGATGAAGCACATAATTTAGAAAATTGGATGGCTGCTATGCAATCTGAATATGGTGCTATAATGAAGAATGGTACATGGTCTTTATGTGACTTGCCTCCTAGCAAGAAGGCCATTGGCACTAAGTGGGTATACAAGCTGAAGCATAAACCTGATGGTACAGTTGACATGTATAAGGCTAGGCTTGTTGCAAAGGGTTATGCGCAGGAAAGAGGCATTGATTTTGATGAGACCTTTGCACCTACATGCCGTATGACTAATGTTCGGAGCATTTGTGCACTTGCAGCCCATCATGGTTGGAATGTACATCAGTTGGACATTAAAACAACATTTCTGAATGGTGACTTGCATGAAGAAGTGTATGTTTTTCAGCCCCGTGGCTTTGTGCAGAAAGGGCATGAAAACCAGGTGTGCAGGTTAAAGAAGGCATTATATGGTTTAAAGCAAGCACCACGTGCTTGGTATGAGAAGATACATGCCTATCTGGTTGCACACGATTTTGAGAACAGTCCAACTGAAAGCACCTTATATGTTAAGCGTGCTAATGATGTGCTTCTGATCATTGTTGTCTATGTTGATGACATGCTGCTCACTGGTCCTATTGAGAAGCATATTGCTGATTTGAAGGCTGATTTGCATGCCTCATTTGAGATGTCTGATTTGGGGCATTTGCATCACTATTTGGGTATTCAGTTTATGCAAGTTGATGGTGGAATGGCTTTGTGTCAAACGAAATATATTGACACATTATTGCAGCGTTTTGGCCTTGAAGACTGTAAGCCTATTGCTACTCCTATGGAGACAGGTTTACGATTGAGTCTTCATGATGCTGGAGATGCATTTGATGTTGTTCTCTATCAGCAGGTTGTTGGATGCTTGATTTACTTATGCATTACTCGGCTAGATATTCAGTTTGTTGTCTCATAGATGAGCAGGTTTATGCATTGCCCAAGAGTCATGCATTGGAAGGCGGTTAAGCGCATCTTTTGCTACTTGAGTGGTACTCGACTACTTGGGTTGTTTTATCCCAAGGGGGATCACTACCGCCAGATTTGCATGCTTTTTCTGACTCAGATTGGGCTGGTTGCTATGACACTCGTGTGTCCACCAGTGGTTTTTGCTTCATGCTTGGTAGCTCATGTATATCTTGGTTGAGCAAGAAGCAGCCTACTGTGGCCACTTCTAGTTGTGAGGTTGAGTATAGGGTAGCTTTCACAGCGACTGTTGAGTGTGTGTGGCTCAGACGCCTTATGGCTGATTTGGGTGTTGGCCAGTCTTCTGCCACCACCATCTTCACTGACAGTCAGAGCGCATTGGCAATTGCGAGGAACCATGTGTTCCATGCTCGGACTAAGCACATTGAGGTGCATTATCACTATGTCAGGGAGAGGTTCTCTGCTGGGGAGATCAGCTTGGCATATGTGCCCACGCAGGAGGACATTGCAGACCTTTTCACGAAGGCTCTGCCTAGGGAGAAGTTTGAAGCTTTTCGCAAAGCTTTGGGCTTAATTCCTTTTGTGGAGTGATTTCCACATAGGTTGGCACTTCCTTATACATGAGTGCCAGCTCCTTGTTCACCGCATCACTCCCACGGGGGATTTGTTGATATATTTAGGTAGCGATGTGTGTGAACACACTAGGACCACCGGGGCACTTTTTTCCCTCTTTAGGAGGTTTTTTTCCCCCGGCTTGTATATACGCCTATTGCCCTAATGGGCTACTCATCTTTGTACATTCTCTAGTAATACATTCAGTCTTGTGTGTGTGCTCCAAGCTTCTTCTTCTTCCTTGAGCTGTTCGCCTGCTTCCGCAGACATCTATCTCCAACAAAAAAGCACTCTACAAATGCAAAGATAGTCACATTTTACCTTCCCATCAACAATCTTGATTCAATTTTTCACACACCTGCACTTTACTATTTAAAAAATTATATGAGAAACTATCAATTTGCAAGAATTTCACCACTTCTTTATCTCAAAAGGTTAACTCTTGCTTCCTTTTCCCAACAGACAAACAAAGAAACCTACCTTTTCATGTTTCCTTTCTTGATTAAAGAGTAGTACCTTTTCAATGTGTTCAATACCATCAACAATGGAAGATCCAGCAAGGTCCAAACTTCAATGAAGCTTTTGCTTTGTTCCCTGGCAACGGCACCAAAAAATGTTTGTTGTTACCCTTTGGAGTTGTCCTCTCCAATCATTTTAGCATAAAGGATCAACTATACATCTTTAAATTGCCAATCCGGGAGGTATACTAAGACCACAACCCCTTCTAAGTTAATGGACTCCAAGAATAAGAGAAAAATGACTGTTTTTTTGAGAAATTATGAAGATGAAGAGAAATTTATAGGGTTTTGATTATCTTGAACTACACTACATCATTTTCAGTATTTCTTGTGCCTAAAGTGTGTTATTTTCTCAGCAGATCACAATTATGAAGTTAAATCTCAAAAATGATACATGTAACCCTCAGATGAGACAATCGCAATTCTGTGAAATTTGATAATTTCCATCTACAACTCTATTCTTCAGCACTTTCTCACTCAATATTCTAAGAATCGTCTCTCTTCATACACATTAATCAGAAATACACAACTGAAGCTTGCAAATTCCATGGATCACACATAAAATAGACTCTACAAATCAAAGAAAAACACTTGGAAGTAGAAAACACGATTTCTTGCAGGAGAGCTCTTCATATTACTTGGATAGCACAAATAATACAACCAACCCTCTCAAAATAGATGAAATTATCTTTTATACAGTTTCAAGTGTCCCTTTTCACACTTGAATTTTGGTCCTTTTCCCTTCTAATTTAAAAATATGCTATCAAAGAGCTTCCAAAAATTCTAGAGAAAATATATATGATTCTAATTTATATGAGGAAGACTCTTCCTCATTTTTACACCATTTGCATAAATATTTTCTACAATTTTTTGATATTTTACAAATATTTCTCTTCAAAAAATGCTTTTTCTAACAGTACTGCATTTCATCCCCAAAATGATGATGAGACCGGGATGGTTCACATGGTGCTTAAGGATATGTTACATATGTATGTGAATTATAAGCAAAACAATTGGACTGAATATTTGCCTTTGGTTGAGTATGCATATAATAGTGCATGGCATTCATCTATTAAGATGACACCTTTTGAAGCAATGTATGGCTATAAATGTTTGTTGCCTCATTCACTTTTTAATTCACAAAATCAGGTTGAGGTATCCAAATAGATGCTTGAAAACATGGATTTGGAGCTAAATAAGGTAAGGAAGAACATGAAACATGCACAAAAACATCAAAAATTATATCATGATCTCAAAAAGAGACCCTTGGAATTTAGAACAAATGATATGGTTTTTTTGAAAGTGAATCCTTCTAAATCAAATCTGGTTTTAAGCAAAGATCGTTGATTGTCTCCATGTTATGGTCCTTTTAAAATCTTAAAGAAAGTTGGTTATGTTGCATATTTACTTGACCTGCCTAACACTTTAAAAATTCATCCAGTTTTCCATGTTGGATTACTTAAAAAGTATGTTCCTAATGATGATCATGTTTTTCATGACAAATCTAAGTTGAAGGAAGATGCCATTTTTGAGCTTGAACTAGAAGTTATAATGGATAGGATAATTAGACATCTTAGGAATTGTTAAATAGTGGAAATTTTAGTTAAGTGCTTTGCATATCCTATTGAAGATTCAACATGGGTTGGTTTAGATGTGTTTATTGAACATTATCCTTCTTTCCAACTATGAGGATAGAGTTCTTAAAAGATGGGGAGAATCGTAAGATGCCATATTGATTTTCCCACCCAAAAAAAGGTGTGTAATTAATAACGAAATTTTATGTTTAGGATATTTTGATCATGTCTGCAAAATTTTGTAGCAATAAGTTTTTACATTCTCTCTCTAGAAATTTGTTGCATGAAATGCGTGTGTTAAATTTGAGCATGAAGAGGAAGGAATCTGAAAAAGTGTTACATGAGAGAAAGGTAGAGTACTCATATTAAAAAAACTTTATCTGATTGAAGTTTTTGTACTTCCTATGTTTTATGTCTCATTTAGCCCCATCAAGATAGGCTAATAGAAGAGATTTTTCATGTTTTTTCATCTCTCTCTAGAATTTTTGATTTTGTAGGGCCCAAAAGTGATATCTGGAAGCAGATTTGGACCATGCATCTCTAACACTATTGTACAGATTAAAGAACTGAATATTTTTGTGTCTCACAAGATTAAGCTAATTCCTCACCATTTTTTAGTTACAAGGCTCAGAAAAGTGTTGTTTTCCAACACTTTAAAAAATTCGGAAGCCTTGATTCATCTTATTCATGTTCGCGGATTTAGAAAACGCACATGAGTATATGGGTTATTTTAGGTGATTGACATGTGTGAGTGTGTTGTGGGGATCGACTCTATTTTTGCAAGTACAATTCTTGAGGTGGACATGAAAAGTAGATGCATGGGTGGTCTAGAATTCTTGCATGAGACATGCGAAAAGAAACTATCTTGGAGCATGTAGATTCTAAGAGTGCATGTCTAGGAAGGAATGATTGGTCATGTAGTGGTGAAAGGTGGAGATCCAAAAAGATGAAGACTAGGAGACAGGAAAGGAGGATGGTCATACATTGATCACGATTGTTTTTGACATCTGAGATTGCCATTGAGATTGAGATTGGGATTGAGATTGTGATTGTGATTGAGATTGGGATTGAGATCAGCTCGGGGGTGGTCGGGTGAATGAGGCTTCACATTGAAGCTATTTGATAGATTTTGTAACGCAGATAAGAACTACTTGTAAATCTGCACAGATAATAAAATTGTCTCTCTTCTTGGTCTACATATACTCTGTTTTTCTTCTTTATATCTTGTTGTGCAGAAGTCTATTATTCTGTGTGGGATTGTGATTGAAGATTAGGAGACTTTTTACACCCCTGGATAACATTTCCAAGGTGAAGGCATACTTCAATTGAACCAAGCAAGATGATTTCATTCATCATATATACCATCAGATAATCTCATTTCATTAGTTTGTTTCTATTGGAATAAGCAAATAAAAGAGAAGCTTGCATTGGCATGGTGCAAAGGCTTGATGTGGGGGTCTGTAGCTCAGCAGAATGTATTGTCATTCTTTGTATTGTAGAGGGGATATGCATGGAATAGCACTAGCCTTTTGTGGTTTGAAGTCACTTCATGGCCTAGCACTCGCCCAAGATGCATGATGACACTCGCCTTAATGAGATCCACATCTTGAGCGGGTGACTTCTTGCCCATGATCTTGCAAAGACTCAATAATTGGAGGCTATCAATCCAACACTTGAGTGCCTCGCTTATGATTTTGTTGGAAAACTTTGTAAAAGCTCTAGCATTCATTTCTTCAACATGGTGGTCGGGATTGGGGGCCTCCCTTGAGAAACCATTGGCTTGTGTGGGCATGGTGGTCCCCCTTGGGAAACCCCTCACCCTTATGGGCTTGGTGGCCACACTTTGACGACCCATTCCCCCTATGGGCTTGGTGCCCCCCTTGGACAACCCCTCGCCCATTTGGGCTTGGGGGCCACCCTTGGGGCAATCCTCAACCTGGGGACTCAGTGATGCTATGAAGGCTTGGGGAAGTTCCATGGTGACTTGGTGGATGGGTGCGACCTCAATAAAGTGAATAAAGGTGACTATCTATTACAACACAAGGTGAAACTAATCCTCATATCATAGGGGAGTACTTTGCAAGAACTAACTTGGAGTTCATCCAAGGGCAAACTCTCCTCCTCCATGAGGCCTATAGGGTGACCCCAATGGGAAACATGTGACTTCATCCACATGGGCAATTATAGGGCAACTGTTCGCCCATCATGGCAAGGCACCAAGATAGGTTACTTTTTCACCCTACAAGGGATGCAGCGGGTGATCAATGGCCATGGATGCATCTAGGCGACTTATTCACCTTGGAAAAAATACCAAGGGTGAGCTCCATATCAAGGCGACTATTGGCCCATAATGCACCTCATTAAGGTGACTACCCAATTTAGTGCGAGCCTAATAAGCTTTGCCCAAGATTTGCTGCACATCAACATGGACTACTTCTATTGACCTCACCTTGGGAAACACCACTCCATGATTATCTTAGGGCGACTTGTTTTTCTCCATGGCCATCCAAGGCAACTCCTATCAAGGTGACTCTTTAGTGAACAACAAAGTGACTCCTTGGGCATATGGCAAGAAGACCAATGGTAATTCCTATCCTCCAAGGATGAATCCTCCACTATGAGCACCAAAGGGTGAGTAGTTATTTTGAGCATCAAGGGTGAGATTATCATTGACACATGTACTCCAATTAAGGTGATTGGTTCCTTTCCTCTTCCAATCGAGACTATGCCTCCACTCATAAGGATCAAGTGTGGGAGCTAAGTTGATTTCACTCTCTTAAAAGATGATACACTCACAATAAGGTAAAAATGTGAGATGGTAAGGATTAAGGACTTCGGTAGCCCAAAAGTGCTACACCTCCAAGATAGGGCATCCCCACCACCTATTTTTTGGCACTTCCCAAATAGGGCACCACCTCCACCTATTTTTGGAACATCCAAATTAAGGCATGTCATCTACCTAATTTTGGCATGAACACCATGAGGCAACAGTGCAACCACTCAAGTCTAATTCGATGTGGGATAAAAAGTGAATTCTTTCAACACTTGCCAATAAGAGTTAAAAGGGTTAATAATTGCAGTAGAAGCATTGCAAGGCCATGTGATGTCAAAAGCTCTCAGTGGAGGGCCTAAAAATGGTTGGTGCAAAAAATAACTCAACTCTGCCACCAGTCACATCATTTTTAAGTGCAAAAAATTTAATGATTGGAATCGGTAAGGCCACTCCACTTTTCCTCTAGAGTCTATATAAGAAGAAGATGGGCAATCATTTGCCCCATTTGATCTAATCCATTTGACTGATCCGATCTAATTTCCTAGTCTTTGTTATTTGTACTACCATTCTGAGCTATCTCTTGGCTACTCACTATACTCTATGGTGAGCGTGGTCATTATGTGTTGAGGTGACCTTGTGGTGATTATACAGAGACTTGGCTACATAGCTGTGTGGGAGATAGCTTGTCAGTGTAATTGGGTAGTCTGTGGCTAGTCGTGTCTCAGTTGTAGAGTTAGTTGTATTTTAACTACAGGGAGCATCTTCTTATCTTAGACACTTTTGTTGTTGTTTTTGAGAGCTTAGTATTGTTTCTCTGAATGGATATTATCTTGCTTTGTAATGATCATTAATCTACTTTGGCATTATTGGAACCATTCTGAGTCTTAAGGATTTTGTGATTTTCTTATGACTGTATTCTTGTGATGTTTTTCATCACTATATTATTCACTTGTGAATTGTCTTGTTGCACACAAGGATGTTATAAGCTATACTTCCCTAAAAGGAACAATCTCCCTGGAGTAGAGGAATATTGGGAACCGTGGACTTGAAAATCACTTTTACATCAACATATAAACTCTTGTAGTTTGTAGGCTGATACTTGGGTATCCTATTACACATAGGTGGGATGATCTCTATGTTGATTATGAAATCTCCTTAATGGCTGGGGTCTTTGGCCATACGACACATCTTGTTCTTTATCTTATTTCATCTATAACTTCTTAATTTCTAAGTTAACTATTTCTTCAATTGAAGATCTTGATGAGCTAGATGAAGCTGAGGTTTCACTCTTAGTGTCAGAGGATAAAATCTTCAATTCTGTAGCTAGATTGTCTTCTAATTCTACATATTCTATGATGCATTCATTCAAGGTTGTAAGCCCCCAAATTTACACAAGAGAGTGCAGTTGCCATTGTTTATCCATCTAAGAAAAGAGAGATCAATTTTTTTTCAAATGGACTCTCGCTAGGTGAGCATTGATCTATGCACTATTTCAATTGTCTAGTTGCTACTCTTATAGACTCCTGATTAGCTTGTTTAAAGCTATAATCAAAGGTGTTAAGCCTTTCTTGACTCCTTTTTTGAGAACTCACCATGAAGTCTTTAAATATAGCCTCTAAGTTTACAAACATTTCATTTGTCAATGGTTGGAACCATGACAATGCAGTTCGTACAAGAGTTAATACAAAAGATTTCTTGCATTAGTAATGTTTCATGCACTTTGCCATTTGGGATGGTTGAAGGCATTGTCCTAGGTCTTGTGCCCTTGGCATAGGATTCATAGCTTGAGGATTGGCTTGCTTGTTCACTCCTACATTCAGGTACTACTTAAGCTTATTAATATAAAATCCTCTAATTCTCCCTACCTTTTGTCAAAGGGATGTGAAGACAAAGATGGTAACAAGCTCAAACCATGGAGAAACATATGAATCCTTTTCCACCCAACCACGTGGTCACTACTACCTTCCCTTGAACTCTCTGTCTCTCTTTCCCATGAAACCATCCACATGGCACTCATATTCCTTATTAGAATAAGAGGTGATTCCCACCTATTGTCACATAATGTTTTACTCCCCCTTAAGTTCTTTTTTTCCTAAAAAATATGATGTTGGAAGGCACAAATGAGAAAGAGATAATAATTGTAACCACTCCCATTGAACCCCATGTACTTGGTGTACATGGTCATCTCTTCCCCTTAAGATAACTCTTGGGAAGGGAATATTAAGGTAGGAAACTTTTTCTGAAGGGTGATAACCCACTCCCATGTAGCACTATCTTCTCGACTATCTTTCCACTTTACTAGGCACTCTTTATATAGCTGACTCCTTGTCCATTTTTCTCAAGTATGTAATATGCTCTTAGGCTCATGTGAAACACATTGAAAAAAAAAATAGGCTCTACTACCTCACTATCATGAACGAGGTTGTCAGATTCACTCAACCTCTTCTTAATCTGGCTCACATGAAATACTATATGGATCTGGCTATGCTCTAGAAGTTGGAGCTAGTAAGCCATATTTCCTAAGCTCTTTAGTATTGGGAATGGTCCGCAATACCTAGGAGATTTTTGGATAAATAAGGTCCCATATTATTTTAGAACATAGAGGCAAATCTAAGGTGGACTTGGTCTCCTACCTCAAAGTTGATTTTTCTACTTTGAGAGTCAGCATATGCTCTAGCTCTATCTTGAGCTCTCCTAATGTTTTTCTTAGAAAGCTTAAGCACATCATTCATCTCTTCTAAGAATTCCTTTGCAGTTTGGACTTTCTCATGCTTCAATCCTACTATGTAAGGAGATCTTGATTGAAACCAATACATAAGCATAAATTCTTGTTAGAAAATTTTTATTCCATTGTTTTGTTGAGGATAAAGGAAATCCAAATGCCTTAAAATTTGAGGATTTAGTCTTCATTTTTCTACATGAAGATCAATCTAGCCATAAGAACTTAATCATGTGTGTTGCAAATCAAGTTTTCTTAGCTAGTTAGAAGGGCAAATGCAAACGGAGCTCATGTACTAGTAAGTAAAAATATGCTAATGCCACACAATCAAAGAAGGAAGACAAAGATGACAAGAATACAACAAAGGAGAAATATTTTTGCAAGTCCTATAAGACAAATGATCATTTCATTAAGAGTTTCCCTAAACGATTTGTAAAAGAGGTAAAAAGAAGAAAGAGGGTGGAATGCTTCTTGTAGAACTAAAAACACAATCTATTACCTTGTTTAGAGCAAAGAATGGGTGTTTACTACTCTCATTGTAGCTATGAACCATCTTCTCTTGAGCAATGTATGTCTATAGTACACTTGGATGTTTGGTACTTGGACACTGGTGCAATGAAACTTATTACCTCATAAGTGCAATTTCTTCACTTCACTGAAGTCTACTTCTATAGAGAATACTGTCACACAAGATAAAAAATCCTCTTAACCTATCATGGGAGTTGGAAATGTCATTATGAATACTATTGATGATAGTTCTTTCACATTGTCAGATGCCTTATTTGTGGTAGGGATGAAGAAAAATATGTTATCAGTTTCATCATTAGCCAAGATTGACTTGGTTGCTAAATTTTTTGATGACAGATGTACTGGTGATCTCTAAAATGGTGATGTTATCATTGCTTCTAACATTTTATGTAGTGGGTTGTATAATCTCATAGATAATGCAAAATCTGAGAATGGTTAGCATATGCAATTCATGATTCTTAGGCCATTTCATATGCATAACTTTGACAAGCATGACCTAGACATCTAGATTTTGCTAGCTTGTTTCACCCACATAAATCTAAAATGGCATCCTCTTTGCCCAAAATTGAGGCACCTTCTAAGCATGGCTATAAGGTTTGTATTTTGGGTAAAAATGCAGCATTTCCTTCCTCAAAGATGATTTAGTTAGATCTACATATAAATTAAAGCTTGTTCATAATGATGTATGTGGTCCTATGCGTACACATTCAGTTGGAAATTACCTATGGTTGAAAATCTATTAGCATGTAAAATGGGCACACTCCATTATAATCAAGTGGGGGTGTATATGTCCTCTAAGTTTAATGCATTTTTGGTTGCAAATGGATAAAACATCAATGTACAATGCTATAAACACCTCAACAAAATAGAGTTTTTGAGAGGGAGAAGAAGTCTCTCATGGAAATGGCAAGGTGTATGGTCAAAAGTCAAGCTTTTATCACATAACTTATGGCTTGACATTGCAATGTTTGCAACATATGCACTTAACAGGTGTCCCGCCAATGCATTGCAATCTATCACTCCATATGAGGCTTGGCATGGTTGAAAGCCATTTGTTGCTCATCTATGTGTTTTTGGTTTTCTGGCATATGCATTAGTGCCTAAACAAGAAAGTAGATTGGATGATGAGGCTTTGAAATGTATTTTTGTTGGGTATGCTTCTAAAAGCAAAGGCTATCATCTATATCATCCATAGACTAAACACATTATGGCTAGATGTGATGTAGTTTTTGACAAAGCATAAAATTTAGAAAATTTTATGGATGCTATGCAATCATGATATGATGCTATTATGAAGAATGATACTTGATATTTACATGTTTGCCTCTGGGAAAAAAGGCCATTTGCACTAAATGGGCATACAAGATGAGATGTTAGCATGATGGAACAATTGATAGGTATAAGGATAAGTTTGTTTCCAAAGATTATGCTCAAGAAAAGGGAATTGATTTTGATGAGACCTTTGGTCCACATGCCAAATGACCACTTTTCATAGCATTTGTGCACTTGAAACTCATCATGGTTGGAATGTACATCAGTTTGACATTAAAAATACATTTTTGAATGGTGATTTTCGTGAAGTTTATGTATTTCAATCCCATGGTTTTGTGCAAAAAGGACATGAAAACAAAGCGCGCAAATTGAAAAAGGTATTGTATAATTTGAAGCAAGCACCACGTGCTTCGCATGCAAAGATACATGGATTGAGTGTTGATGTATGAAACATCACAAGAAATGAATTAATGTGACACTAGAACACCTCTATGGTCACCATTAATTCATTGCCACTCCAAACTTTGAGAAATGATAGCCTAAAGTGAGAACTTTGCTTCTACAAAAATTCCTAGTCACCGAAATGACATACCTTCAGTATTTTGCTAATTTCTCCTAGCTCAAGTATTATTTCTCCATGAAACTTTATAGGCTGAAACTAGAAGAGTAGAGCTTTCCAACAAGCTATCATATGCATCAAACAGATCTCTAGAACTCAAGTTATGGCTCTCACAAGATGACCCTGTATGACCTTCCAAAACTGGAAATCTTTCCTGTTATAGTAAGAGCGCCTGTTTAAAATTAGAATTCGATGCCTAGCATCGACTTGCAACGAGAATTCGATGCCGGGCATCGACTTGGGATGTTTTTGGCCACTTTGCAGCAGGGATTCGATGCCGGGCATCGACTTCCCGCATAAAACCTTGATCTTTTGGACACCAAAACTATAGGTGATTTCATGCACACTTAGAATATGACTTATCAACTGGAATTCGATGCCAGGCATCGAGTTGCTCCAACAACATCATGTTTTCAAAACACTTCAGTACTGAATGAAAAATATAAATGAAAAATATGACTTATCAGCAGAGATTCGATGCCAGGCATCGAGTTGCTTGGAAAACTTGATCTTTTTAACTCATCACACAGTAGGTAATTATGGAGATGATGGAGAGAGACTCATACACAGAACTTTACTCAGTTCTTTCTCATAGCTATGAAAACTCAGAAGTTTTAGAGATGCTTTCTCACTCAGAGAAGCCTGACTATACACAGTCGTATATATGAACTCCTTCTTCTACTTCTTCTCTCTATTCTCTCTCTCTCTCTCCGCGTCAGTTGATACAAACTAACTTATATAGATTTTCATATTCTCGTGATTTTAAAAAACTTCTAGAACTAAAGTGAACTAACTTTACAAATATGATACATTTGTGAATTTTTCCCTTCACATAGGCATGGGGTTTTCTTCCTAAGATTTGACCTTCAAATATATGTCCAATTAGTGATTGTTTCTCCAACAGCTCCCCCTCAATCACTAATTGACATTCCCTGTTTCTTCATATCATCTTCTTTTCTTTTACTCCTGCCATGCTTTTGAATCTGCTGGTCTTCACACCATCCAAGCTCTTTGTCATTATGTCTGCTATCTGATCTTTAGTAGAAATGTACTCCACTTCAATCTCCTTCTCCATTACCTTTTCTCTGAGAAAATGATACTGTATCTCTATGTGCTTTGTCCTTGCATGAAATACTGGATTTGCTGCAAGATAAAGTGAACTCATATTATCTCCATGTATTGTAGGTGTACCTTGATCAATGCCTAAGCTCTTGAACAATGTCTACATCCATATGACTTCCTTAGCTGCTTCCACAAGTCCTTTGTACTCTGCTTCAGTTGATGATAATGCTACTGTATGTTGTTTCTTTGAACACCAACTTACAAGCTTATCACCAATGTATATCATGTAACCATGAGTTGATCTTCTGTCATCCTGGTTACCTACCCAATCTGAATCACTATAGGCTCTCAACTTCAAATCTGATGTAAAAGGATAATATAATCCTTCTTTTATAGTTCCTTTGATATATCTGAGAACTCTTTGACCTGCAATCCAATGTGGGTCCTTTGGACAATGCATGAATTGTGACAAGACTCCCACTACATAACTAAGATCAGGTCTTGTTAGTGTAGCATAAATCAAACTACCCACAAGAGATTGATACTTCCTCATATCTTTGTATTCTGCACCATCATATTTATTGAGCTTGTGATTAACTTCAAGTGGAGTTGAAGCTTCTCTACAATTTTCCATATCAAACTTCTTCAACAAGTTCAGAAGATACCTTTCTTGTGACACATATATGCCATGATCTGTATAAGTAACTTCCATTCCAAGAAAGTATGACAACTTTCCTAGATCACTGATCTTGAATTCTTTTTCAAGTAATCTCTTTACCTCCTTGATTCCTTCATCTGAAGTACCTGTGATTATAATGTCATCTACATAAATACAAATGTAGATTGTACCTTCCTCTGTTCTTCTGATAAGTAGACTTGGGTCTGCTTTTGAACTTTGATATCCAAGATCATTGAGATACTTCACCAGTCTATAGTTCCAAGCTCTTGGAGCTTGCTTCAATCCATACAATGCTCTTCTCAACCTGCAAACAAAATTTGGATACCTGGAATCTATAAACCCTTGAGGTTGTTCCATGTATACCTCATCTGATATGTATCCATTCAAGAATGCATTCTTTATATCCAATTGACTTAGGGTCCATCCTTTTGAAGCTGCAATAGCAATGATTGTCCTTATAGTTGACATCTTAGCTACGGGACTGAATGTCTCATCATAATCTATGCCATAGGTTTGGGCATAGCCTTTCACCACCAATCTAGCTTTGTATCTGGCTATACTTCCATCTGCAAGCTTCTTCACTTTATAAACCCATTTATTTCCAATTACTTTCTTACCATTTGGTTTAGGAACAAGTTCCCATATCTTGTTCTCCTCCAGTGCATTGAACTCTTCCTTCATTGCTTCTTCCCATTGCTTCTTACCTTTAGCTTCATCATAGTTCTGGGGTTCTTCATCATCTTTGACCATATATGCATAGTTCTTCTGAGTTATGTAAGAAGTATCATAAGAATACCTTTCTGGTTGTCTTCTAGTCCTGCTTGACCTTCTTGGTTCACATTCTTCATATGTGTCTGGATACAGCTCTTCATCAAATATAGGAGCTTCTTCATTTCTTCTTGTTAATCCACTTGTGGATGTACTTGCTTGCATATAGTCTTCATCTCTATTTACCTGCACAATTGATTTTCCTTTCTCACATCTTCTTACCTCCTCTTCAAATTCTTCAACTGTATGACTTTGATCTGCATACCAACTTTTCTGTTCATCAAATGTAACATCTCTAGAAACAAGAAATTGTTTTGTTAGAGGATTCCACAACTTGTAACCCATCTGCTTTTCATCATAACCAATGAACACATATTTTTCTGCCTTTGGTTCAAGTTTATGCCTAAGCTGTGATGGCACATAAGCATATGCAATTGATCCAAACACTCTACAATGATCTAGTGTTGGTTTCTTACCCCACCAAGCTTCATATGGAGTCATTCCATTCAGAGCTGCACATGGTAATCTATTCACAAGATATGTAGCTGTATTTACAGCCTCAGCCCAAAGATAATTTGGACAGTTCTTCTCCTTTAGCATAGCTCTAGCAAACTCAACCAAAGTCCTGTTCCTTCTTTCTGCTACACCATTTTGTTGTGGTGTATACCTGCAAGTTATTTCTCTCTTAATACCTGCATTCCAAAGATAATCATTGAACTCTTGGGAGAAATATTCTCCCCCTCCATCAGACCTCAGTCTCTTAAGCTTTTGACCTGTGACTCTCTCTGCATATGCATGAAAATGCTTGAAAGCTCCAAACACTTTTGATCTTTCCTTCAAAACATATAATGTTATCCATCTTGTAGCATCATCAATGAAAAGAACATAATACCTTGAGCCACTGATAGATCCTTCTTTTGTTGGTCCCTATACATCTGTATGAATGAGCTCAAGTACTCCATAATGTTTGAATCCTTTCTTTTGAAATGGTAACTTGTGTGCTTTACCCATTTGACATGCTTCACATTTATAAACCATATGTTGACTTTGCACATTTGGTAATCCTAGTACAGACTGATTAGCAACCATAGCTTTAATTCCTCTTTCATTAAAGTGACCTAATCTCTTATGCCAAAGATCAAGTTCTGTAATCACTCCTTCACCATGTTTGAGCAAAGCTTGACCAATGTTCCCTTGCACTCTTAAAGTAAAGAGTCTACCTTCTTTCTTACCAGAGACAATCTGATTATATCCATTCTCTGGATCTTCCACAAATACTCCTTCATTTGTAAACCTGACTTGAAAACCTTTTTCAACTATCTGTCCCACACTAATCAAGTTTTTAGGTATTGTTGGAACATACAAAACATTGGTTAGCAAATCTGCTCGACTCTTGCATTTCACTTTTCCAATTGAATGTACACTATGTCTTGTATTATCACGAGTTTGAACTGTGTGACTAGAAATGCCTTTTTCCAATTCTGACATCAATTCTATGTTTCCTGACAAATGATTAGAACATCCAGAGTCAATGTAAAATACCTTTAGATCTTCTTTATCTGATGTGTTGATTGAGTTCATCATCAATGATGTATGACTTTCATTCTGTGTGTCATTTGCATAGTTGTAGTAGGTGGTGTTGTAGGATTGATTTTGTCCCCAACTTCTTCCTCCACCTCTACCATAGCCTCCTCTTTGACTTTGTCTACCTCTTTGAAAATTACTTTGATATCTTCCACCTCGGCCTCTGCTATTGTTGTTTTGATTCTGGTTTGATCCTTGTTGGTTGTGCCAACAGTCATGAGCCAAATGATTACTCAATCCACAGATCCAGCAAGCCTTTTTGTTGTTATTTTGATTACCTCTTCCTCTTCCAAAACCTCTTGCTCTTCCTCTGCCAGTGCCTTTACCTCTTGCATAATAAGCTTGAGAACTAGACTCCTCTTCATTCTTTGCTTTACCTTTATCTCCTTTCTTCTTGTTCTTCATGTACATTGCAGAACTTTGTCCTTTATCTCCATCTCCCTTCAAGTCTTGCTCATATGTGAGCATCAAACCAAGCAACTGGTTCAAATCTGGAACATAATGATTTAATGAAAGTTCTGTTGATAAGACAAAAGGTTTCCACCTTTCATCCCCTCTCAAACCTGCAAGTAGCTGAGCAATCAATCTGTGATCTTCAACATCTTCATCTATGGATCCAAGACTATCTGCAAGATCCTTCATCTTAGTGACATAATCACTAATGGTTTGACTTGGCTTCTTCTTGAATGTTGTAAACTCTGACCATAGACTTGCTTTCCGTGCTTTAGTAGTACTTTGGAAATGATACTCCAATGCATTCCATATATCTTCAGATGATTCCAATCCTCTGATGTGTGGTAGCAAATGATCAGAGATTGTATTGTAGATGTAGGCTTTTGCACTTGCATCCTTCTTCTGCCAATGCTTTAAAGCATCAAGTTCTTCTTTCTTTGGTCGGCTTTCATCTTCAAATACTGGCTTCTCTTCTTCACCTGTAACATATATCATGAGATCCTTACTCATAAGTAAGGCTTCCATTCTCATTACCCATGCGGGGTAATTATCTCTGTCCAGTTTGTCAATGGAGATATGATCTGCCATAGTTCTTTCCTTCTGCTGCAAACTGTGAGCTTAAAGAATAAAAGATAATACCTTTTGAAGTTCTTTGTGTTTGAGGATACTTTTGAAGTAACCTTTTGATGCCTTGTGTCTTCAAATGCTTCACCTTTCAAACTTTAATGGAAAACTTTACAAAACTTCTCGTACCTTTGTCGTCTTCTGCTCTCGAGAATCTTTCTGCTCTGATACCACTTGTTGATGTATGAAACATCACAAGAAATGAATTAATGTGACACTAGAACACCTCTATGGTCACCATTAACTCATTGCCACTCCAAACTTTGAGAAATGATAGCCTAAAGTGAGAACTTTGCTTCTACAGAAATTCCTAGTCACCAAAATGACATACCTTCAGTATTTTGCTAATTTCTCCTAGGTCAAGTATTATTTCTCCATGAAACTTTATAGGCTGAAACTAGAAGAGTAGAGCTTTCCAACAAGCTATCATATGCATCAAACAGATCTCTAGAACTCAAGTTATGGCTCTCACAAGATGACCCTGTATGACCTTCCAAAACTGGAAATCTTTCCTGTTATAGTAAGAGCGCCTGTTTAAAATTAGAATTCGATGCCTAGCATCGACTTGCAACGAGAATTCGATGCCGGGCATCGACTTGGGATGTTTTTGGCCACTTTTCAGCAGGGATTCGATGCCGGGCATCGACTTCCCGCATAAAACCTTGATCTTTTGGACACCAAAACTATAGGTGATTTCATGCACACTTAGAATATGACTTATCAACTCGAATTCGATGCCAGGCATCGAGTTGCTCCAACAACATCATGTTTTCAAAACACTTCAGTACTGAATGAAAAATATAAATGAAAAATATGACTTAGCAGCAGAGATTCGATGCCAGGCATCGAGTTGCTTGGAAAACTTGATCTTTTTAACTCATCACACAGTAGGTAATTATGGAGATGATGGAGAGAGACTCATACACAGAACTTTGAAGTATTTGGATGGCGATGCACCACACTGCACTCTCCTTCTCGAGAGCTCCACGACGATATGCTCGGAGTAGAAAAACGAACTCTTGACGCCACACACAGTACTCCGCACAGAGGTTGTACAATACGTAGAAAAACGCAGTATACAGGGAGCATGAAGACAGACTTCTTAGGTCTTACAAATGCGGTCGAACTTACAGTCTGTGACTGACGAGGCCACTATATGTTTTATTAAAGAACATATACAAAGAAGTGTCCGGTGGCCATTTGGCCTTTCACATGGACACTAACGGTAACAATCTCCCACTAAAGGCCAATATGGCCAGAGTAACTATGGGAGAAAAAAGAAAGAATGATAAAGAATACCTGAGTGTAAGTATACAAACTATACCTCCCACCTGATGGGCATGTTACACAGTATACAAGTGACTGTGTAAGATCAAGAATCAAGTAACCCCCATCAAGTGATAACAGTGTCGAAAGCTATCCTGTGGTAGAGCTTTAGTCAAAGCATCTGCAGCATTATCTCGAGTGTGAACCTTCTCAAGAATAATGCTCTCAGTGGCTAAGCAATCTCTAATGAAGTGATACCTCACCTCAATGTGCTTGGTCTTTGCATGATAGACCGGATTCTTAGCCAAAGCAATGGCACTCTGACTATCACTGAGCAAGTGAGGTACATGCTGAGGCAAACCCATATCGCAAGCAAGACGAGAAAGCCACAATGCTTCCTTACATGCCTCACTTGCTGCAACATACTCTGCTTCTGTGGTGGAAACAGCTGTACATTCTTGAAGACGAGATCTCCAAGAGATAGCACCTCCAGCAAAATGAAAAATGTACCCTGATGTAGACTTACGATTGTCTACACAACCAGCATAGTCAGAATCTGTGTAACCAATAATGGATGCTTTCCCTCTACCTAAGCATAGACACTTGTCCTTAGTGCCACTCAGATATCTCAAAATCATTTTGACCGCTTCCCATTGTTTCTTGCCAGGATTAGACATATATCTGCTCACAACTCCCACTGCAAATGCAATGTCTGGTCTCGTAGCTACCATAGCATACATGCGACTACCAACAGCAGACTGATAGGGAATTTTGGTCATGAATTCCTTTTCCTCATCTGATTTGGGGCAGTCATCCTTGCTCAATTTCACATATGTGGGTAAAGGTGTACTCAATGCCTTTCCACCCTGCATATTGAATCGATGAAGTACTTTGGATATGTACTCACTTTGAGACAAGTATATGCATCTTTTACTCCTATCACGAGTAATGCGCATGCCAAGAATATGTTTGGCATCCCCCAAATCCTTCATATCAAATGTCTGACTCAACTTCTTTTTGAGAATTGACAAATCATAAGAGGACTTCCCAGCAATCAACATATCATCGACGTAAAGTATCAAGCATATCAAGCTGCCATCAGAACATCTCTTTGTGTAGAGACAATGATCCTCATTGCTCCGAGAATAGCCTTGGGACTTCATAAAAGCATCAAACTTTTGGTACCATTGTCTAGGAGACTGTTTAAGTCCATACAAGCTCTTCTTGAGCTTACAAACTAGACTTTCCTTGCCAGGAACTACATAACCCTCTGGTTGTTCCATATAGATCTCATCTGTAAGATCTCCATGCAAGAAAGCTGTTTTCACATCCATTTGGACTAGCTCTAAGTCCTCCATTGCAACGAATCCAAGCAACATGCGCAAAGTAGTCATCTTGACCACTGGAGAGAAGATTTCCTCAAAATCAACACCATGTTGTTGCTTAAAACCCTTTGCAACAAGTCGTGCTTTATATTTTGGAGAAGCACTATCTGATGTGAATTTCAGCTTATATACCCATTTACATGGTAAAGCTTTCCTGCCCTTTGGCAAAGGTACTAAGTCCCAAGTACCATTCTTGTGAATAGAATCCAACTCACTCTTCATGGCACGCTCCCACTTGACATGATCCTCTGTCTGCATAGCCTCTTTGTAGCAAGAGGGCTCACCGGCATCTGTTAGCATAACAAAATCCAAACCTGGAACATATCTATCAGGTGGATATGAGACACGTGCAGAACGTCTCAATGGTTGCTGAACAGGAACATGTGCAGACTGATCTGAATGGACATTCTCTTGAACATCCCTATGTGCAGCATTTTTATGCATGCTAACCGGAGGACTAGTATCCTCAAACACCACTCTTCTCACTCCAACCTCCTTAATCGGCTGTTTATGCATCTTAGACTCATTAAAAATGACATCACTACTTCTGATCACTGACCGTGTTTCAGGATCCCATAAGCGATATCCAAATTGTCCTTCTCGACCATATCCAAGAAAAATGCATTTCTTTGACTTATGGTCCAACTTCTGTCTAAGATTCTTGGGTATATGAACATATGCTTCACACCCAAAAACTCGAAGATGATCATAATATGGTGGTTTCCCTGTCCATAACTCTTGTGCCACTTTCAGACCTTTGGCAGTACTAGGTGAAAGGTTAATCACATGAACTGCAATCAATACTGCTTCTGCCCAAAAACCTTGTGAGAGGTTTGCATGATGCAACATAGAGACTACTCTATCTTGAATAGTTCTATTCATCCTCTCAGCTACACCATTCTGTACTGGGGTATAAGGAGCTGTAAACTCTCTACGAATCCCTCTACACTGACAGAAAAGGCTGAATTCATGTGAGGTATACTCACCCCCATTATCTGAACGTAAAGCCTTAAGCTTAGTTCCTTTTTTAGTCTCAACTGAAGCAAGCCATTTTCTGAAAGTAGGGAATACATCATCCTTCGATTTGATAGGATATACCCAGACTTTTCTAGTAGCATCATCTATGAAAGTGACAAAGTAAAGAGAACCACCTAAGGACCTAGTGGGCATAGGACCACACACATCTGTATGAACAAGATCTAAAGGCTGAATTGAAGAGTCAATGTGCGTTTTATGCACATTTCTGGTTTGCTTTCCATATTCACAATGCTCACAAAATGAAAAATCAGAGAAAGATAACACAGGTAAGTAGCCAGAACGAGAAAGATTTTCCATTCCACTACGAGATATATGGCCCAAACGACCATGCCAAATACAAGCCATAGGCTGTTCAGTAACAGCTAACAAGTGTTCTTTCTGTGATACAAATAAAGGGTAAAGTGAGCCAACTTTCCTTCCTTTTGCAATAACCATATTGCCCTTTGATATACGAAAGGACTGAGCATAGAAGACCACCTTGTAACCAAGGTCATCAAGTTGACCAACTGACATCAAACTGCGTGATAACTGAGGTACATGGTGTACATTATGCATAGTAAATTTTTGAACCGTCAATGAACTGCACAACCACATCTCCAATCCCTACAACATCACACTGGTGAGAGTCACCAAGTCTCATGGTACCAAGAGACTTTGCTGCATAATTAGAGAACCATTCTCTATGTGGTGTCACATGGAAAGAAGCACCAGAATCTAGCAGCCAGGTGTGGGAAAGAGAATCAGCCATAAGTGCCTCAGATGGCACAGTACTATCAAGTGTCAACACATCAGCATCATCAGAAATAGCATTAATTTCTTCAATCTTCACAGTCGAAGTAGATGGTGTAGGTAACTGTTTAACATGCCCATCAACATTCTGTCCTTTACCTTTAGCATTCTTTAATGCATAACAGTCTTTCTTCATGTGTCCTTTCTTATGACAATAATGGCATTCAATATCCCTCTTCCTTGATTTACTTCTGCTCTTATTCCGTTGACCATTCTTTTCCTTGTTCTTGCTCCTGCCACGTTGTTGATTCTTTCCTTGGTAAGAATCACGAACATTATATGCATCTCCACTCTGAGTGCCAACCATAGATTTTCTACGAATCTCCTCACTCAAGAGTGCTCCACATATGTCATCATAGACGAGTTTACCACCTGGTGCACTATTGCTAATAGCTGTGCAAAATGTATCCCATGATGATGGCAGGGTGCATAACAGCAATACTGCTTTCATTTCATTGTCCATATCCATTTTCTGAGCCTGTAACTGGGAGAATATGGCATCAAACTCATTTAGATGAGCAGCAACACTATCTGTGTCCTTCATACGAAGGTCGTATAATTTTCTCATCAGATATACTTTATTTGATGCCGTCTCTTTTTCATATGTATTGCATAACTTCTTCCAAAGCTCCTCTGCACTTTCACAGTCTAATACTGTAAAGTAAACATTATCTGCTAGGTGCAAGCGAATGGTAGACCTGGCCATTTCATCTAACTCATCCCAATCATCTTCATCCATGTCAGCAGGCTTCTTTGAAATCCCATTTACTGGCTTCCATTGCCTTCTTTGAATCAGCACATCTTTAATCTGATTCTTCCATAGAGCAAAGTTTGTGCCATCAAATTTTCGGATCTCAAAATGGTCTTTGCCCTGCAAGTTATAGCTCCTCCTCGGAACGCTAGCACTAGACCCTGATCCACCGGATGTGCCTGAGACCTCTGATGCCATGATCGTAGAGAGCTGAATAGAATGATAATGGAGCTAGAAGAGTCCAAACACCAACAAATAAGTGTATCAAGGAGTAAATCGACCACTATATAGTTGACTAAACCAGAAATCTGGAAAAATTTTGCCAGAGTATCCTCTGCAATATTAGCATTTGACCAGTGTCAAAGTATCATAAAACTGCAAGTACTGACATGTCTACCTGCATAGTGAATCACTGACTCCACTGCATATAATCAGTTACCCAATAGAAGCCAACTAGGCTTATCGAGCACCTATGAACAACTATCATACATCTCCTATGGCGAGGCTGGGTAAGTCTTCCACCTGCATCACCGAAGAGACCTCGACATCTGGGTGTCTCCCAGTTAAGAAAACCTCACCACGACCCTCTTTATCAAACGTAAAAGGCTTTATGCAAAGAACGTAACCGCCATATCAATGCCCACATGGACGTACATAAGCGGTATCCACAGAAGCGTACATGGTGTGTATGTGCTCAATATATGCAGTAAAATGACACTGAAAGGCTGAATACACAGCCCAAAAACTAGCCAATAACACCTGCAAGTGTCTGTTCTGATGTTTTAGGCTTTAAAAACCTGCATAAATTTGCAGCGACTGCTCCCACCAAAACTGAAAACCCCTCGAGAAACCTGTAGTTTTACGAGTGTGGCTGAAAATACAGCCCCAAAGGTTGATATTTATTGTCTGAGAAGTACAAGGAACACTCTTCTTGATGTTCTTGGACCTGTGTGAAGAGAACTACGTGCGAAAGTACTCCGAAATGGCTCCAAAAACACCCCAAAATTGCTTCAGAAATAGGCTTTAAAAGCAAAAATGAAGCTTTGAGGGACCAAAACTTGTTCAAGGTAATGTCAACCTTAGTCTTTCCCCTTCTTCAAACACCACAAGAGTGTAGCTTAGTGGCAAGAGATTGCCACGGTTAAGCGAGCTCTGGGGGGAACAGTACTGGGATGGGTGACCTCCCGGGAAGTACCGGGAACCTCTATATTCCTTGATCGTTGAGGTCCTCCCTCGCGCGCAGCCAATGGTGCCAACGGTGACTTCGGATGACAAGGTATGCCAAGGTCTATGCCTTGGTCGCCGCCTTAGTCGTGAGCCTTGGAGAAAGCCGGGGGGGGGGGGGGGGGGGGGGGGGCGGGTGCTCGCTTCGCTCGCACAAAAGGAACAAAGCTTTTTGCCTCGAACTGCTCTGATACCAGTGAAGTATTTGGATGGCGATGCACCACACTGCACTCTCCTTCTCGAGAGCTCCACGACGATATGCTCGGAGTAGAAAAACGAACTCTTGACGCCACACACAGTACTCCGCACAGAGGTTGTACAATACGTAGAAAAACGCAGTATACGGGGAGCACGAAGACAGACTTCTTAGGTCTTACAAATGCGGTCGAACTTACAGTCTGTGACTGACCAGGCCACTATATGTTTTATTAAAGAACATATACAAAGAAGTGTCCGGTGGCCATTTGGCCTTTCACATGGACACTAACGGTAACAAACTTTACTCAGTTCTTTCTCATAGCTATGAAAACTCAGAAGTTTTACAGATGCTTTCTCACTCAGAGAAGCCCGACTATACACAGTCGTATATATGAACTCCTTCTTCTACTTCTTCTCTCTATTCTCTCTCTCTCTCCGCGTTAGTTGATACAAACTAACTTATATAGATTTTCGTATTCTCGTGATTTTAAAAAACTTCTAGAACTAAAGTGAACTAACTTTACAAATATGATACATTTGTGAATTTTTCCCTTCACATAGGCATGCCGTTTTCTTCCTAAGATTTGACCTTCAAATATATGTCCAATTAGTGATTGTTTCTCCAACATTGAGAACATGGATTTGAGAACAATTCAACTAAGAGCACCTAAGTCTAAAGACGATGTACTTTTCATCATTGTTGTATATGTTGATGAGATGTTGTTCGTCCTAATGAGAAGCATATTGTTGAATTGAGGGCTGATTTGCATGATTATTTAGATACATCACATTGTCGGGGAATAACATTGTGTCAAATGGAATATATTGACACATTATTGTAGCTTTTTGGTCTTGAAGATTGCAAAACCTATTACCACTCCCATGAGAATAGGTTTATGGTTGAGTCCTCATGATGTTGGAGATGCATTTGATGTTTTTCTCTATCAACAAGTTGTTGGATGCTTGATTTACTTATGCATAGCTCAATATGATATTTACTTTGCTATCTCTTAGATGAGAAAGTTTATGCATTGCCCAAGTGTTAAGCATTCATAGGTAGTCAAGCACATCTTTCACTACTTGAGTGGTACCCGGCTACTTGGATTGTTTTATCCCAATGGGGATCATTACCACTAGATCAACATGCTTGTTCTAACTCAGATTGGGTTGGTTGATTTGACACTCATGTGTCTACCAATGGTTTATGCTTCATGTTTGGTAGTAGACCTCCTCCAAGTTGTAGTTGGTGACATAATCAGATGGGATGGATATATATCTTCCCAAACTCCCTGTATTCAACCATGTCCTTAATCATCTAATATGAGACCTAAATTATGTGGAATTTGACCAACATGAAAAAGATCAACCCCATGATCAAAGAAAAAGATATACCCTTTGATAAATGGTAGTGGTTTTTGTTAAAGCTTGAGGTCTTCGGAAGCATGCGAACAACACAAGGAAGAAGAAGAAGCTTGGAGCACAACACACAGTATTGAATGTATTACCACTAGAATGTATAAAGATTAGTAACCCATTAGGGCAATAGGTGTATATACAAGCGAGGGGAAAGAAACCTCCTAAAGAGGAAAAAAAGTGCCCTGGCAGTCCTAGTGCATTCACACACATCACTACCTAAATATATCAACAAATCCCCCTTGGGAGTGATGTCGTGAACAAGGATCTAACACTCATGTATAAGGAAGTGCCAAGCTATGTGGAATCAATCCACAAAAGGAAGTAAGCCCAACACTTTGCCGAAAGCTTCAAACTTCTCCTTAGGTAGAGCCTTCGTGAAAAGGTCTACAATGTTCTCTTGCATGGGAACATACACCAAGCTGATCTCTCCAACAGAGAACCTCTCCCTGTCATAATGATAATGCACCTCAATGTGCTTAGTGCGAGCATGGATCCTAGGTTTCCTCGCAACTGTCAATGCACTTTGAGTGTCAGTGAAGATGGTGGTGGCAGAAGATTGACCAACACCCAAGTCAGCCATAAGGCGTCTGAGCCACAAACACTCAACAGTCGCTCTAAAAGCTACCCTATACTCAACCTCACAACTGGAAGTGGCCACAGTAGGCTACTTCTTGCTCAACCAAGATATACATGAGCTACCAAGCATGAAGCAAAAGCCACTAGTGGACACACGAGTGTCATAGCAACCAACCCAGTCAGAGTTAGAAACAGCATGTAAATCTGGTGGTAGTGATCCCCCCTCAGAATAAAACAACCCAAGTAGCTGGGTACCACTCAAGTAGCAAAAGATACGCTTAACCGCCTGCGAATGCTTGACTTTTGGGCAATGCATAAACCTACTTATCTGTGAGACAACAAACTGAACATGCAAAGTCTACACTAGCCATTTGGGCATAGTTTTTGCCTCCTCAATATCAGCTCTCTCATCAACAAGTGCATCATGCAAATCTACATTAGAATGGAATGATCTAGACCATCACATGAAACCTGTAAAGGTTGAGATGTTGCCTCATTAGGACTAGTACTAGACTGTCCACCTGTAAAAAGAGGCAGCAAAGTATCATACATGTCTTTGGAGCTAACAGATGTCTCCTTAGTACATGAAAGTAGTGGCTGAATAACACCTTCCAAAAAAACAACATCACGGCTAACCAAAATGCACTTGGTATGTGGATGATACAGACGATAGCCTTTGCTTTTAGAACTGTATCCAAGAAAAATACATTTCACTGCTTTATCATCCAATTTCCAATGATGTTGTTCAGGCACTAATGCATATGCCAGACAACCAAAAACACACAAGTGAGCGATAGATAGCTTACGACCATGCCAAACCTCATATGGAGTGATAGAATACAATGCTTTAGTGGGACATCTGTTAAGTACATATGCTACACACATAACGGCCTCAAGCCAGAAACTATGTAGTAAAGTGTGACTCTTGACCATACACCTTGCCATCTTCATGAGTGATCTGTTCTTCCGTTTAGTAACTCCATTCTCTTGAGGTGTATATGGCACTATACGCTGATGTTTTATCCCACGTTCAGCCAGAAATGCATTAAAGTGAGAAGACATATATTCCCCCACTCAATCAGAACGAAGGGTGCCCATTTTACATGCCGACAGATTTTCAGCCAAAACAAAAAGCTATTTGAAGCACATGAACACTTTGGACTTTGCTTTCAATGGATATACCCATGCATGCCTAGAAAAATCATCAATGAAAGTCACCTAGCTCGAACTAAACCATCTTTTGGGAAGATGAATGCTACATTTTGCCCAAAATATAGCCTTCACAAACATGTTTACCGAGTGTCTCAAGTTTGGGCAAAGATGACACCATTTCATATTTCTGTAGGCGTTGCAAACTAGCAAAACTGAGATGAACAAAGCATGCATGCCAAAGCTTTGCATCTAACATAGCCTCAGAATCATGTATTGCACATGCTGAATCATTCATAGATTTTCCATAGTCTATGAGCTTATACAGCCCATGACATAAAATGCCAGAAGCAATTATCATGTCACCATTTGACAGATCATGAGTTGTACATCTGTCATCAAAGAATTTCACAACTAAGCCAATCTTGGATAAAGCTGAAACTGATAATAGATTCTTCTTGATCCCTTGCATAACTAAAGCATCTGAGAATGTAAAAGAACTACCATTAGCAATAGTCGGAATGATCTTACCAACTCCAATGTCAGGATTGTAAGAAAATAACAGCACAACGGAATAGACCTATGGATAGAGTTGAGAGAAAAACACAAACAAAGATAGATGCAGACTGAGAGATAGAGAATTCAAATTCTCAGATTGTCGAGGGTAATGCAGTTACAATGATGGTGCTCTCCACCCGTGCGCTCCCAATGTGGAGCTTAGATGGCGATCTAGACAGACTCTAGATGAAGGGCTTACTAGTGTGCAATGCTATGTAAAGCTCAACCTGGGCCATGCTTATATAGCTTTTACAAGGCAGTTTGGTATAGATAAACGTAGTCGGGAGATACAAAATAGTCGGTAAAATATATGATCCGACAATATCTCCACGACTAGAAGTCCTACCATTTCGGCCCTACGGGTCGAGGAGATAGGCCCCCCGGACCCCGTAGAAGGGGGCAAGCCCCCCTCTGCACTCCCCCATTAAGGTTCTATGGGGAAACCGTGCGATGCCACAGGGCCTTTATTTTCACCTTAAATGGAAACCTAGTGGCGTGGAAGTTTATGCCCTACCTAACCTAATAGCTAGGCTCACAAAGATCATCTACAACCATCAACGGTCACACATAGACCTCATCTAACTTGGAAGTTAGGATTCCACAAATGTTCGGGCTCTAATAATGGCTTCTCCTCATAATGGGGGCCTTACAAATTAGAGCACCATGGATCATTTGTGGTCACATGAGGGTGGAGTATTGAGCATATCTAACACCCCCCCCCCCCCCCCCCCTCAATGTCCACCCAATGGTGAACTACCTCCTTGGTCCAATCCCAAGCTTTGGAAAGTGTCAAAGAAGTTGCTCTCTCCCAAGAGCCTTGGTGAAGATGTCTGCTCCATTTTCTTCAGTAGGGCAATAGATTATCTCCACGACCCCGTCCTCAATCAACTCACACACATAGTGATACTGGATTTCTATGTGCTTGGTACATGCATGGAAAACAAGATTTTTGGCGATGGCCATGCAACTTTGGTTGTCACACTTCAACTCTGTAGCCTCCTTTCCTTGTATTCCTATGTGCCATAGGATCCTCCTCAACCATACTACTTCACATGCTGCAACACATGCAGCTTTGTACTTAGCTTTAGTAGAAGATAATGCTACAGTCGGTTGCTTCTTACTAATCCAAGAGAAAATCCTTGATCCTAAAGAAAAGCAATATCCAGAAATTGATTTTCTGGTACCAATATCTCCTGCCCAATCTGAGTCACAATATCTGACCAAAGATGATCCTTCTTCATAAAGAATACCATAATCAATAGTTCCTTTCACATACCTGAGTATCCGCATGCTTGCCTTCTAATGAGTTTGGCAAGGCTTATTAGAGAACCTGCTTAGTACTCCAACACCATAAGAGATGTCTGGTCTGCTATTGCACAAGTAGATGAGACTTCCAACTAATTTCTTGTATCTTCCAATATCCACTGGAGATGAAGTATCTTCAATAGATGATTTTGTGTTGACCTCCATAGGTGTAGAAATTTCCTTTTGACATCCATGTGATAGACTGGCCAACGCTTATGTGCAGCCACAACTAGTACTACTCGGATAGTAGTCATTCTTGCAGTCGGGGCAAATGATTCACAAAAGTCAATGCCTTCAACTTGTGAGTAGCCCTGTGCAACAAGTTTTGCTTTATACTTTTCTAGAGTACCATCAGCCTTGTACTTTAGCTTCTAGACCCACTTGGTGCCAATGAATTTACGCTTAGGGGGTTGATCCACTAGCTCCCAAGTTCCATTCTTCATGATATTGTTGTATTCTGTTTGCATGGCAGCCCTCCAATTCGGATCATGGAGTGCCTCTTCCACATTGGTTGGTTCCTTTGCTTCTTCTTGAATGAGATCAGCCTTCAAGGCTGTGTTTACAATATGGGCATTTGCTCGTCTCTGTTCCTCTATTCTCTGTGATCGCCTCGGTCCATCTGCAACCTGTTCTAGTGATTGTGGGAGGGGGTTTGCAGAATCATAGAGCTGCCTCACCCAATGTGGCAATGACTTTTCCACTTGGGTGTCGGAAGGTTGGTGACTTATAGACTCATCATCTGAAGATGATGCTTCCTTCGCTTGTGTAGACCGGATAGCTCTTGGTCCAGGTTCATAGTGGATTGCCCCTTCGTCTGATGATAAAGTGGAAGCTCTCTTTTCCTCCTCCACTGCATGTGACTGCTCCTCCTTGAACACCACATCACGACTCGCCATGATCTTCTTAGCCTCAGGGTCATAAAGATTATAAGCATTCTTATCTTCGTTGTACCCTAGGAAGATACATTTGATGCTTTTTGGTTGAAGCTTGTTTCTCTCCCTATATGGAACATGTACATAACATTCACTTCCAAATACTTTGAAATGGGAAACAGAAGGATTTTTACTAGTGTAGGCTTCTTGTGGAGTCTTTCCATCAAGTGCCTTGGGGTAGCTTCGATTCAAGATGTAGATAATAGTGTTGAAAGCCTCTATCCCAAAATTGGTTAGGCAAACCCTTTCCTTTCAACATGCACCTTGCCATCTCCATGATGGTTCGATTCCGACGTACTGCAATTCCGTTCTGTTGAGGACTATGTGCCACTGCGAGTTGATGTTTGATTCCCTTACTCTTGCAAAAATCTTCAAACTCTATTGATGTGAACTCAGCACCACCATCTGTCCTGAATTTCTTCATCTTCTTCCCTATTTCAGTTTCAACAAGCTGAAGCAATTCTTTAAACTTACCAAAATCTTGAGCCTTCTCGCGAAGGAAGTACACCCACATCTTCCTGCTATAGTCGTCGACAAGTAACATGAAGTAGGAAGATCCGCCCAAAGCCTGTGTAGGCATTTTTCCGCACAAGTCATCATGCACCAACTCTAGAGGATAGCTTGCCCTGTTCTTGCTTTCTTGTGGAAATGCCTTCCTCTGTTGATTGCCCATCATGCAAGCTTCACATGGTTCCTTCATTTCTGCAATCGATGGTAGGTGTGCAACCATACCTCTGCGATGCATCTCCTTCAGTATAGGGTATCCAATGTGGCCGGATCTCTCATACCATAGCTTACTTGTGCCCTTGTTTGTAGTGGTTGTAAGAGCACACAACTCATACAGGTTGTTCCTTCTTATGCCAGTCCCAACAATGTTGTTGTTATTGTCCATAATCTTAGCTCCTGTCTTACTGAAAGATACTTGATAACCTTGATCAATTATAGAAGCTATTGAAAGTAGATTTCGTTTTATTTGTGGAACATACAACACATTTGAAAGCTTTCTGATATCGCCATTAGAGTTAATGAAAGAAACTGTACCTTCACCCTCTCCAGGACATCTTGCATTGTTCCCTACCTTTACTATGATGGGTTCCTTTAGAGGCTGTAAGGAACTGTAAAGGTCTTTTCTACTCGTCATGTGACGAGATGCACCACTGTCCAACACCCATGAGTCATCTGTTCCTAAATCTTCAACCGAGGAGCACACCTCCTCTATAGTAACAAATAACTCAAGCTCTATTTCTACTGTGTTGGCAGACTCCTTGCCCTTGCCACCTTTTGAAGAGCCACTCTTCTCTTCTGCCTTCTTGATGCGATAGTCTTGGATTCTATGTCCTTTCTTCTTGTAGTGGAAACACTCTCCCTTGAACTTCTTTTTGTCGTTCTTCTTCTGGTCTCCATCTTTTGAAAATTCTGTTTTGCCTCCTTTGGCATTTGCTGTGAATGTAGCATCTCCTTTGCTACCACCACTCCTTGCCTTGGGCCGCAGCTCCTCCTCCATGAGTAAGGCACTAAATTCTTCAAAAGTTAGTGGTTGAAGTCTGATTTGAGTGTTAAGAGCAGTTACCAAACCATCAAACTTAGGTGGACAGATTCGAAGACAATGTCAAGCTAGCTCCTCACTTGACTTTTGAACACCTGCTCCCGCCATTTGATCTCGTAGATTCTTTATGCAAGTGATAAACACCTCTGCAGTCTCCCCATCAGCAAACCGTTCTGCTGCAAGCTGATTCTCCAAGTTCTGAATCTGTGTCTGATTACGAGTTTCATATTGATTTCTCAATATGTTCCATGCTTCACATGCCTTCGTAGTATGCTGAATGAGAGTCAGAACACTGTCACAAGTACTTGTAACAAGAGCACAGAGTGCATTTGCATTTCTACATTTCCAAGCATGTAGAAGATCAGCATCAGGAGGAATCATTCGACCATGATTATTTGGATCAAGTCTTTCTTGGGGCTCATGATCAGTCCCAAGAACAATCTCCAAAAGCTCATACGAATCAAAAATAAAAGTGATTTTGAACTTCCACAGGGTGTAGTTCGTACCATCAAGTTTACCTTCTCTGAACACTGGTGGCCATATCCACAATGTTGGGATGACCAACATCATTGCTGCTCCTGCTTGTGTGCCACCTACTCCTGTTGATGAACCACCTTGACCTCCAGTCGTAGATGATGACGCACCGCTTGACATCTTCTCTCTTTTGTCGTTTAGACCTCCGCAACCTTTGCGTTTCTACTTCTGCACCACTCAGAGCCTCCTGAGCTCTGATACCATGTAAGAAAATAACAACACAACAGAATAGACCTGTAGACAGACTTGAGAGAAAAACTCAAACAAAGATAGATGCAGACTGAGAGATAGAGAACTCAAATTCTCAGATTGCCGAGCGTAATGCAGTTACAATGATGGTGCTGTCCACCTTTGCGCTCCCAATGTGGAGCTTAGATGGCGATCTAGACAGACTCTAGATGAAGGGCTTACTAGTGCACAATGCTATGTAAAGCTCAACCTGGGCCGTGCTTATATAGCTTTTACAAGGTGGTTTGGTATAGATAAACGTAGTCGGGAGATACAAAATAGTCGGTAAAATATATGATCCGACAATATCTTCACGACTAGAAGTCTTACCGTTTCGGCCCTACGGGCCAAGGGGGATAGGACCCCCGGACCCCGCAGAAGGGGGCAAGCCCTCCTGTGCACTCCCCCCATTAAGGTTCTATGGGAAAACTGCGCGATGCCACATGGCCTTTATTTTCACCTTAAATGGCAACCTAATGGCCTAGAAGTTTATGCCCTACCTAACCTAACGGCTAGGCTCACAAAGATCATCTACAACCATCAACGGTCACACATAGACCTCATCTAACTTGGAAGTTAGGGTTCCACAAATGTCCGGGCTCTCATAATGGCTTCTCCTCATAATGGGGACCTTACAACTTAGAGCACCATGGATCATTTTTGGTCACATGAGGGTGGAGTATTGAGCATATCTAACAAGGATAAGAGGAGTTGCTGACACATGTGACAATATTCCCTGTAGGGGCATGCTTGAGTGAAGTGAAGAAACTACACTGCGAGGTAATATGTTTGGTTGCCCCGCTATCAAAGAACCAAACATTTGAGTCTATTGCAAACGTACAATGTTAAGGAGAAGATGGGTCAAAATTGCAAACAGTAGTAAACACCCATTCTTCATTCTACACTAGATTAGCAGACTCTATTTTCGGTGTAGAGGCCTCTGCAACAACCATTCCAACCTCTTTTTTCTTTGCCTCTTTTGCCTTTCATCATTTAACTCTGAGATGAATTGGGAAGACCATTCAAAATAATCTGCACGTGAACTGTCAGGAAAGACTTCATCAACAAAAAATAATTGTTCCTTCAAATCTTTGATCTTTGTTAGGAGACTATCCATAGAATCACCTTCATTCATATGCTCACTCTCCAATTGTTTTTGGAGGTAAGCAACATGAGCCTCATTCCTAGCCTGGTACAATGTGGTAAGTCTATCCCAAGCATCTTTAGCTATTCTATAAGAGCGAATGTGAGGAATAATGGCACATTTGACAAACAAGGCTATCAATGCATGTGCGTGAGCATCTCTGCCATCCCACCGAATTCACTCTGCAATAGGTGTAGCAGAAATTGGAACACACACATGAATCTACAAAATATCATCATCTTCGATGCCATCTACATCAACTTCAGTACCTGTATTTGTAGGTGTAATAGGACACTTTTCAACACCTTGCATAATATTCCACAGTCCTTTTGTGACCAATACATGACACATCATATAAGCCCATACTGGGTAACTCCTACCATCCTACTTATCCTCAACAACCAACATACAGAATACATCACTACTTTCAGTCATGGCCATTGACTAAAATACCGTGATGCAAAAAATTGACTCTATCTCAAAAAGTTGAACAGAACTACCCTATCGAGTTTTGCTAAACCTGTAGTAGACTTCGAGACACTTATATTGGTGAACTGAAACCTATATATATCTTTGGCACAAAAATACAAAATAGCCTGCACACGCACTATGATAGTGCATATGAGCTCAGATTGCGATTTCGGCACGACAAAGTGAAGGCTTTTTATTTCCTAATGAGCCTTAGTATGCTCACCAAATTTCGTGTGATTCATAGACTCTGACTGAAGGGGTATCGACGATGCCCTAGATGAAGCAACAACCTGGTCTGATACCAATTGTTGGAGTTTGAGGTCTGCGGAAGCACGCGAATAGCACACGGAAGAAGAAGAAGCTTGGAGCAGAACACACAATATTGAATGTATTACCACTAGAATGTACAAAGAGTAGTAACCCATTAGGGCAATAGTCGTGTGTAAATAGGGCAATAGGCAATAGGCTATTCCTCATTTGCAAATTTTTTTGAACAAAGATTCTTCTCTTCACTATAAAGTGTGTAAATACAAATCTCATTGCTATACACAACTCTTCTATTGTTCAAAGTTTTTGAAAAACATACAAAAGCTTTGAAAAATGATGAAAAAACATGGAAATTTTTATAGAGCTCTTGCCACCCTATCTAGCAGGGTCCAATGGGAGCTATGCTCTTCCTCATTGTATTTTCCATTAATTCAAGCTATCACTAAGATTAGATTGTAAGATCAAACTTCCTTTAGTAATATATATATTAATTCTATAGAAGAAGGGATGATTGTGTGCGTATATGTGTGTATATATATATATATATATATATATATATATATATATATATATATATATATATATACACACACACATACGCACACAATCATCCCTTCTTCTATAGAATGTACACTGTCTTTTAATTTACTTCTTATCTTTTGTTCTCTCTCTCTCAAAAAAAAACTCGTTTCCAGAGCTTTAAGCTTCGAGTGACAAATTTTCCTCATTTCATCCCACCACTTCTTAAAAACGCTCGTTTCCAAGAGAACTTTGCATTTGATTGAGATATTTGGTCCCATTCCTCTTGAAATTGACAACGTACCTTCATCGCTTTGGAGTTGTTTGGCCACACGTATTTTCAAATCTTTTTCTTTTCTTGGAGTTCGTTGAAGTGTGTTGAGAAACCTCGGCCTTTTCATGGTTTGAAATAATGGGCGTGCTTTTCGGAATTTCTGAATTTCTTCCAGCTCTTTTGGAAAAATTAGGACCTTAGGCGACTTAACACCCTCTCTAAGCCTACCACCCCTTGCAATTTTGTTTTCCTTCCGAACTACCATTTTGCTCGTAGCCACAACCCCCTAACTTCATATTGACAGCCTCAAAGCAACTACCAAAGTCTTAAGCTTTTATATAATCTAACAAAAACAAGTATTCGGATCATCATGCAGGGCCTAAAATTGACAGGCATTTTGCCTGTCATTGTTTTTTGAAACTTCCTGTCAAATGACAAGCTCTCATTGGTAATTTGCCTGTCATTTTTTGTAGGTCTGTATATATATTATATGTATATGCCTCTATAAACATGTCAAAATTTCTCTTATGAAAGGTAGAAGCAAACTTTTTACTGTCATATGACATTTTGTCTTGGCCGTGAAATTTAGGCCCTGTTCAGAATCGGATGCCCAACTACCCATCTTCTTCCCTTAAACCTAGTACAATGTGCTCCTCCCTTTGGTTCCTTCATGGGTCCATGATATTCTAACCAACCTTCCACAAAAGTTCGCGTGGCACCCATGAACTAATGAGTGAGCAAACTGCAATAATAAAAAAATTATTTCCATAGCCACTCTCTCAACAACACAACGACCTTAACATTGGAAGACAACGGATGACCAAGGCGTCATGCACGATGCGATGCATCTCCCTTGGATGCTTCAAAGTTCGGACTCACGAGCAGCTCTGGAGTCTGTGCAATCACTTTGGCCGCGACTTTTTTTTTTTTTTGAGCTAATGTACACAACAGGTAGTCAGAGGGGAAAAGAACAAACCCCCAAGCTGACAAAAATTACATCATACAAGCATTAATGTACCAGTCCATGAAACTGATCATACTATCTCTTTCACAGGAATGTAGAAGGAGCAGTTTTCTTTTCCATGAGTTGTAAGGGTACTTCTTAAAAATATACATGGGGTGCTTATCAATCAGAAGCCCACTAAGGGGAGTATGACTGCAGAGTTGTAGAACCCTCCTTATCCCAATTAAACAAGAGAAGAGAACATTTTTTCCTTTCCTATCAAAAACTCTGTTGTTCTTGTTCCTCCATATAGCCCAGAGAATGTGGGCCCTTAAAATCTACCACAAGGCAATGTCCATCTTATGAGCTTCTCCAATGAGTAATTCTCTGAAACCGCGACTTAATTTCTCTACTCTTGCCGCGTTTCATTCCTCACCGATGGCCATAAGTGTCTATAAAGTTGAGCAAACGCATATATATATATATATATATATATATATATATATATATATATATATATATATATATATATATATATATATATATAACGCTATCTGTTGGGTTCTTTTTTCGTTTAAGAGGAAGCCAAGCAAAAGCTTAATCTCTCTTTGTTTCTCTTTGCTTCAATTGATTGAAAGAACAACTGTAAAAATGAATAATATTCATGAGACTCTTCGTGTCTCACAAAGACGGAGTTAGATTGCTCGAATGCAAACACTAAAAAGATCTACTTAAACGCAATACATTTGACTTAAATCCATACATGTCTTGCCATACAGAAGGGTTGAACTCTCACCCACCTCAAGAGGCGAAAGGTTCAACTATGCTGACATGGAAAAAAAAATCGTTGCTAAAATTGAAAAGATACAACTGTGATCACGTGGCTCCTTTTCAGCTACGATCACCTCCCTTCAATGCTAGGCTCCTTGACCTCAACGCATTGTCATTTCCGTTCCACTCATCCGACCGTTAAATATCTGATTAATTATGAGCTTTTTAATCGTATTTATTACGCAGTCCATGTTGCTGCCCCTAAATTCCAGCCATCGGGATTCGAAAGTTACCTCATCGCCACATCTGCCCACCGGAGTTCAATGGATGTATCGTACATGTGCCCCAATGTTCGATTCAATGACTCAAAGCTACAATACAGTCAGCCGGCAAAGCAAACTCTCGGTAGGAGAGACTCGAGAGTCGAGAGCCAGGTGTGCGAAGACCTCTAATTCCCCATCTCTAGTATCTACAGCTGGTGGTGGATGACTCAGGATGAGTGATCTTGGTCGCATTCTTTTTTGCTCTCTAGGTACGTTTCAGATAGAGCTATTTGGGTCATTGGTATTCACACAGAGCGGAGCTCTTCAGAAAGTTTTTGTACAGTTCATAAAACGTTCTGCCTACAAATTTTCCGACCTCACCCCCTGCGCCCTTGGCCAAACTCTGAGAGACATAATCACCAACTGGGAAGTAAATTGAAAAAACAAAAAATTTTATTTGTTTGTTCATGGTTTAACTGCTTGTTAATATAATTTTTTTCTGCCTTTTTTACATTCATACATAGATTCTGCACCAGAAACATAGTCCATAGTTCCGCTGTTATATCTGAATACAAAGGTGAAAGCACTTCAAACTTTCTAAGAATTTCAGATGGAACTTGACTCATTTTTATCAATGTTCCACGCCTCTCTCTCTGAAACCCTTATTTTTTTGAAGACTCGCTATAGTGGCTTCAGTAGGTCAAAAGGGTCAAGCATTTCGCTTACAGGGAAAGGAGTAGCTAAAGGCTTTGGCCAGCAACTTGATTTCTCATCATTTACCGCTTGTTCTTATTTATTCTTCGTGCCCAGCAACTTTGTCGCTGACTTTTTCTCCTAACGAGCATTGCTTCAGCCTTCAGTTTCCTCTCCATCCCCGATTCTTTGTGATACACTGTCAGTGAAGGGAGGAACAGACGAGGCACCCTCCGACGACTCCCTGGCCCCCGCAGAGTTTTTCCATAATCCATGGATTTTTCTGAAATCACTATCTTTAGAAATCTCTTTATCTTTAATCGCTCGATCCATTTGCTTCCGAGAAAATCCGATTTTTAATGATTCTGGGTAGTGCGATCTAGTTCGTCGTCCTGTCATACAATCCTACTGGTGGTTGCTTCAATCTATCTCTGTTAACTTAGAACACCTAAAGAAGTGGGCTGTTGTTTGGAGTGCGTTATGGTTGTAAGCCTCAAGAAAGGATCCCACGATTCCCTTATTTACTAGCTAACCCCTAACAGTCCGTGTATGAGGATTCCGCAGCACGCATTTTTAAGGCCTTCCAATCTCGAAGGTCTTGTCCTAGTGCCCAATAATCGTCACGGATTCAAGATCTCTTTTCCGAAAGAATCATCAATCGAATCGACTGTACTCAAACTCCATTTTTTCCAACGTTCTCTGCAGATATGAGAATGCCCGGAGATATCATCAGGCTCAATGTCGGTGGAAAGCTCTTCGTTACCAGCAGGACTACAATTGAAAATGCAGGATCTGACTCCATGCTTTCTGCCATGATCGGGGAGAATTGGAGAAGAGATTGCTCTGCAGCTTCCATTACCAATGAGTTCTTCATTGATCGCAACCCTGCCTACTTCTCTGTTCTGCTTGACCTTCTAAGGACAGGGGAGCTTCACATGCCCGCGGGAATGTCAGAAAAAGCTCTGTATAGAGAAGCTCTTTATTACGGCATTCTCGATCATGTAAGATCAGCAAAATGGGGGATGCTAGATGGAAACATGCTGCAATGTACAAACACTGTACGTGGCCATGCCACTGGTGATGCAACAGCTATCAGAGGAGCCCAAGATGGTGGTTGCTGTGTTGCCCATGGACCTATGGTTCACGTCTATGATTGGAGCATGGAGGCGCAGATTGCTCTTACCCTAGATTACGTGAATGTAAATGACGCAGGATTTCTTAACCCTGAAAGGGTGGTCATCTGCACTTGTGAGAGAGGAGATAAAACGGGTGGCATGGCCTTGTTTAATGTAAAAAGAGGAAGGTTAGAACATAAATATGAAGTTTGTCATGGGGGCCAATACAAGAATTGCACAGCTGGAGCTCTTGCAATCAATGATGTAAGCCTCTTTGCAAGTTGCCGAGGTCGCAGCAATGAGTATGGGATTGGTTGCTGGGATCAAGTTACTGGCAAGCTCACTCATTTTCTGTATGAAGGTCCATCTTGGCCCCTTGGAGTTGCGTGCAAGCTCCAATGGCTACCCCATAGTAACATGTTAATGGTTGCAGCATTATATCCCCACAGTGATGATAGCTTCATAAGCTTCTTAGACATGCGATCAAATAACATCGCTTGGTCATGGACAGATGCTGAAAAACCTGCTATTGGAGACGAGAAAGTGGTCATGGATGCAGTTGCGATGGATGAGTGTTCCACTGTGTGTGTTGTAAACCAGTTCGATAATCTAGGTTTTATTGATACGCGATCCAACAATCAAGGAGTGAGATGGAGGGATCATTATCAACCAGGTAAGATCTCTGAAGCAGAAGAGCATAGCTATTCAAAGCTAGCTGTATGGGGATCTCAGCTATTCTGTAGCAAGAACGACAGTGTTTATGTGTTTTGTACACCAGATCTTGATGCTGCAAGATGTGTGCAGACTGCAAAGCTGAAGAAGTCAGAAGGTGGTGATATATCTGACATTGCAGTGGGAGGAGAGAGACTTTTTGTCTTACACAATGAAGAAAATGTATTTGATGTATGGGAGACACCTGGCTCATTTAGCACAGCAAATTGTTTCTGAATTCCTTGCTTGTGGACTGATTTTTGTGTTTCTTTAAAGAAGTTCTATCCTAACAATATAGACAATTGGCATGACTAGCTCTGTTATCTAGTATGAAAACTTGAGGCCTTTCAACATATCTATTCATAAAGTCAATGCTTGAGCAAAGGTAAGATGCTCATGGTATGTAGCTCTGGTGAGTAAACTGAAATCCTTTACCTCGTATAGATAATTCAAGGTCTGTTTGACCAAAAGAGGTAATTTACATATTTTTTTCCTCTGACTCGTTATGCTTTGCAGTAGTCTGTACTCTGAATTTAAGTTATAGAGCTTTCTGCATAATGATGATTGTACAAAATTTTCAGACAGTATTGCAAGTTGTTTTGTTCAGTCAGAACCCTAAGAGTCTAACCTAGGCTTAGTATCAGCAAATGAAGGCTTACCATCATGAACTGTGTCTTTTAATGCTTTGTGTACATGGCTTTTGTCTGGAAGCTGTTTTTGAATGTGTAGCGATTCTAGGCAAGCATACCTTGAAACTGCATCCTTTGTTTTCAAGTGGAATCTTCATAGTTATTATCATTCTTCAATGTGTCTAGCTGTACAAGCATGGACACATGCATGGTAGTTTTTGTATTTGTTTGTGCATGTGCACCTAATTGCACACATGCGGCTCAATGCCTGTATACCACATATCCTCTCAGGATGGTAAGGGATAATTCTTCAATGTGTCTAGCTGTACAAGCATGGACACATGCATGGTAGTTTTTGTATTTGTTTGTGCATGTGCACCTAATTGCACACATGCGGCTCAATGCCTGTATACCACATATCCTCTCAGGATGGTAAGGGATAATTCTTATAGGTCTCTTGACAGACTGCATCACATAGGCCTAAATCTATCAGACTTGATAGTCTGTTTAAGTGACCGTCATGGTTTAGCACAGCCTTTCAACTGCTATTTTAGAAAGGCTCAGCAATTGCAGACGCTATCTGCATTCTGGGACTTTAGAATAGTACCGTCTACTCAATAGCATATGTTTCTGGTAGTGATGATTGCATGTGAATTTATCTAGATGCATTATATGCCGTTTTCGTACGACATTATTTTCTGCTTCCAACGAGGCACCCATCAGCTTATCTTACTCTCTTCCCTAAGGACTGAAAGTAAGAATAAAACAGGAACAATAAGTTCTTGGAAAAAGCATTATCATTCCTCGAAAAGCTGAGCAACATCTTACTCTCAGATTAAACATGCTTTGCAGAAGATCCAGAGGTGATAGACATAGCAGTTCACCTTTTTTGTTTTCTCAAAATCCATCCCTCCCCCCCCCCCCCCCCCCGACCACAACACACACACATACACACACTAAGCTTCAATTTCTAAGAAGAATATGATAGAAGGGTCAACCGTTAAAGCAAGAATGGTAATAGTTAGAGATGAAACTCTAGGAGTGATTGAATGCCAAATATCTATTTTATCTATACGAAGTTTTTAAGCCTTACTATAGACTTGATGTGGGATCAATCAAAGGCTTTAGCTCAAGGTTCCAACTGCTTCAATTGGATGCATGATGCATGCATGCCTATGTGATTGTTGTTTGGAGTGAGTGGGGGAGAAGGGAGAACCTCATGATCCACATAGAGGAGGCTAATGGTAGAGAGATGTGAGGGATTCACAAAGACATTTAGGTTGCAAACGAGATTCCAAAAGAAGCTAGATTGATAGAGAGGATGATAGAGAACGTGAAAAGTCACAAAATGAGGATTACGAGAGAAAGAGCCACCTAAAGTGAGAAAGATTTAGGAAATTCTCTATCTTCTTGAACTATGCTTGTGAGATATAGAGGAATGGTGCATGTGCAAGAAGAACTTGAGTAAGTTTGCAAGGGTAGAAAGAGAGAGAGAGAGAGAGAGAGAGAGAGAGAGAGAGAGAGAGAGAGAGAGAGAGAGAGAGAGAGAGAGAGAGAGAGAGAGAGAGAGAGAGAGAGAGAGAGAGAGAGAGAGAGAGAGAGAGAGAGAGAGAGAGAGAGAGAGAGAGAGAGAGAGAGAGAGAGAGAGAGAGAGAGAGAGAGAGAGAGAGAGAGAGAGAGAGAGAGAGAGAGAGAGAGAGAGAGGGGGGGGCAGTAAGTATAAGCTTTCCAATGTTGATTGCTTTGCCCACTTAAGACGGTGGCAATCAAATATGGCTCTTTTCCTTGTGTAAAAGCCAAGTGTTGTATAGTCAAGATGATACATCCTTGGTCCTTTCTCCAACTATTTTGGATTGTTTGCATGATAAATAATACTCTCAATATGAGGAAGGCTATTTGGTTGATTGGAATGAATTGAAGATGGTGTTCATCTAGACATTTGAACTAAGGAACAAAGAAAAATGAGCTTGGGATCAATGGCGGTCTTGAGGGTGCAACCAAGTGAGACATTCTCTAAGTTGGCCACTAGAACTAGGCTGTTGACCATGAACCTCCCAAAGCCAACTTACATATTTCAAGGTAAGAAAATGAAACAAGAAAGATCTCTTGAGGATCACTCCACATAAGATGAATTGGACATTGTAGAATATAGGTTCTTATTTTTGAGATCTTTGAAATAGACCAGCAAGATGTAGTTATTGTAAATGCTCCTCTACATAGTTCTATTGCAATACATGATGAAAAAAATCTTATAGCTGGGGGTACATCAATATCCATTAGCTTTGCTTAATCAAGAAGACAAAACAAATTCCTTGCCTCAAAGTCATTCTTTGATTTTTGGTACAAGTGCAAGACAAAAAGTGTAGTAAATAGCATCTCAAGAACAAAGTCTCGAATTGGCCTTTCGAACAACAATGCACAAAGGAGTTGGCTTTTGATCAAAGTGGGATTTGGAATGGCCAAAATCTAGTGTGGAGGTGGAATATGCTCCAATATTAGTCTAAATTTAGTCAACCATGGTAGAACAAAATTGGGCCATAATCCAAGGTTAGTCCAAAAAATTGGTCAACAATGGTAGTTGAAAATGGACGACAATCCAAAGTTGGACCAAAGAATCAATTGACCATGGTAAGGAAAAAGTGGACCAAGTGTGAATGGACCAATCCACTAGAGTACTCCAAGATGAACTTATTCAGCCTACTAATGTGTCCCAAAATGGTGAATCAAGAGATTCGGGCTTATTTTATGCCTATAAATTAAGTAATTATGATCTACAAAATAGTCCAGATAACATGTATTGTCCAATGGATCTTTATATGAGGATTTACATTTTCATAGCACTATGAATCTTCACATGCAAGAGCAAAAAATGGATGAAAGAATTAAAGGAGAATTGACGAGCCACCCTATTAATACTAAAGATGTAACTTAATCCATGTGTAGAGAAGCAAATTTCAAATTTTCATGTCATTGCCCCTCTAGGTTGTGGGTCAAACATGTTTTCAATGGAGAAACATTGTACTCTTTTAGGAAATACCTCTTAAATGTACAGAGGAGAAAATTTCAAATTTTCATGTCATTGCCCCTCTAGGTTGTGGGTCAAACTTGTTTTCAATAGACAACCCGGACGAGTCATTAGTCAAGAAGTTAATCTTGGAACTGAGAATGATTCCAACAAATCTTACTAGATACATGGTTATGGGAGTATTACATCTTGATGTACGAGGTGGCTTCTTCATTACAACATTATAAAGAAGATTTTGCATGTTCATATGAAGATTTGATAGTTCTTTTGGAGGATCTTAGAATTCATGAAATTTTGCTCATAGAAGGTGTTGTACCAATAAGCAGTATTCCATACCTCTTAGCTAGATGCAAAAGGTAGAAGAAGATTTTTGAGAAGTTGAAGAGCAAGCTATGTATAGGCCCTCTCTCATGGTCCTTGATTAGACTAAAGAATTCCATGTCCACATGGATGTTGTTTGCATGCAGTAGGCATAATGCTTGCTCGATCTTCTAAAGGATTTAAAGTGGATAGATCCATTTGGTATGTAGCAAGCTTCTCATCAAAGTACAAAAAAACCACAGGACCTGTGATCAAGAGCGTTTGTCCATAGTCTTTTCACTTTAAATGTTTCGACAATTATTGTCAAGAGAAAGGAGATAAGGAAGAGATCCCTCACACACTCTCATACACAAAAAGAGAGAAGCACACATAGACTAATGCAAGGAAGAATGATCTTCTTCTACTTCTTCTATTACATAAAGAGAATATACAAGAATGACCTAATACAACAATATAAGTAGTACCATATATAAAGAGTAGTACATGACAAAACCCCTAATGTTGGCAAATGAGTGAGTTGGAAAGAAAAAAATATACCATCCCTCTTGGTAGATAAATATCGTAAAGCTCACTAAAAGTATCCTTGACATATATTGGCATAACTACTATACATGTCAAAGAAATGAAAAGTGGTATGTGTCATCCTTGATCATCACATGTTGAGCTTGATATCTCAACACTCCCCCTCAAGCTCAACATCATGTCCTATAATCCGAGCATCTTTTGAAACTTCTTTAGCTTCTCTGCTTCAAGTACTTTAGTGAAAATATAAGCAACCTACTCATTTTTCATCACATAGACAAGATCAATATCAACTGTTAATACCTTCTCCCTGATGAAATGATAATGTACCTCTATATGCTATGTTCTAGGATAAAAATAGGATTATGTGCTAATCGTATGTTACTAAGACTATCATAATAAATGATGATAGGCTTTTGAACTTCTACACCTAAACTGACAAGTAGCATCTCTAGCCATGACGCCTCACATGCTTCCATTGCATCACCTCTATACTCGGCCTTTGTACTTGAAAAAGTAACAAGTGGTTGCTTCTTATTGCTCCATGTAATAGCAATACTCCTAAGTGAAAATAGAAACCACTAGTAGATCTTCTATCTGGAACACTACCAGCCCAATTTGCATCCATGTATCCATGAATTTGTAATTCTACACCAACTTCATAAAACAATGCATAATCCATGGTATATGCATCTCCACTTTGAGTGCCAACCATAGATTTTCTATGAATCTCATCACTCAAGAGTGCTCCACATATGTCATCATAGACAAATTTACCACCAGGTGCACTATTGATAATAGCTATGCAAAATGTATCCCATGATGATCGCAATGTGCATAACAATGAGGCTGTTTTCATTTCATTATCCATATCCATTTTTTGAGCTTGTAAATGAGAGAATATAGAATTAAAATCATTTAGATGAGAAGTAACACTATCAAGTTCTTAGTGTCTAGTTTATGTGGCTAAAAGGGTTTGGTAATTAGATTCGAGAATTGAGAGTTATACTAGTTTTAGTCAGTACTCGTATGAGAGCAGCTAGGTCTTAGGCAGGGTCCAATCTACTTGTTGTGCATTTGGAGGAAAAATCTTCCATGCGTGGTGAGTTTTTCTTAATTGGGAGACACGTAGATATCAAGGTCTATTTGGTGATGTAAGTGGAAGACTTACCTAGCCTCGCCATAGGAGATGTATGCTAGTTGTCCATAGGTTCTCGATAAGCTTAGTTGGCTTCTTTCGATTAACTAATTGTATGTAGTGGAGTCGATGATTCACTATGCGGGTTTACATGTTAGTACTTGCAGTTTTATGATATTTTGACATTGGTCATATGCTCATTTTTCAAAGGATATTCTGATAAAATTTTTCCATATTTTTGGTTTTGTCAACTATACAATGGTAGATTTACTCTTTGATACACTTATTGGTGTGAACACATTTTTTCTTATAGAATCCTTTTGGTTGGTCATTATTGTCCATTAATCCAATTTTCTCAAGGGACTCTATTGAATTTCCCCATAATCTAAAACTTGTTCATCCTTTCTTGAGCCTTATTGGTGTTTGGACTCTTCTAGCTCCATTATCATTCTAGTCAATTCTCTATTATCATGGCATCAAAGATCTCATGCATGTCTAGTGGATCACAGTCTAGTGCTAGTATTCCTAGGAGGATCTATAACTTGGAGGTTAAAGAACATTTTAAGATCTAAAAATTTTATGGCACAAGATTTTCTCTATGGAAGAATCAGATTAAAGATATGTTGATTCAAAGGAGACAATGGAAGACAATAAATGGAATCTCAAAGAAGCCCGTTGACATGGATGAAGATGATTGGGATCAGTTGGATGAAATCGCTAGGTCTATCATTCAATTGCACCTGCCAAATAATGTTTACTTTATAGTATTGGACTCTGAAAGTGTAGAGAAGCTTTGCAAGAAGTTATGCAATACATATGAAAAATATCTTTCCTAATAGGTTTAATGATAGACCAATAGACAAAGAAATAGCTATAACTCACAGTACAAGAAGACTTTGAAAAAAAACTTTTGGATATAGAATCCTTATTTATAAGATTTCTAACAAGTAGAAGAAATCTAAAAATCTACCTTCATATAGAGAGAAAATGAGGTCCTAACATGCTGCTATAGAAATTTAGAACCCTTTGGAAATACTAGGATTTCCTTTGCATAAGATACAAAACCTACTTGGAATATACAATCTCAATGCCTAAGAAGGATTTTAGCACACCAAGATATGAAATTTTAAATTCCTTGCCCAATTTGACCTTGATATCCTTGATACTTGCATCATCATCAACTGTTATGATTAAATCATCAACATATATGAAAATGTACACAGACTTCTCATCAAGCCTTTTTACATAAAGTAAAGGATCAACATCACTTGCTGCATATCCACATCTAATAAGGTACTCAACAAGCCTTTGATTCTATGCCCTTGGTACTTGCTTGAGTCCATAAAAAGCTTTCTTGAGTTTGCATACAGAATTAGGGTTTGTAAATAGTCTCTTCAAGATCACCATTTAGAAAAGCATTCTGAATGTCTAATTGGAATCATTTCCACCTTTTAGAAGCTACAATAAAAACCAATGTCCTAATTATACTCATTTTTGCAATAAGGCTAAATGTCTCTTTATAATCTTTCCCATGTGTTTAGCTACAATTCTATCTTTATACATGGCTATGGATCCATCAGACCTTTTGATCTTGTAGACCCACCTATTTGTGACCACTTTTATGTCATGATGTCTAGGTACAAGCTCCCATGTCTAATTTTCATGAAGAACATCCATCTCTTCTCTCATAGCATTTATCCATATCTTTTCTTCACAAGCTTCTTCATATGTGCATGGTTCCTTGTCCTTCACAAGCTCAGATGTAAAAGCATAATGGCTATCAATGAGGATATCATATGTTAGCATTTGAATAGGGTGTTTAACCCTCTCTAAACTCCCCTCATCACCTGTGATAGAATACTTCTTCTAACCCCTCTTTTATTTCACAATAGGAGTCATTACCTCTTCAAAATCTTCTTCGTCCTCACTAGAATGGAAGTCTTCTACCATATTACCCTTATCATATTGGTTGTGGCTGCATATTGAGCTTGTTTCACCTTCCTTCTCTTTTCCTTAGAGTGATGAAGGACTCCTTGATGGACTCGGAGTGGAGGGGCCACTCAAACTTGTGTTGTTCTTCATATACTACACTAGTTTTATTGTTGTTTTAGGTCATTCTTATACATTCCCTTTATGTAATAGAAGAAGACGAAGAAGAAGATCATTCTTCCTTGCCTCAATCTATGTGTGTGCTCCTCTTTGATTGTGAGAGTGTGTGTGTGAGTTCTCTTCCTTATCTCCTTCCTCGTGACATGGTATTAGAGCTAGTGTGGCTATAGAGAGCTGTTGAGAAGGCCGATGATGAAGAGTACATGAGAAGACGTGGAGAAAGCGTGATTCACAAATGACCTTAGATTGCTACAAAAATTTGCATGAAGGTAGAAGGCGTCAAAATATTTTTGTGACTCGTCCTAACAGATTTTTGTTTCAGGGTCATCTTGACCTACGTCTAGAGCTCACAAGGTGGGGCCCACAAAAAAACTAGGTTAGTTTGCAAAATTGTAATGTGCGCCGTATTTTGCAATCATATATTCCAAATCCAGAATTTCAAGCGATTACGTGTACTTTTCATACATAAAAACTATGTCTTTATGAGATCAAAGTGTCATGTCATAGTGTGATAGTGTTCAAGCAGAGGTACTGCTTGTAGTGTTTTTGTAGTGTTGTGAATTACTGTAGAAATGGAAAAAGTAGATGGAATGAGTCAGTTTATGAGGGATAAGCTAGACAAGAACAACTTCCATGCTTGGAAATTTAGAATGACAAATTTCTTGATGGGAAAAGGCTACTAGAAGTACATCAACGGAGAGAACAAAAATGCTCTGTAACTATCAGAGAAGAATCGGATAACAGATTAGCTAAGAGCATATGAGGAATGGAATCAAGGAGCACGAAAGGTAATATATTATTGGCTATATGTTAGCATATAGGATAGCATGATTGGGCACATACAAGATGCTAAGACTCCAAAATAGGCTTGGAACAGTTTGGTCACATTGTATGACACCTATACAAAGGCACATAAATTGCAACTCAAGAACAAGTTGCATACACTAGAGAAAAAGGGCATGTCCGTAAGTGACTACACCTTGAAAATCAAAGGCATATGTGAGTCACTTGCATCTATTGGTGTGAATGTAGATGACGATGATAAGGTGGAAATGTGCCTTCGTGGTTTAGGAGCTGCATATAAGCAATTCAGCACCTCTATACAGAGCAGGGAAAATATTCCAATTTTCGTTGATCTGGTGTCCATGTTGATTATTGAAGAAAAGAATCTTGGTGAGGACTCAAACTCCCAAGGAAAACCTAGTTCTGAGGAGGTATTCTACTATGGCAGAGGAAGAGGCAGAGGTAGAGGTTTTAGAAGTGGAGGAGGAAACAATAACCAAGACCAAGGTCAACATCAGAATCATACAAGAGGTAGAGGATAGTTTCGAGTTAGGGGGAGCCAAAGAGGCCGCAAATAATTTCCAAAGAAATGATTCAAGTAATGAGAGTAAAGGATGTTGGAATTGTGATAAACTTGGACACTTTGAACGTGATTGCAGGTTGAAGAATCAAAATAATAGAAGGCAGCAAAACAACTATGCATCCACAAGTGCAAATGATTCTGAGAAGCTGTTCATGGTTCAACATCAGATGATGATTATGATGTCTGCCGATGTTTCAAAATTGAAGGATAATGTCTAGTATGTTGATTCAGGTGCTTCAAATCACATGACCATTCATGCAAAATGCTTTAGTAGTTTGTAGAAATTGCCAGTGCTTGGATATGTTGAAATAGGTGAAGACACATCACACCTTATCAAGCATACAACAAACATAACACTGCTGAAAATTCCTAAAATGAGTGCAGCCATGTTTGCAAACGGTGGAGTTACTACTGATATAGAGATATGGTAGAAACAAATTGGACATGCAAACTTGTAGAGGCTGAAATTGATGGAGTCAAAGGAGATTGTCAATGGACTATCAACTTTCAAAGTTGAAGAAATGCAAAAGGTATGTGCAGCATGTCAATTTGGTAAACAGTCAAGAGCATCATTTGTGCATGACAAGCATGTTAGTGAGAATGTGCTAGAAATAGTACACTACAGATGTTTGGGGTCCTGCAAAGGCCATCCCATGGGTGGTTGCAAGTTTTATGTTACTTTCATTGATGACCATACACAAAAATTATGGGTATATTTCATGAAATAGAGGTGAATATATGTCAAATGAGTTCAACAACTTTCTAAAAAGTCATGGAATTCAATGCCAATTTTCATGCAGGTACACACCACAATAGAATGGCACCATTGAACACAAAAATAGACATATTGTAGAAATAGTAGGAGCCTTGATGGCTGATAAGAATATGGCTCATTGTTATTGGGTAGAAGTTATGCACACTGCTGTATACATCATGAATAGAACTTCGAGTGCTGTTCTACATCACGTTACACCTAAAGAGTTCACAGGTAAAAAGCCAAACTTATCACATATGAAAGTTTTTGACTGTATTGCATTTGTATATGTTCCACATGAGTTGAGGATGAAGGTTGATCCAAAAGCAAAGAAATGTATCTTCATTGGATACTCCCTTGAGCAAAAGGGATATAAATGTTATAAACCACTCACACAATAGGTGAAGGTAAGTAGAGATGTCATGTCTTATGAAAGAATGTCAAGCTTTTATGCAGATGCCAAAGATGGACTTAAAATTGAACCAAATGACAAAGAAAATGCTGAAAAATCAAGTGCAAAATCTCAAGTTTTGAGTGGACTAGATGTGTGAGCAAGAAATAGTTCCAACTCAAATCCATGGAGTGGAAGATTGGATGGAAATTTTAGTTTAGCAAATTCATCAAACACATCCAAGAAAGGTAAAGAAAAGCTTTTTGCTAGTAGTAAAACATCTACGGGTTTTGAAGACATTGATGGAGATTCAAGCAATTCAGAAAAGAGCCTTGATGAGGAACTTGGAATGCCCTCTGTGAAGACTCCAAGAGTAAGAAAGGCACATGTAGATGATACAAGGAGACGTGACCCAAGACCAAGAAGATATGGGAGGATGTAGAATTCAGTGCAATGATTGAGATATGACACTTACATGGCTCGTCATTGTGCCTACATGATGAAGGTAATACAAGATGCTGAACCCTCTTGTTTTGAAGATGCAATTGGAAATGAAGATTGGAAAAAAGGTATGGATGAGGAGATGGCTGCAATTTATGGAAACGATATATGGATGCTGGTTCCATCGCCGCAAGGAAAGAAACCCATAGGCTGCAAGTGGGTTTACAAGGTGAAGCATAATGGTGATGGTAGCATAAGCAGGTACAAAGCATGATTGGTAGCAAAAGGATATGAACAGACATATGGCATTGATTATGAGGAAACGTTCAGCCCTATAGCTAAAATGTCTACTGTCAGAACACTTGTTGCATTAGCTACAACAAAAGGATGGACTTTGCATCAGATGAATGTGAAGAATGCTTTCCTACATGGTCAGTTACAGGAAGAAGTATACATGGACGAGCCACAATGATATTAAGATTGAAGGCATCAAGAATATGTTTGCAAGTTGCAAAAGATGTTGTATGGACTTAAACAAGCCCCTTGTGCTTGCCATGCAAGGATTGTTGACGACCTAACCGCCATTGGATTTTCTATGTGTGATGCAAATCATTCATTATATGCAAGGAAAGGTGATGATGACATCAAGATTGTGGCTATTTATGTTGATGACTTGATTTTAAGAAGCGAAAATGAAGGAATCATTAAAGATGTAAAGCAACTCCTTATGCAAAAATTTGGCATGAAAGACCTTGGTGTGCTGCGCTATTTCTTGGGCATTGAGTTTATACATATACAAACATTTATATGGATGACGCAAAGGCAATATGCCTTGAGTATGCTGCAAAAGTATGGTATGGATGGTTGTAAGCCAATTTCCATGCCATTAGATCAAAATTTGAACTTGGATACTAATGAATGTGTACATGAGAGCACGTCAAACCAAAAGCTCCCCTCTTTGCAAAAATGAGCCTCTATATATAGGCTAAGCACATTTCCCCATGTGCTCCTTTTGAAAAGTAAAAAAGGGAATATCTCTAACTAACATATCTCTAGGAGATTCTCAAATCTCTTTTGTAACAAAAAAATCCCCATAGAAGGCATGCGTGGGATTTCTACATGGTATTTTCCTAGATGTGTGCAAACAAGGTGAATTATTTAAGAGTCTCCTACACTATGGCATAAGAAAATATTAAAAAGTACTTAGGAGAGTGTTCACATGGGCACATCTCCATTATACAAAAAGAGGGTATTTCTTGAGTACTAAAGGGGTGCCTATGCACAAGAGAAATCATGGGCAACCCCAATAAATCAACACTCCCCCCCCCCTAGACTTTGTCGCCCTCAATAAAGCTAGAGAAAAGGATCATACACAATTGAACTATTCTAGGTTGGAGTTTTCAAGTCTCAAAATCTTCAGAACACAAGTATGAAAGTCTTCAAATCTTCCAGTTTCCAGATGTGTAGGTCTTCAGGTCTGTAGCAAATCTTCAGCTCTTCAAGTCTTCAATGATCTTCAAATTACAACACTTCAATCTTCCAACATGCAAGTCTTTAGTCCTTCAATCTACAAATCTTAGCAACACAATCCCCTTGGGGGGCAGTCAACCCTGCATACATCCTGTTGTGTAGTCCTATGTAGGACTGATAGAGCCTTTTCATGGAGCTTCCAAATGTGAAATTAAAACATACACAAAAAAGTACACTATTTCTAAAAAAGTAGACAATAACATTTAGTCCAACTTTAGTTTCCACTTTAGGGAGCATCAAGTCCTACAAGACTTGATCTTTATGAAGATCTGCCTATTCTTGAAATTCAAAAAGTAAAGCTCAAAAGACAAGGAGCCGATTAAAAGCAAGACCTTATAGCTCTTCGTTTCTCATAGCTTCACCACCCGGACATAATCATCCTTAAATATGTCATCACACAGATGCAAGTGTGATACATTGCATGAGTGGCCAATGTTCTTGGAGCTAGACTTATTAATGCAAAACAACAATTGTGTGCACCCAAATGAGTCAGTTATAAGGTGATGATGGAGTTAGCTTAATCACGAACTAGTATTGAATGAAAATACATAGTTTTTTTGTAATGCATATGCACAACTCATACTCCAACACCCATCAACTGTCAAAACACCCCCAAATCGTTCACATAAATCTGAAGTTCCCCCAAAGTATACATGCTCTCAACATAGTTCCTATCCAAGGTATTCATAGTCCTGCATGATGCCAAGAAATAGAGGAAGACTTCCTCTATAGTGGTGGGGCAGAGACACCATGCCCCCAAGCATAAGTATTTCTAAATGCATAAACAACAGGAACTAGTGGAATCAATCATCAATCATAGTGTTGTGACAACTGTGGGTCCACTTTCTGATTCTAAAATAGGCATGAAGATTTTCACATGATGGTTTGGAGAAGTGGATACAATTTCTAAATAGGGTAGTGCACACATCAAATGAATGATGTACCAATCTACTTTTCTGCCAAAAAAAGGTGATCATACAAAACTTCAAAACATTCAATAGTCATGGTAGTGCCCTATAGAGAAGACATATTTAGAACCAACCATCACTAGATACCATGTTTTACTAGGTGAGATTAATCCTTCATGCATGCTATATACAAGATGGAAGAGTCATCTTGTAGTATAGCAATAATAAGCCTCAAAGCTGAGGAGCCATCATCATCCTTCCTGCAAGCCACATATGTGGATCTTGTGAAACCATCATAAAGAGCAACCAAGCATCATATCATTCCATCTAGAAATTCACATGAAAACAAGATAACAAGGAGTTACAACCATTCATAAAACACAGATACACAAAGCTTACTTTTTGAGAGTTAGGAACATTAGAAAGCCAAGAGAACAATCAAATTAAGATGCCCTGTAGAATCCATATCCTCCATTAGTTGGCCTGGTAGGATCCTACATCTCTAGGATCAATTAGAGCTTCAGTCTATCTACAAATCCATGCATACCATACTTTGAAGTCGTATATCTGACATATGTTTCACAAAAAGTGTCATAAAGGCTAAGCTTCCTTAAGAGAGAACACACGTGTGAGCTATTTCCTGCAAGTTATTCATGTTATAAACAATGGACATACCAAGCAAAGGATCATTAAGATCATCTTCAACTAGTTGCTACACTGATGCTTATTAGTAATTGGTGTTACATGAATAAGAACACTGTTAGTAGATAAACAATTGAGGGGTGGTGATTCTGTAAGGTTGAGGACTGTCATATCAAGACAACAAACAAATTAGATACATGTCTACCACATCTTTAAATACTCATACAAGGTGTGGACATAATCCCCAATGGGGCAATCACACACATCCGGATCACAAAACATTGAGTTGTTTGCAAGCCACGATTGGCCCTCCAACTTGTGACACACAAAGAACAGTCATAGGACATGCAAGGCAATTAGCATCATTTTCTTCACCATTTCATATGTTCCAAGCCAATTGAGAATAGACAAAAGCCAATTCTAGCATGTCTATGTGTATGTCTTCATTTAGATGGGGAGACAATCATGCATTATTGTCACAGTAACCTCCAAGCTCAGAAGCCTAATTCAACCTTCCTTTAAGCTTGTAACACTTAGAGTTTAGACATGTTGAATGGAGGATGAAAATACACATGACAGTTATCAACTATTCTGTAGATCTGGACATAGTACTATGAGGGGTAGACACCAAGAAACCACATCCCTATGATCATCACATTTCCTTACAAAGTAGTACTGGACTTGAGAAAGTAATAGAAAATATTCATACATTATTCATCCCATAGTGAAAGAATGTAAAACTCTAAGCATTGGGAGCACCAAGTCTGTAAAACCCAATTCTTATCCAAAACACACGCGAATCAAGATGCCAAAGAAATGATTCTTATCCTCCCACACAACATCCAATTGTTATTTTGAAAATTTGTTATAGGATTATCATGAAAGCGAGGGAAATCATTGATCTTCATACCGTGGTCTACCTATTGTAACATTGCAAGAAATCAAGAATGCATAAAAGAATCAACCAATCATTGTGGGTGCATCTCTATAAAACTATCAAAGGTCATAACTATTAGGCCCATGTACCCACCATCGATATATATTAAACATATGTCTTGAAGCATTGCACCAGTAGTGGTTTTGTTATCATGAGAAATGTGGCAAGTGATTGTGTAGCTATGCTTAGCAGAATTGCTCAAATATATTTGGAATTAGAGGGATAGAGAAAATTGGCCTTACTACATCGTGGTGGTCATTAAGACACTAACACAGCCTGTCATCTTGTTCAAAGATCCACCCTAGAAGCCATGTCAGCAATTAACATCAAAGCACATGATTTTGGCATGAGGGAAATTTATCCATGCATGTGTGTCACTCCCCGTTATATCATGCGTAAGCATATCAGAAAATTGAAAAAAAAAGTGAGGAAGCATATTTTTCAATAAAACGCTTTGCAAGATGTGGTAGATAGAAATGTTATTCATTATAGCCATAGCTTTTGGAATTTTAGACACAATTTTAGTTGTTTGAATAATCACAAAAACTGAGAGGCCAATTCTAATCCACATAATGCAAAAGTATCTTTGGATGAAAAAAGGATCAACACACCCTTAAATATGGAGAAAGTCAGACACCAATTCCAAAATGGCACAGAATCTTATAGACTTGCAATTGTCATAAGAAGACATGTACTTATATCCATCTATTTAGATGTAAAGTAACTACTTATCAATAGGCCAACCCTAGGACTATCCTTGCTTCCCTCTCACACATATCTTTTCTCCCCATAGCCAACTAAAAGGGCAAGAGACGTATTGCTCACAAAAAGGCATAGGGCACTTAGCATTCGGTCTTGACCATAGTTATGGTGCTTTTGAAAACATATGATCAAAAGCTCTTAGCCAAGGAGGGTCACATGCCTCTAGCTATGTACAAAAAGAGTGTAGTAAATCATGTTCAAGTCATGGAGTGGTGAGAGACTTGATGTAGCTGCCTAATCTGGCAGCGCAAAGAAGTAGGAGTAATTTGGCAGAATTACAAGTATCCAAAGGGAAGCCAAGGTCTAATTTTAGCACATGCAGAGGGGAGTCTGAAGCTCAAAACCACCCAAAGAGGTGACCCTTGGAGAGCCGAGTGAGTTCAAAAGGGTAAATGAGGGGCATATCTCAAATCCATGGTGGAATTACGAGGGGTACATTGACCAACACGAGAAGCTTACACAGATGTTGATAGAGAGATGTGATAGAGAAAATGGAGAAGTCTATCTTGAACCCAACAACAATAGAGGCGGAAAGGTGGGGAAGCACGAGGACTCCATCATGACATCCTTCAGCTCAAAGCCTGACATTGCATGGCTCAAGCTTTGTCACCATAGCGAGAGCCACCTAAGAGGAAACAAGGGCCTTGACTTCCATGAAGTAACGAGCAACAAGACGTCAACTCTTCGTGTATGAGGAGATTGCCACTAGAAGGGCCTCAACTCTGCATTCACCTTTGCCATGCAAATGTAGAAACAAGAAATCAAACGCCTAAACATGATAATGCTTTTTTTTTGGTTTTTTCTTAGAAACTGAGAAGAAGAAGGCACAAGGAAGAGAAATTATATCCCTCCCCCTACCCAGTCCAAGAAATGATAGAGATGAAGGCTGGTGCCTGAGTGTGTGTGTGTGTAGAGGTGTGTGTTTATGTGAGAGAGAGAGAGAAAGAGAGAAGGGGGTAAGAGGGTGTTCTTGTGCAACATTAAAAATGAACTAAAACTACCCTACAAAAACAAGAAAATGGGAAGCTAATGGTCCAATGGAAGGGGGTAGATGCCATGCAAGAACTCAATCCTACGCAAATGAGTAGAAAAATTGCAACACAATACTTTACCACACGTTCTTGAGCTCTCCAAGCGATGAAAGGTCGATCTCCCTGACAACGGCACCAAATAATGTTGAAGTTATAGTAGTTCTCCCAAGACCCACACCAACTTGAATGGAAGCAAGAAGGAAGGCTCAAGATAGAATCTTCTCCTATCCAACCCAACCCCCAACATGATCAAGCCATTGGCCATCAGCCCCATGCTATGCCACATGCTTGATAACATGGAGAGAAAGGTGTCAAGGATCCTTGTCCAGATGCAAAATACAAGTAATGCAACTACTCTACTCACACAAAGGGAGACATGCATGGGCACACACAACTTCACTCTCTCACACTCTCAAAGACACAATACAAGAATGTACATAGTCTAAGAGTAAAAGGATTATTCTTCCATTCATAAAGAATATGTACATGAGAGCACGTCAAACCAAAAGCTCCCCTCTTTACAAAAAGGAGCCTCTATATATAGGCTAAGAACATTTCCCCATGTGCTCCTTTTAAAAAGTCAAAAAGGGAATATCTCTAACTAACATATCTCTAGGAGATTCTCAAATCCCTTTCGTAACAAACAAATCCCCATAAAAGGCATGCGTGGGATTTCTTCATGGGATTTTTCCTAGATGTGTGCAAACAAGGTGAATTATTTAAGAGTCTCCTACACTATGGCATAAGGAAATATTAAAAAGTGCTTAGCAGAGTGTTCACATGGGCACATCTCCATTATACAAAAAGAGGGTATTTCTTGAGTACTAAAGGGGTGCCTATGCACAAGAGAAATCATGGGCAACCCCAATAAGCCAACACTCAATATTATCACCTATCTCAATACAACCTTTGTCCTTGGGAACCTACAAATTAGTGAACATATCTGACATGTGGTTGTTACAACCATTATCTGTGTACCACTTTTCATTCTGTGTACCACTTTTCATCTTTGTCCTGCAAATGATCCCTATAGGTAGATCTCATGTCTAACATTTGCTCATTACCTTCATTAGAAGCATAGTTACCTTGATTCTTCTTTGAAGTGCATTCATTTTCCAAATGACCTTGCTTTCCACATGAATAACACTCACCTCTCTTGCCTTGATTGTTTTTGTTGAAATGAAAAAGCATTTCTCCTAATCTACTAGAAATCACACAATAAACAAGTTAGGCACGAAGAAATGAAAGATATGAAAACATGATGAAATGAATTAAAATAGAAATGACTTACATACAATGCTCTATGAGCATGGAGACTCCATAAGGAGAGTGCGGGCACTCTTTCCTAGAGCTTGAGTGAATGAGCTTGTGAGGAGTGACGTGAGGCCCTCCTTATATGGAGTTGAGGGAAAATCTCCTTGCATGTGAGATAAATGAGATTTCATGAGAATGAAAGGGTTTTGGACAAAAGGGTGGAGCATGGAACTCTCAACACCCCCTTTCCATGTTGTTGGGAATGATGGATGGATGCTCCAAGAGACTGAGTAGGTACTGCTCAACCTACTTTGTACCAGCCGTCTTTTGCTTCAGAGTTGATAACTAGACTTCCTTAGCTTTCCAATGACACCATAAAATGTCCTATGTCCTTTGGAAATGATGTGTGCAATGATTGAATCAAAAAAGATAAGTTTGGAAGTCACAAACTCAAGAAAACCTTCTATTTATGGCTTGACACCTGTTGAGTATTTTGCTCAGTATGACCAGCACAATAGAAATTGGAAAAATTCCTTTTAGGGGTATCTAATTAGCTTCATAAGCTACCTATTCCAAGTGGAATTATGTAAAATGATAAACTATGCTAAGAGAAATCAATTTAGCAAGTTAAGCTATACTCCCGACTTTTTAGGACTGTAGCAGAAAATGACCAGAGTTCACCTCGACGTAGATTTCTCCAAAATGGCTAAATAGAATGTCTCCAAACTTTGATAGCATGTAGATTACTTCAAGCTGAATCCAACAAGATTTGAATCAATGAATTTGGTGAAGAATTGACTGAGATATGCCCTTGACAAGTTGACAGCTTTTTGAGTAGACTAACAGAGATCTTAGAGATGGATAATATGAATGTATGTATTAATGAACATTTGTATACAACTCCATTTGCATGAACATCAATGCAAAATGGTATAGAGAGGTGTGGGCTTGAGTATAGACCTCACACACACTAAAAAATCAGTAATGCTAGGCTCGAGAGTGCTTTCTCTTGCCCACGACTTTTCATGTCCATTTTTTATAGGAATGAGTAAAAGATTTGAATTCAAATTCAAACTTTTGGCTCCCTTTGATCAAGCTCCTAATGCTGGGAGATATTCTTTCAATCAAACAACTACTTTTTCCACGAATCCTTTTGGTAGGTGATTACAAGAGATTCCAAGTCAATCTGACTTTTACAATGAGGTAAAGTGGTAATTATCCACTAGCATATGTTCCTATGCTTCTTGATGTATGTATAAACTTCAATGCATCCTTTGAGCCAAATGTGTAGGCTTGCAATTTACACCAACAACTCCCCCTCAAGCCAAACATTTTGGCTTAAGTCTTCATATTCAATCTTCAAGTATATCCTGCAATCCAGTCATGGATTTGAACCTGCAAAGTTTGGTTCCATCCAAAGCTTTAGTCAACAAATCTTCACATTGCATGTTGGTTGATACATAGGTAAGTTGAATGTCCTTGCTTATCAATTTCTCTCTCACATAATGGTAATGGACCTCTATGTGTTTGGTCCTAGCATGGTAAATAGGATTAGCTGCAAGGTGAAGAGAACTTGTATTATCTCCAAAGATAATTGGTGACCTAGTATATAATCCCAATTCTGTATACAAAAGCTTAATCCAAATTGCTTCTTGTGTGGCATTAGCTAGTCCTCTATACTCTACCTCTGTGGAAGACAAAGTAACAGTAGGTTTCTTCTTTGAAGACCATGAAATTGGTTTGTCACCTGCAAAAGAAATATATCTAGAAGTGCTCCTCCTATCATCCTTGCATCCTGCCCAATCTGCATCTGAATAAATTTTGATATCAATATCTGAAGTGTAAGGGAAATACAAACCATGGTTCTGTGTACCCTTGAGATACTTCAAGATTCTCTTGGCAACCTCTAGGTGAGGTATCCTTGGTTTGTCCATAAATTGACTTAGCACACTAACTCCATATGCAATGCCTATCCTTGTTAAGGTAGCATAGTTCAAGCTACCCACCATGCTTTGATAACCTGTAATGTCCTTGACTTCATCACCTTCATGGGCACTTAGCTTTAGGTTTACCTCCATTGGAGTGCTTGCTACTTTGGCATCCTGCAATTGAAACTTCTTCAACATGTCCTGTATATATTTTTTCTGAGTGATGTATATCCGTGAGTTAGTGTAGACTAATTCAAGTCCCAAAAAATATTTCAATAGACCAAGATCATTGATCTTGAACTCCTTCATCATTTGACTTTTGATATATCTGATTCCATTGACATCATTACCTGTAATGATGATGTCATCAACATAAGCACAAAGGTATATTACCTCTGAATTACTTCTCTTAATGAACAGAGAAGTATCTACCTTGCTCATGACAAATCCTTGGTCTTGGAGGTATGTAGTTAACCTCTAATTCCATGCCCTAGGTGCCTGCTTCAATCCATATAAAGCCTTTTTTAATTTGCAAACATATGTTACCTTCTTGGGGTCTTCATAGCCAGGAGGTTGTGACATATATACCTCCTCTGAAATCCATCCATTCAAGAAAGCATTCTTGACATCCAATTGGTACATATTCCAATTTTTTGATGCAGCCACACTTACCAACACTCTGATGGTTGGCATCTTGGCCACAGGTGAGAATGTCTCCTCATAGTCAATGCCTTGGGTTTGTGCAAAACCCTTGGCTACCAATCTGGCTTTGTACCTATTGATTGTGCCATCAGAATTCCTTTTAAGCTTATAGATCCATCTGGATCCTATTACCTTCATTGAGTCCTTCTTAGGTACTAACTCCCATGTGTCACTCTCCTTGAGTGCTTCAATCTCCTCATCCATAGCTTCTTTCCATTCTGATTTGGTTATTGCTTCTTCATATGATCCTGGTTCTTCATTTGACAAATCTTTGGCAGAATGTTTAGTAACAAGAGATGTATCATACCCATATCTGATAGGTTTCTTGCTTTCTCTTTGTGATCTTCTAAATGGTTGAGTTGAAGATTCAGGTATGTCTTCAAGCTTCTTCATCTTCATTTTGCCCTTGGACTTCCATGCTTTGAATTTTTCAAGATCGATAGTGTCTTCATCATCTGAACTTGAGGCTTCATTCTGAGTAGGTTCCTCCTTTGTAAGACTTGGAAATTCCTCTTCCAAATCATAGGGTAACTTGACCTTCTTGCATTCATTCTCATACCAAGAATCATTTTCATCAAAGACAACATCTCTGCTTACCATAAACCCCTTATTGATAGGATTATAAAACCTGTAACCTTTTTGATTTAAATCATACCCAATAAAGATGCATTTTTTAGCCTTTGGGTCTAGCTTACCTCTTATCTAAGAAGGAATGTGTACATATGCTACACATCCAAATATTTTGCAATTGTCAAGTGAGGGTCTCTTACCATGCCATGCTTCATAGGGTGTCATGCCATCAAGAGACTTAGATGGTAACCTGTTTATGAGGTAAGTGGCAGTAGAAACACTCTCTGCCCATAGATAGTTAGGTAACTTTTTCTCATTAAGCATAGATCTAGCTGTCTCAACAATTAATCTATTTCTTCTCTCAGCTACCCCATTCTATTCAGGAGAATACCTTGTGGTTATCTCTCTTTTGATGCCTCTGACCTGCAAGAAGTCTTCAAATTCATTGGAGAAGTACTCACCTCCTCCATCTGACCTTAGCCTCTTCAAATTCTTTCTTGTCTGATTTTCAACTAATGCAAGATATTTTTTAAAGCAATTAAATACCTCATCCTTGTGCTTCATGAAGTATAATATAGTCCATCTGCTATAATCATCAATGAAAGACACATAGTACCTTGATCCTGAGACTGAGGGGTCTTTGCTTGGTCCCCATACATCTGTGTGGAAAAGCTCTAGGTAGTCTTCATGCATGTATCCTTTCTTTGAGAAGGGTAACTTGTGAGACTTCCCAAATTGACAAGCACCACACTTATAAATCATATGTTACTTGGATACATTTGGTATCCCAAGCACACATTGGTCCCTGCACATTTGTTTCAAGGTTCTGTCTCCTATGTGCCCTAACCTTTTGTGCCAAATCTCAAGTTCTGAAAGTGTTTGATCTTTATAATTGTATAGTGCAATATTCTTTGTATCTTCCAACTCAAAAGTGAAAAGTCTACCTGATTTTTCTCCTTTAGCAATCCTCTTGAACCCATGTCTTGGATCCTCCACATATGCTCCATATTGGTTGAATCTAACCTGCAAACCTTTCTCCACAATCTGACCAAAACTCATCAAATTTTTGGTAATGGTTGGTACATAGAGTACCCTGCTCAACAAATTCTGATTTCCATCAGAAGTCTTAACATTTCCAACTTTAACCACAGAATGCTTTGTGTCATCACCTGTTTGGACTTGATGCTTACCTTTTGGTTCCTCAAGATCAGAGAGTAATGCTACATTGCCAACCACATGATTTGAACATCCTGAGTCAATGTAGAATAGGTGGTCATCATTTGTACCTGACTTTGAAGTCATGTTCATGATCAGAAGAGAGTCATCTTGCTCCTCTGTGTAGTTGTTGCAATCCTTCCTGGATTTGAATCCTCCTTGATAGTTGCCATTGTAATTATTGTTGTAGTTATTGTTGTAGCCTTGGTGATGGTTGAATCTACCTCTTGACTGTGAGTAGCCACCTCTTTGGTATCCTCTTCCTCTCTGATTCTTGTAATTCTTGAAACACTCATCTGTAGTATGATTTGATAAACCACAGATGTTACATGGTGAGGAGTTATAAGATCTCCCCCTACCTGGCTTACCTCCTCCGCCCCTTCCCCTTGAAGATCTACCTCTCCATGCATAGTTGGCTTGAGAGGTTAATCCTTCATCTTCCACCTTCTTGCTCTTGCCTTTATCTTTAGACTTCTTATCAGTGTATAGGGCAGAAGAGTTATTACCTTTGGATGTGTCTCCATTTTTGTTGAGCTTTGCTTCATGAGTAAACAATTGTCCCATGAGAGTTGTAAGATCTGGAGTGTGCATGTCCATGTAAAGATCCATGGCAGTGGTGAAGCTTTCCCATTTGTCATCAGCCTTGATCCCATTGATCACTTGCCTTACAATCTGTTCTTCTTCAATCTCTTCTCCTATGCTTGCTAATTGATCTGCTACATCTTTGATCTTGGTCACAAATTCTAAAACATCTTGCTTAGGTTGCTTCCTTAGTGTTGTGAATTCAATCCACAACTGATTTTTCCTTGCCCTTGTGTTGGAGGAAAAATATGATGACAAGGTTTCCCAAGTCTCTTGGGATGTCTTACAATTTCTAATATGTGGAAAAAGAAAATCAGATATAGAGTTGAGTAAATAAGACCTTTCCAATGCATCCTTAGCACACCATGTGTTGAGCTTTTCATGTTCTTCCTTGGTTGGTAATCCTCTTGCTTTGAATGAAGGCCATTCCTCATCTCCTGAGATGTAGCCATAGAGAATCCTTCCTTGTAAGTAGGTCTTCATCCTTAGAGACCATGCTTGATAGTTGTTCCTGTCCAATTTGTCAATAAATGAAGGAAAACCATCTCCCATTTTACCTTAGTTTGCTCTGATACCACTGTTGGAAATGATGGATGGATACTCCAAGAGACTGAGTAGGTACTGCTAAACCTCCTTTGTACCAGCCCTCTCTTGCTTCAGAGTTGATAACTAGACTTCCTTAGCTTTCCAATGACACAATAAAATGTCCTATGTTCTTTGGAAATGATGTGTGCAATGATTGAATCAAAATAGATAACTTTGGAAGTCACAAACTCAAGAAAACCTTCTATTTATGGCTTGACACCTGTTGAGTATTTTGCTCAGTATGACGAGCACAGTAGGAATTGGAAAAATTCCTTTTAGGGGTATCTAATTAGCTTAGTAAACTACCTATTCCAAGTGGAATGATGTAAAATGATAAACTATGCTAAGAGAAATCAATTTAGCAAGTTAAGCTATACCCCTGACTTTTTAGGACTGTAGCAGAAAATAACCAGACTTCACCTCGATGCAGATTTCTCCAAAATGGCTGAATAGAATGTCTTCAAACTTTGACATCATGTAGATTACTTCCAGCTGAATCCAAAAAGCTTTGAATCAATGAATTTGGTGAAGAATTGACCGAGATATTTCCTTGACAAGTTGACAGACGTTTGAGTAGACTTACAGAGATCTCAGAGATGGATAATATGATTGTATGTATTACTGAACATTTGTATACAACTCCATTTGCATGAACATCAATGCCAAATGGTATAGAGAGGTGTGGGCTTGAGTATAGACCTCACACACACACTCAAAAATCAGTAATGCTAGGCTCGGGAGTGCTCTCTCTTGCCCGCGACTTTTCATGTCCATTTTTTATAGGAATGAGTAAAAGATTTGAATTCAAATTCAAACTTTTGGCTCCCTATGATCAAGCTCCTGAATGCTTGGAGATATTCTTTCAATCAAACAACTACTTTTTCCACGAATCCTTTTGGTAGGTGATTACAAGAGATTGCAAGTCAATCTGACTTTTACAATGAGGTAAAGTGGTCATTATCCACTAGCATATGTTCCTATGCTTCTTCATGTATGTATAAACTTCAATGCATCCTTTGAGCCAAATGTGTAGGCTTTCAATTTACACCAACACATGTGATGACCCTTTTTATTTGTAATGAGGGGAACCGGTGACATATGGGATCACTTCGTCCATTGAGTTTTTAGATCGAAGGACATATGGGATCCTTAGGCATAGCTTGGACATATGGCATCCAAGTGTGGGACATATGGCATCCCTTGGTTTTCATGGACATATGAAATCCATGTGGCTTTTGTATCCATGGACATATGGGATCCATGGTGGTGGTACATATGGCATCCTTAGGATCTTGGGACATATGGGATCCCAAGACATGGACAATTGGTATCTAAGTTATTTTGGGGACCTAGGGACATATGGGATCCCTAGACATATAAAGGCTTTACATCATGGGGTAGGTAGTGTGGGTTGTGGATCCATTTGACACCTTTGATCTTTGTAGCCCTTGAGATCCTTCACATTTTTGTCCTTTGCTCCCCTTGATCCATGTTTTTGTAGAAGCATGCCCTTGATTGTTGTTTCCTTGTATCCATTGATGAGATCTTCTCCATGTAGATTTCAATTGATAGAATCCTCTTGATTGTATGCATGAGAGAGTACAACAAATAACATTCATGTAAAACTTATAGGGAATGTCTTACCACTTTTTATATGTGGTATTTTCTAGTCCCTTTACAAGGAGTGGAAATTGCATGTCAATACATAAAGGTTGAGAGGAAAAAATGGACTCGAAAAGACCATCAATTTGAATGTAGATGCTAGCACATAATTTCTATAATTTAAAATTCAAAAAATTGCAAACTTATGAAAGAAATTATTATTTCATATAAAGAAATCTCTTTGTCAAGCAGCTAAATTCCTCTTTCTTTTATTATTTTTTCTGCGTCAGTGACTATTTGAGGCCCACTTATGATTTAGCATCTGAGAGACATGTGGATGATTGAATTTGAAAGAAAATGAGCCAAAAGACACAAGAAAGCAATCTTCTTCATATGCCTGACTCCATAGGATCACCATCCACATTGCAATGTTCAGTGTATCTATTGAGAAGTTGGCATTATCCCCACTTGGTGGTGTGTAAGTCAGATGTATGGCATAAGCAATGAGATCACATAACCTTGATTTTATCTACTCCACATAATTTGAATGCATTAGTGCTGAATTCATTTCTTGTTTTTCTCATCATCTGTGCAAGTGCTACGCAAGATCTCTACGTGTACTCCACACAATAATTGATAAAAAATTCTTCTAGTAGTGCACCAAGCAACCATCATTCCTTGCTAATGCATCTTTCTCATATCCATCATGCACAAAATATCTCTCTTATGAGAACCAGATCGCAAGATGTTGAGCAAAAATATCAGTTTTTTTTCCATCTACATTTTAGTGTGCTTGCAATCGTTAGCTTGTTCTTCCTCTTGCACATCTCTGAGAGCGCGCATTAGCGCTAAGATGGTGGACTGATTAGGAAGTGGTGCTTCTTTATCTACTTGATGGCATACAACTAGTTGATTCTTGTCACTCGATATGCATTTGTTTTATAGTCCATGGATTCATCATTTAAGAGTAGCACTTTGTCCCTCGCAACTTTAGAACTATCACTTTTAGATGTAAGCACTGTAAAGATCATGTTCTCAGTTGAGGATAAGTCCATGGAATAAGTCGAGAGGCCTCAGATGATGCAATGAATGGGTGATGTGGACAACATCATGAAGATCATGGTGCCTTAGAATGAGGAAGATGTTTGGGTAGTGACCAAGGATGCTCACAAACTGTAGTTAGCCTATAGAACTCTTTTACAGGAGCATTGCTAAGACAAGCCTGACAATGTCATTGATGTAGATAGGATGCAAGAGACCATTACAAGAGAATATGTTGACCATATACTGTACCATTAGATCTTGTCCCTCTTCATGAGTGCTTGTGACTTTGAACCACATTACTAATCAAAAGAAGAACTTAATGGTGTAACATAGCACTTTGAACCACATTACCAATGAAAAGAAGAACTTAATGGTGTAACGAATGAGGAACTAAGAAAAACAATAAAATAATACACTTTTGTAATGATCAATGGAAATAGTGCTAAAAAAACTAGTTCTCAGAAGCACTCTTAATGTAAAGATGTGGTATGGGAGGGAGGGGGGGAAAAATGAGATACAAAAACACAACTCAAAAGGAGAAATAGTTAACCTATGCTCTGATACCATTTTGAAATGACAAAGCACTACTACTCTACTAGAAATCACACTGTAAACAAGCTATGGAGCAAGAAATGAAAGATATGAAAAAATGATGAAATGCATTAAAATAGAAATGAATTACATACAATGCTCTATGAGCATGAAGACTCCATGAGGAGAGTGAGGGCACTCTTGCCTTCATCTTGAGTGAATGAAATTTGTGAGGAGTGAAGTGAGGCCCTCCTTATATGGAGTTGAGGGAAAATCTCCTTGCATGTGGGATAAATGAGCTTGCATGAGAATGAAAGAGATTTTGGACAAAATGGTGGAGCATGGAACTCTCAATAGTTGTAACCACCTCTACTTCTACCTCTTTAGTTCTTTCCTTTGCCTTTGCCATAGGTTGTGCTAGCTTCATCTTCATTTGTGCCTTGGACTGATTTGTCCTTCATTTGCCTCTTCGATTGCCTCTAACTTTTCCTCTATTTGCTGCATATAGCATAGATTGAGAACCTTTACCTTTGTGTCCTCCTTGAAGCATCTCCTCATTGATCATGAGTGTGATAAGATGTTCAAATCAAGCATGTTCTCTCTAGCATAGAAATAAGAAGTGAATAGCCTCCATTTGGCATCTTCCTAAGACCATTCAAACAATAGGCCACCATGTCACCATCATCCAGTTGGGTACCTATTGCTATAAGGGAATCCCTAATGCTCTTGGTTTTCATAATGTACTCAAAGAATGATAGATTACTTGGTTTCTTGAGGTTGTTAAACTCATTCTTGAGCTACATCTTCCTAGCTTTGGTGTTAGTTGTAAACATATTCTCCAAGTAATCCCACATGTCCTTAGCTATCTCCATTGACTAAATATGTTGAATCATAATATTACTAACAAACAGTGAGATCATGAACATTATGTTTTTGTTCTTGATCTCCAAATCTTTCATGGCCTTCAAGTCAAGTTCAGTAGGTGCCATAGGATCCAATGGTATTGCCTTGACATCTGATCAATCAATGATGTGACCTAGATCCTTGTATAATATGAAATTGAGCATCCTAAACCTCCAGGGTTGGTGGTCTTCCTTCTCAAGTTTCTCAATAGCATTGGAACTATCAGTAATGATAAAAGTAGGTGTGTGTCACCTCTATAGAATCTGTAGATAGCTTTACTCTTTTGATGGTGAGCACTCCTCTAGATGCTTCCCCTTGATGTAGCCTTCAAGTACTTCAGCTTGTTGTCTTTCTTCACTTCAGGTCTTCAAATGAGTCTTCTTGCAATAAGCATGATGTCTTCAAGCTTCTTTGATACCACTAATGGAAGATTTTCCTCTAAATGCACAATTACAATCTTGGATCCTGCCCAAGACCTAATAGCTCTCAGACCAGTACTCACTAAAACTAGTATAACTCTCAATTACTGAATTCAATCACCAAACCCTTTTATCCACATAAACTAGACACTATGGAATTTCTCAATGTGGTATCAATCACTAAAATTGGACACTTGTAGACTAGTTAACTTAGTCACACATGATATACTAGTTTTCATAACAGGTTTCAGGATAGACCAGCAGACAAAGAAACAACTATAACTCAACATACAAGAAGGTTAAAGAAAAAACCTTTTTGATAATTAATACTTTTTTTATAAGATTTCTAAAAAGTATAAGAACTCTAAAAATGGAGCTTCCTATAGAGAGAACTAATAGGCTGCTATAGAGATTAGAGACCCTTTAGAAAGGGTAGGAGAGATATAAAAGAGAATATGAACTCCTATGATAGAAAATGGCTCAATAGCACATGTACAAGTAGCATCTTGACTTCCTACCTTCCACATACACTTATAATAAGCTTATATGGTGCTTAAATAGCCATGGAAACCTTCCATGACTCTTCATATGTCCTCTATGTCTCTTCATAGCCATGGAAACCTTCCATGACTCTTCATATGTCCTCTATGTTAAGTTCTTGAATGAATTTGGATATCAAGCTTCAAAAGAAGATATTAGCTTGCTAGTGAAAACAAGTGAAGATGGGTTCATATATATGTGTATTTATGTTGATGATATTATATTCATAGGTACAGATGTTCAAGGAATCAAGGAGCTTAAGAAGCAAATAGAAAAGGAGTTTAAGATAAGTGATTTGGGAAACTTGTCTTATTTCTTAGGAATGCAGATTGTGTATACTCAACATGGAGTGTAAGTTACACAAGAGAGATACTTGAAGAATCTTGAGGTCAAGTTTAACATGGAAAATTGCAAGCCTTCAACCACACCATTGGAGGTAAATCATAAATTGAGTAGATATGGAGGAGAATTTTTTAATGACATGAAGAAATATCAGATTTTGGTAGGTAGTTTGATTTATGATACCTTCACAAGACGAGATCTATCATATGTAGTTGGTGTTTTATCACAATTTATGCATTGTCCAAAGAAAACTCATTGGATTGCAACTCAAAGGGTACTTAGATATATCAAGGGAACCCTAAGTGAAGGTTTGTATGATGGTTTTACTTCTGACACAAGAATCAAAGTGTTTAGTGATGCAGATTGGGCAGGTAATTTAGATGATAAAAGGTCTACTCATGGTTATCTTTGTTACATTGGAGATAAATTAGTCTCTTGGTGCTGAAAGAATCAACATACAGTTGCTTTGTCCTCCACAAAAGCTGAGTACAAAGGAATGGTAGAGGCAACAAAAGAAGTGATATGGTTGAAGACCTTATTGAAGAGTTTTGGAACTGATCAGGGTACTCAAATTATTTTTGGGGATAACATGAGTTCATTATATTTGGCAACTAATCCCGTTTTTTGTGCTAGGACTAAACACATAGAGATTCAATATCATTTATTGAGAAAAAATGTACTTGACAAAGATATTGAAGTCTTGTATACACCAACAAAAGAGCAAGTTGTAGATATGTTGACAAAAAGCTTAGATGGACCTAAGTTAGAGAAGTTCAAAGAGATGGCAAGAATAGAAGAAGAATGACATAATCAAAATTACTGATTGAGGGGGAGCTTTTGGAACAAATCAACCCCCAATTGATGATTATGAAGAACTTGAAGCAAGTCAGAAATCAAAATGAAGTCAAAGAAGTCATTGGAGAAAGTGAAGAGATCTCGGAAATGTAGCTTGTATACATATGTACATTACAGATGAAAATTCTTGTCCAATGGGTATAGATGATCATTAGAATGATAAGGAATAATGTAATAGACATGGGATGAGTCTAGAATCATATGTATATAATTCAATAATGTAAAGAAATATAAGAGAGACTTATTAGAAGTCAAGAGTTCATGTGATACATGTGTAGAGAGTCATCTTCCTGAGTTAGTGTCGAGTCTTTCTCTGATTTCTCTCAGCCTGATCAAGTGGATCAAGAAATCTTTTGTACACATCTAACTTAGAAGCTAATCAAGCTATGATCAAATTTTCATGGTCTATTTCCTTTCAGGTTGTGTGTATGATCAATAGGAACATGTATATGTAAAGCCTGTAGATAGAGCTCAGAGTCGTGCACTTTTTTGTGACAGAGTTTTGCTTAGATCTCAATGCACAGTGTAAATTTTTTTTTTAATCAACATTCAAAACCTAAGTTAGGAGGTAAGGGAGCTATGGCTGAAAGTATTTAGCAAAACATGACTTGTGCTGTGAGATATCAACTTGAGAAGTCGACTATGTCAAAGTCGCTTATTTAGAAGGATAGTTTCTGACATACAGTTGATCTTAATGATCAAATCAAAGTTTTAATGATTCTTTTGAAGATATAATGAATTTTATGATTGTGCAAAGGTAGTGTGGAGGTATGTGCATTATTATATTGAAGAAATTTGAAGATATGTGTAGGTAATGAAGTCAATCTCTGAAGTAGACTCTTTGAAGAAGAAGAAAATTCATACAGAGAAGTGTTTGTGAATGATTTTGTAAATCATAGTAATATTTGTGTAAAGTTTGGTCTACGATTGATATAAAAGTGTTCTTAAATCAGTATAGATCAAGCACTTGGAGATTTAGAAGTGTCATCATCAAGCACATCAAGAAGAGTGTTCTTTTGTACTTCTCGCACAACAAATATTTATCTTTGGGGTTGTGATTTTTGTTGGAGGAGATGGTGGATAATCACAAGAGATGAGTTGGTGTAGCAAAAACCTGCTTCACGACTGCTATAAGTGATGGCTAGAGAGTGTTGTGGGCTCTTCAGCTAGCTAATAAGCATAAATGATATGTTGCTTGGAAGATGATGCACTAATGATAGGATCAAAACAGATAGGTAGGCATATGATTCAAGTTCCAAAACTTGCTATTTTGGTTGAAACATCTACTCAAAGTTTTACACAATTCTCTGAGTACAATAGCAATTAATAAAATTCCCTATGGGGAACTTCAATTAGCTTAACAAGCTACCAATCATGAGTGGAATCATCTAAAATGATAAACTATATGCAGAGAATTATGTTTATCAAGTTGAGCATACACTGTGACTTTTATGGGCCTTGATAGTCATAGACTAGTGAGCAATGATTGATCAATATCTGATGATCAGAAGAAGCTTTCGTAATGAAAATTTGTAGGATTAAACTAGATAGTATGCTGAAGATGTCATGCTTTAAATCACACAAAATGATACATATGCAGTGAGAACCAGCTCAGACAAATTCACTGTTTTGATGAAGTGTGACAGAGATATGAGAGTAAGAAATGATGAACATGTATGGATTAAATCATGTAAAATTACAATGTCATTAGCAATAAGTCATTGCCCAATGAGTGTGGAGAGAGTGAGCTATGAGGTGAGCCTCTTCTCAATGAAAATACATGAATGTGATCTTTGAACCTCGATATACGCGTGGGCTTTTCATGTTTTCTTTTATAGCTTTTGTTGGAGCCAAGGATTTGAATTCAAATTCAAATATCTACCAATAAAGTGCATCCTAAAGTATAGGATTGATTCTCTCTTGACTCAACTACCAAAAATCATGAGATTATACGCTTCCTAACTCCTCATGGGTTTATTACACTTTTACAATGAGTAATTATAACTCAAAGTTACAAGAGGTTGTACATATGAATCCTTCCAAATGATATGCTAATTCATCAAGCTTATGTGAAGTGATCAAGTGTGTAGGCTTGGGCTTAATTGCACCAAAAGCTCCCCCTCAAGCCTAACATGATTGATCTTCATTGCATCTTGATCTCTTGCAGCCCAATCATTAGTTTGAACCTATTCATCTGTGTTCCATCCAATGCTTTGGTGAGTAAATCTGCACATTGCAAATGAGTTGATACATAGGATAATTGGATATCCTTGCTAAGCAATTTCTCCCTAACATAATGATAGTGCCCCTCAATATGCCTAGTCTTGGCATGGTACACAGGATTAGCAACCAAATGAAGTGAACTAGTGTTATCTTCCAAAGATAATTGGAGTGTAGGAATGTATCTCCAAATCTGCATACAATTGCTTAAGCCACATAGAGTCCAGAGTTGCATTTGCCAAACCTCTATATTCTGCTTTTGTGGAAGATAAGGCCACAGTTGATTGCTTCTTGGATGACTAAGATATGATTTTTGAACCTGCAAAAGATAGGTACCCTTAAGTGCTTCTCCTATCATCCTTGGAGCCAGCCCAATCTACATCAGAATATAACTTTATATCTATGTCAGAAGTAAAGGGGTAAAACAATGCTTCATTCATTGTACCTTTTAGATACTTAAGCACCCTCTTTGTAGCTTCCATGTGTGGCTTTCTTGGTACATGCATGAACTGACTTAATGTACTCACTGCATATGCAATATCTACTCTTGTCAAAGTAGCATAATTAAGACTACTTACAAGTTGTTGATAGCTTGTAACATCTTCAAGTAGTTCACCTTCATGTGAACTTAGCTTATGATTGATCTCCATAGGAATACTTGCAATCCTAGTGTTTTCCATCTTAAACTTTACCAACATATCATGGATGTACTTCCTTTGGGTGATAAATATACCTGAATCTGTATACACAAGTTCTAAGCCAAGGAAATATGTTAACAACCCTAGATCACTGATTTTGAATTCCTTCATCAATTGAGGCTTGACCTGCTTGATACCTTCAGAATCATTACTTGTAATAATGATATCATCTGCATAGACACATAAGTAGATGACCTCTGATTTATTCTTCTCAACAAATAAGGAAGAATCTGCTTTGCTTGCTACAAAGCCTTGATCCTACAAATAAGTAACAAGCCTATGGTTCCAAATTGAGTCAATGTAGAAAAGATAATTAGCTTGAGAGGTACTAGCCTCTTCATCCTGTTTCTTACTTTTACCTTTATACGTATCTTTGTTCTTATCTATATAAAGGGAAGAAGATTGGTTACCACTTGAGTTATCACCATTTCTGTTGAGCTTTTTCTCATGAGCAAAGAGTTGTCCCATCAAGGTGTTGAGATCAAGTACTTGCCTATCCATGTAGAGGTCCATAGCTGTGGTGAAGGACTCACACTTGTCATCAGCTTTTATTCCATTGATGATCTGCCTCATAATGTGCTCTTCCTCTATCTCGTCTCCAATGCTTGCAAGCTGGTCTGCAACATCTTTCATTTTGGTTACATAATCAGCAACTCCTTGCTTTGGTTGTTTCTTGAGGGTTGTAAATTCCATCCACAACTAATTCTTCCTAGCTCTTGTGTTGGAGGAGAAGTATGATGAAAGCACTTCCCAAGTCTCTTGGGAGGTTCTACAATTTCTAACATGTGGTAACAAGAAATTAGAGATTGATTTTAGTAGATATGACCTTGCAAGTGCATCCTTTGCACACCATGTGGTTAGCTTCTCTTGCTCTTCCCTTGTTGGTTGTTTTTTGCTCCTCAAGATTGGCATCTCTTCATCTCGTGAGATGTATCCATATAAGCTTCTCCCTTGAAGGTATGCTTGCATTCTTAGGGACCATGCTGAGTAGCTGTTCCTATCCAATTTTTCAATGAAGGATGGAAATCCATCTCCCATTTTGATTGAACTTGCTCTGATACCACTATTGGAGGAGATGGTGGATAATCACAAGAGATAAGTTGGTGTAGCAAAAACCTGCTTCATACCTACTGTAAGTGATGGTTGGAGAGTGTTGTGGGCCTCTTTAGCTAGCCAATAAGCATAAATGATCACATATGTTGCTTGGAAGATGATGCACTAATGATAGGATCAAAACAGATAGGTAGGCATATGATTCAAATTCCAAAACTTGTTATTTTGGTTGAGACACCTACTCAAAGTTTTACACAATTCTTTGAATACATCAGAAATTAATAAAATTCCTTTCGGGGAACTTCAATTAGCTTAACAAGCTAACAATCATGAATGTAATCATCTAAAATGATAAACTATATGCAGAGAATAATGTTTAGCAAGTTGAGCATACACCCGGACTTTTACGGGCCTTGACAATCACAAACCAGTGAGCAATGATTGATCAATATCTGATGATCGTGAGAAGCTTTAATAATGAAACTTTGTATGGTTAAAGCACACAATATGCTGAAGATGTCATGCTTTAAATCGCACAAAATGATGCACTATACAGTGAGAACCAACTCAAAAAAAATCACTTAGTTTTGGGATCATGTATGTGCCCAATCATGCTATCTTTTATGCCAAAAGACAACCAATACATTAACTTTTATGATTCTTGATTCTAGTCTTCATATGCTCTTAATTGGTTCATAGTCCGATTCCTCTCTAGTAACTATGAAGGGTTTTCATTATCTCCTTCGATGGACTTCCAATAGCCTTTTCCTGTCATGAAATTCTTCATTCTAAACCTCCAAGCATGAAATTTGTTCTTGTCCAACTTACCACTCACAAGTTGACTCATTCCATTGATATTTTCCATTTCCATAGCAATTTACAATATTGCAAAAACAGAAAAGGAGTACCTCTGTTTGAATACTATCACACTATGACTTGAAAATTTGATCTCACAAAAACAAAGTTTCCATGTATCAAGTTGTCAAACAATATGATTTCGAACAGAACGAAAGTTATAATTGCTCAAATTGACATGTTTTTTTGTGCATTGTAGCTTGGAGGCTCAAAATAGGGGTCAAAATGGATTTGAAACTGAAATATGAGCAAAATGAGTGACCCTCAAAGGATAAATCACAAAATTTTTTTGGTGCCTTCTCACTCCACACCCAATTTCATATCACTCTTAGATCGTTTGTGCATTATCCATGCCTTCTCATTGAAGTGTGAAGTGTGCATTATCCATGCCTTCTCATTGAAGTGTGTGAAGTGTGCATTATCCATGCCTTATCATTGAAGTGTGAAGTGTGCATTATCCATGCCTTCTCATTGAAGTGTGTGAAGTGTGAAGCACTCTTAGATCGTTTGTGAAGTGTGCATTATCCATGCCTTCTCATTGAATCTTCATAATTTTCTTTCTTCATGAGCTCTCTACAACCACATTGGTATTGTTACCATGTCAAGAGAAAGGAGATAAAGAAGAGAGAACACACACTTTCAAACACAAAGAGAGGACGAAACACAAATTGAGGCAAGGAAGAATGATCTTCTTCTACTTCTTTTATTACATAAAGAGAATATGCAAGGATAACCTAATATGAAAATACAATCAGTACAGTATATAAAGAGTAGTACATAAATAAAACCCTAATGTTAGTGAATGAGTGACCTTGAAAGAAACAAATGTGCCATCACTGTTGGTAGATAAATTTGGTAAATCTCACTAAAAGTATCCCTAACAAATATCCTCGTAACTAGAATACATGTTAGAGAAATGAAAAGTGTAAGAGGCATATAAGAAAGAGGCTAGAATGGTTGTTGTAGAGGCCTCTTATCCTAAAAGTGGGTCTTCTAATCTTGTTCAGAATGAAGAACGAGCATTTACCACTCATGCAATTATGACCCATCTTCTCATGAATAGTTTATGTCTATAGTGGACTTAGATGTTTGGTATTTTGAAAGTGTTGCAATAAAACATATTAAAACATATATTACCTTAGAGTGCAATTTCTTTGCTTCACTTGAGCCTCCTCCTATAGGATGTACTATCACATGTGTTAAGAACTCCTCTTATCTAGTTATGGGACCTAGGAAGATTATTCTTGCTACTACAAATGATAGTACATTCAGTTTGTCATATGTTTTATATGTACTAGGGATATAATTAATAGTATATCATCAATATCAACATTAGCCAAACTGGCTAAATAGTTAAATTTGTTGATGATAGATGTACAATTCATGATCTCATTGATGGTGACAAAATCATTGCATCTAGAATGCTATTTTATGGGATGTATAAGTTTAAAAAACATGGAAAATATGTGAATCATTTTGAATATATAGTTGAAGATTCTTAGGCTATTTGATATGTAAAACTTCTGCATTCATGTTTTGGTCATTTGAACTTTGCTAGTTTGCTTTGACTATAGAAATATGAATTGGTTTCCTCCTTATCCAAGCTTGAGGAAACTTCTAAGGATGTTCATCAGGGCTCTATTTTGGGTAAAATGCAGCATTCGTCCTTCCCCAAAGATGGTTTGAGTAGAGCTACACATAAATTGTAGCTTGTTCATAATGATGTATTCCCATGCACTAACCCTCCTTTGGGAATTACCTTTACTTCCTAACTTCCATAGATGGTTTTTCTGGCATGCATGGGTGTATCCATTAAAAGCAAAGGCGAAAGTGTTTGCATGCTCCAAACAATTCTTATTCATGGCTAGAAATTTATCATCATGTAAAATGGGCACCTCCATTTTGTTTTGGCAAGGGAGACTATTTTTCTTTTGGGTTTAATGCATTTCTAGCTTAGTGTGGGACAAAAAATCATTTTACAGACTATACAAAGCATAACCATCCTGTACATCATCTAAACCAAATAAAGTATGTAGTTGAATGCATGATCTGAGAGGTGTAATGGGTACATCCCTCTCATCTTGAATACAAAATTTACTTAAATTCTTAAAAAATTCAATACTATTGTTCTAGGAACTTCTCTTAAGTATATCCCCTAATCTTAAAAGCCATTCTCTACCCAATACTATATATATTTGATCCATGTTCATAATATGGAAGTCTAAATGATCTATAAATCCCTATATTTGGACTTCCAAATTGGATACCATAGTATCTCATATTCTCTTATCCTCACCTTGCATCATACACACCACGTATTTATGTGCACTAAGTTGTTGGGGAATTTTTAACTTCTTAACTAGAGCATCATTTATAGAATTATGAGTGGCAGGGTCATCTATTATTCACAACTTCAAAATCAACCTTCCTCCATTGTATTGTTGTAGCTGGTTTATCTATTACATCCTTTTTTATGTATTTCGTATAGGCTACTTTGTAAGTTGTTAGTATGGCCTTCATTACTAAGGATAGTTTTCCAAATATTTCTAAATCTCTTTCAAAAAATCCATAATCAAAGGCATCCTCAAAAATCTATACATAGTGTCTGCCCATGAATATGATTCTACTATAGTAGGACATTAAACATATTCTATCAAGGGTGTCACTCGGATAAAAACGAGTGTATCTGAAGGTGAGTTGAATCCAATGTAGTTTAGGGTCCTGATGTTTGTGTCAGTGGATGTTTCTATACAGGTGATAATTAGTTTCAATACTCTGATCATTAATATACAAGCCGAGTCATTTACATCTTTGATATTTTTTGTTATAGCTTTACATGTAGTTAACATGTAAGCTCTTGATGGCTAAGTGCCTTTTTTGGGTCTTTCTATCTTTCAGAAGTTTAACCACTTTGTTGGAATACTTCCATCTTTTCCCATCTACCAAAATTTCAGCCAATCCCTTCGTTGTGCTACTAGATAGAAACTTGGATTAATCTTTAGCTACAGAGGAGCTTCTATCCAGATCTTCCTACATTCCCCTTAGTTTATAGTTGATTTAAGAAAAACCTAATTGTCAGTTTTTACCCATGAGGGCCTGAACGCTCATATCTTTTTCATCCGAAGTTCGTTTTTTGAGCTTGATAGCTCGTTTGACCCATTGTTGGGACTAGAAAAGAAGGGGGGCATTAAAAAAAATTTTGGTCAAAGGAAAAAGGGACCTAAAAGGTGTATACATTCAAGTGCTTGATCTTCAATTTGAGAGGTGGTCTAAACATTGGATTTTTACAGGTCTAACAAGGGCTATCAAAGGCAAGCAAAACAAGGCAATGAAGAACGCAAGGCTTGGGAAGTGCGACTTCTTGGGCAACAGAGCAACCAAAGGAGCTGATTTGAGGTTGGAAGAATTCTCAACCCCCCTCATTGCAATTATTAGCTTAGGCTAAACGTTTAGCATTGTGGATTAAATTAGAAAGACGATAGGAATGCATCAAATTCAAGAGACTTAATTTTTCAAGACCAAGACTAACGTAAAAGTGTGCGATACCAAAACCTAAAGAATTTAAGTCTGGCTGAACGAGAACTCAAAAGTACAACAGAAAGTCGATTCCTGACGCATACAGTAAGATAAGACAAGAATTTCAAGGAATTAAAAAGAACTAAGCAATAAGGAACAAAGAACCATTGACGATTAGAGTGCCAGGAAGTAAATTCATGAACCTTAGATCGGGTAAGCATATAGGTAAGTCAGACCGACGAAGCCTTAGATAATCAAAAGCAAGTGTAGGAACTACTGCACGTTCATGGGCACAACAATTGAATAGCTATCCTTACGAGTTGAGCTCAGATATGAGTGTCAGAAATGGCTTTTAGCACAGAAAGACCAGAAGGAGGGTTAAACATAGCATATTTGGAAAGGCCCGAAGGACAATACAGAACTCAATTAGAATTTGTCCAAACCAACCACTTAGGTGCTCGCATCTATGAGGATGGTTTGCGAAGATCGGTGGTGCAATTGCACAATCCTGATCAACTAATTGGATTGGAACATCTAGTGGTGAAATTTGAGAGAGACGCATACATAGACAAAGAGGGAACAATGTACATCATAAGTACTCAACCAAATCATACCAATGAGTTTGGTGTAGTTCAGTTAGATACGGAAGTGAGAACTCAAGGAAAAGAACCATTAGGAGAAGAACTTAGGACACCTAGAGGGAAATCAGTACTGACAAGAGTACTAATCCTAGAATGGATCCTCAGGACAACAAAATCATAGAGTTGTTTCTAAATAAGGAAACCGATGAAGCATTTTGGAGGTACGCAATGGAACAACCTAGTGAGGTAGGCTCCATCATGGTTTATGAATTCAAGGAACCAGATACTCCTAGAAAGGGTGTATACTTGGATGATACTTCAGAACGAGTATTTGTAGTACTAGACCATGCGAGAAATACCTACACATGGAGAGGCGATTTAGTATTCCCCTCATCTCGAACAAATGTAAACACGAGCCATCAGGGTGTTGGAACATCTTCAGCCCATGGTGCTCAAAGAGAGAAGAACAAAGAGAGACCGGAAGTAAGTTTCACTCATCCTATAGGGAAAGATAGAGACACCATAGACACCGATAGAGTGGAAAGACAAAGGGACCCTAGAATACCAGGTGGTAGAGATGATTTTCCTCTACCTAGACCACGTGAGCACCCAAGGATATTGAGACCCACTCAATTAGTAAAGTCAATGAAAAATTACTTCGATGGGATAGGAGATCCCTATGACCATGTTGCGGAATTTAAGCAAGTGCTGCGAGCAGAGCAGGTAGAAGATATGTTCATGCAATACAATGCATTTGGGCTAACATTAAAGAACACAGTTTTAACTTGGTTCCAACCATTGCAACAAAGGCAATTTAGATATATCCATCACTTGTCAGAGTCGTTCATCACAAAATTCTCTAAAAGTGGAATCAGACATGATATGTCCTCGTTGATTCATAGTTTCAAACACACCCCTCAAGAAATAGTCATATTGGCAGGACGTAGGTTTATACAATATGTTGAGAGATGTCCGATGCAAGAGTTACCCTCATAGGCCAAGAAAGTGTCATTGTTTTTAGATGGCCTCTTAAGCTCTAAACTACACTCCTATGTGTACTTGAAGGAACCCAGAACGTTAGAGCAATGTGTGAGAATTTGTATAGACATTGAGGACAACCTTGGAGATGAGTTGGAACTCTCAAAAGTCTATAAGGACTTGGATTGTTCATCTCTAGCATCCTCAAAACTGTCTAGCTCGATAGAGGACCTAGCAAAAAAAGTGGCCCAAAAATTAGGAGTTTCTAGTAAACAGATGCCTAGGTTAACGACAAACAAGCGTTGTTACACCTGTGGTGGTGATCATATGGCAAATGTGTGTCCCAATGTAACACGACCACAATCCAACCCTAGTAGCCAATACTATACATTTGAGAGACAATACACGGATCACACGGCTCAGGACTGCCCTTACAACAAACAAGTAGTACGACAGAACTACCCGCAAGCATACCCGCAACCAGGTAGATATCAAGGTCAATATAATGCTCAGCCTCATTACTATAGGCTTCCTCAAAACTATCCTTATCAGGCTCAACAGAGACCTCAACCTATTTTAGCTCAGCAGCCACCCCCACTTGCTATGTCATCTCGGTCAGGTACACTGCTACAGAAGAGAATCTCAATAGGGCTTTAGTGCCTTCTTCACCCATGATCACAGAGAGTGACCCTAATTCTAATAGTTTTGACTCTACTCATGTAGATAGTCCACCCGCATATTACAAAGAGTCACCAAAACATGTCAAAACATATCAATACGATAGTTCACCATTGGAACCCAGTTGGGAGCCCGACTATGCTAATGTGATGTACACAAACCCTAATCCACGGCCCCAATTAAGACAACAAAGACCATAGGGCCCTAGAGGACCATGCTTTAGATGCCAAGGAGATCATTTCATAAAGGATTGTCCACACCCTCCAATAGAAGGACAATCACAATACTATAACATACAAGGTTTTTGCGCCGAGTGTGGTAAAGAGCATGCCATCAAAGATTGTCCCAAGAACCCTATGAATGCTTCAAAGTTGACACCAATCAATGTGATAGGTATTGTACATAATGTAGATGGATCCAACCCAACATACATGCCTATCTAAGCTATAACAAGAGCCCATGTGCTCTTACAGAACCAACAGCCTAATCTGGAGAAAATAGCTCAAACTATCGAATTTGGAGAGTCTAGTAATAAAAAGATGAAATATTGGGAAGATTCCAGAGAAAGAATTAAGAGAAAATGGAGTAAAAAGATAACTAAGTTGGAAGGAATCCAGGGCCAAGATCCTAGAATTGACTTCTCAAGGATCTAATCAGGAGAACCTAGTTGAGAGACGAGGATCAGTGTTAGCTTTCCCCATACTAGAAAACTTAGACATGATGTTTCGTGTGTATCAGGCTAGATTAAAGGAAGGACCCTAGATAGCTGAAATGAGTAAGAACTACCCTCGAGCAGACTTAGAAATTGAGAGAACTAAACTTTGCATGAAGATGATAGAACTAGCACAAACAATGTTTGAAGCCTCTCGATATCTTAATTGGAATAACATGGAAAAACCTAGATTACACTTTCAAGGACTATTGGAGAGGTTAGAATACTTGATTGATAGCAAGGAGAAAAAGAATCAGCATAGGAACCCTATTGTCTCAGAGACACAGGAAAAGAATGCACCATCCTTGTCTCAAGTACCAAATACAGAGGGTGAAGACAACCTGTCTTCCATACATAAGTATTCACACGAATTTTTGAGTGAAATCCAACAAGAGAAATGGAGAAAAGAACAAGAAACCCATCCTTCTATTCAAGAAATAGATAACTTGCAGGAGCAATTTCCCCGAGACATTCCCTCTATTTATCATGATGTAGAGGAAGAGCAACTGAGTGAACACATAGATTTTGAATCCAATTCTTTGCAAGAATTACCTCAGTACACAGGACCTTGGGAAGCCAAGTCTATTAGCATGAGAGCAGCCACAATAATAGTGAGGAATGAAGAATCAGTAATCCCTAGAAACACGGAAGTAATCAAGAATGCTAAGTACAATGTCACCTCACTCTAGAGGAATTGTTGAAGGTTAAACTAGAATTGTGGAAGCATGTAGCAAATCAATTCCCTGAGCTTGCTACTGTGGCCTCACAGATAGGACCACACAAGAAGGTACCAGAGATACTAGTAGAAAGAATCGGAGATGTAAGCGAAGGAGAGGAAGGCAACACTTATCTTTCGATAACCCATCAGGGCTACACGACCAAAGCCATCTTAGATTCAGGAGCTAGAGTAGCCATCCCTACCACCACTTTATGGAAACGTTCGGGTAAACCAGCACTAAGACCCACCAGGATGAAGCTACAAATGGCCGACGGACATATAGAAAAACCATTAGGCTTACTAGAAGGCATATCTCTCACCACTTGTGGTGTGGAGTTTGAACATACTTTCGCCATTTGTGATTTTGGGAAAAATCATGTTTGCGAGATGATTTTAGGACGATCGTTCATGCCTCAGTTGCAAATCAATCAAGACTGGGGAACAAATTCCTTGTACTTGCAACATTTAGGAGTAACTATCAAAAAAGAGGTACAAGCATTTATGGGTCATTGTGGTTATTACAGATGATTCATACATATGTATGCAATCATAGCCAAGCCTTTGTACTCTCTTTTGACCAAGTTTGAATGGACAAATGAGTGTGAGAATTCATTCAATTAACTTAAATGACGTTTGTGCTCAGCACCTATATTAACAACCCCGGATTGGAGCAAGCCATTCCATGTACATGTGGATGCAACCAACTATGCCATAGGATGTGTGTTAGCACAACCCACGAATGAAGGTAATATAGATCTCCCCATAGCTTATACAAGAAGACAATTGAACGCAGTAGAAAGAAATTACACCACTACAGAACGAGAAGGATTATGGATTATCTATGTAGTAAAGAAATTCAGGCATTATTTGTTGGCAAATAAGTTCAAGTTCTTTACAGATCATCAATCATTATTGTACTTAGTCGATAAGCCATGTAACACAGGACGGTTGATACGTTGGTTTCTATTAATCATGGAGTACGACTTTGAAGTAGTAGTGACGAAAGGAAAAACCCATCTTAGAGCTGACCACCTCTCAAGATTAACCACAGGAGAAGCTCCTCAAGGAATAGCGGATGAATTACCGGATGCATACTTGTTTAACTTTGAGATAGCACCAGAATGGGCTAAGCCGATAGTCCCTATTCTCACATATGGACCCGAGAATCCTAGGATAAGGATCAAAGAAGGAGAGATTACCAAGTCACAAAGATATCAAATAATAGCAGGAAGTATATATAAACAAGATAATCAAAAGATTCTTTCTTGTTGTGTAGATGAATCTGAACATGTGAATTGGTTGCAATTAGCACATGTAGGTGCATTAAAGCAACATCATTTGGAATATCGTACATTGCAGACTCTGGATAGACTAGGAGTATATTGGCCTTCTATGGAAGCAGATGTCTACAAGTTGTGTGAAGAATGCCATGTTTGTTGTGAAAGACCACCGGTAGAACATGTTACGTTATATCACATGTCTCTCACACTAGAATTGAGTGAACCCTTAGTGACATACTTGAGGATGAAAACATTCCCTCAAGTAATGACCTTAGCATGACAATGCAGTCTAGAGCAGGAAGCTCAAGACTATTCACTTATTGGCGACAATCTATACAAACGCGGAAGAGATGGCTACTTAAGACAATGTGTTCATGAAAGCGATTATTTGAGCATACTAGAGACTCCACACCAAGGTGTTGGAGAAGGTCATTTTGGCCCCGATAGGATAATCAAAGCCATCCTCTTTGCAGGATTATGGTGGCCCACTCTTCACATGGATGCACATACCTATGTTAAGAGATGTGATGTGTGTCAAAGAACTCAATTTCCTACTTGCAGAGATGAAATGCCATTGAAAAACCATGATGGGAGGACATGCATTTTCCAAGTGGGGCATAGACTTTGTAGGACCCATCAACCCCCCTGCAAAAGGTACACATGCTGAATACATTATTGTTGCGACAAATTATCTTACCAAATGGGTAGAGGGCAAGGCCACAAAAAAGAATGATGCACACACGACTGAAAAATTCTTATTTGAAAATGTCTTTACAAGATATGGATTGCCTATAGAGTTAGTGAGCGATCAAGGAACTCACTTTCTAAACCAAGTCATTGAATATTTGTTACAGGATTTTATGGTGATTCATAAGAAATCCGCACCATATCATCCTCAGGCCAACGGTCAAGCAGAAAGTACTAACAAGATCCTTTGTAACGTACTAACAAAACTCGTGAACAACAAACGTTCAGATTGGGATAAACAGTTACACCATGTTGGTTGGGCATATCGAGTGGCCTACAAGACCGTACTCAATGCAACTCCCTTTTAGATGGTTTTTGGTCAGAATGTTGTGCTTCCTTTGGACTTCTTGATACCGACCCTTAAGGTTGCACAAGAACATCAGTGGACCGGCCATGAATTATCATCAAGAATAATGGACTTGGAACGATTACGAGAAACTAGGCTGAAAGCAGCAGCATGTATGTATGTAGCAAAAAAGCGACAGAAAGCCTATTTCGATGCACATGTCAAAGATAACAGCTTAAAAGAAGGAGATTTAGTCGTAGTGTATACGCTCAAACAGCATGCATGGAAATTAGAAAAGCAAGGTTATGGACCTATGATCATTAACATACTCTCGACAAGTGGATCAGTACAATTAGCCACCCTAGAAGGAGACATAATGCCTAATTACATTAGTGGCTGTAGTGTCAAGTTATATCAGGAACCTCTTACTAAGGATATGCTTAGATGACTCACGTTGACAAAGAAGCATAAGGAGGAAGAAAAAAGAATACGCGCAGAAGCTCAAGCAAAAGCTATAGAACGCCTTAAGCGCATGAAGCTAAGAAGACAAGGACTAGGGAGAGAACATTATAACCATTTGGAAACAACACCCAGATACCCCATGGCCATGTGTCAAGCAAAGTCAACCACTCATCCTAGTATAGTGGATAGGAGACCATTCATTATAGTCAGGCTAGAGCATGGCAATCCTTGCCAGGAGCTCATGGCTTTAATTGACTCAAGTGTTGCGACTAGTGCGATTAGATGGTCCCACTATAAGGACTCAGGAATAGAAGTGCGGCCAATTAAGGCATACCTCATAGGGCTAGGAGGCATGAAAACCCCTTGCATGGGTGAGGTGGATCTTCCTATCCTCATTCACGACGTGACCATGACAGCAAAGCTACTAGTGTGCCATGACGATGACCTGATAGAACCCCTAATCATTGGCCAAGATTGGCTATACGATCACTCAGTGGACCTAAATCTTAGACAAGGCTCCTTGGAGATTGGAACCTTAGATCAGCAGCGAGTGATACCGCTTGACTTCCCTAACTGCACTCTGCCTGAGGTATGTAACCCTAGACCATATGAACTGCATGCAAAGGAGGACCGGAAGATCTTTGGCCAGATAGGTCACGACACGTCTACCCCAACCCACGCGGGCTTGGCGATGGACAATCGTTATTTAGAAGAACGTCAGCAGATTTTCCCTTGGTCTTCCTGCAAATTAGAAGGGGTCATGTTGACAGTCAAGGTCACACACAAGCATGGAAGCGCATCAATGAACTGGACACACAAGAAGAAGGAGCACGTAGGGAGCTCCAAGAAGCACATGTCAAATTTTGAGAAGAAATCCCTATAAGTATAGTGATTTTTATCACTAAAACCATTGTAAATACCATTTTCTATTTTTATAACTCCATTTTGTTCAAGCCAAGGAGTCCTTGAGCTTGAGGAGTATTAAAAGTATCATCCTACCAATTTTCATAATTTTTAGATTCTGTTTGAGTCCCCAAATAAGCCTTGGAACCTAATTTTTAACTAGGTCAGGCACTAGGTTTGGACAGGGCCAACACCACTCAAAAAACTATAAATAGGGTTGGAGAGCTCATTTTTGGGGTTAGCTTGTTGTAGATTTCAGCTTTGTAATAGAGTTCATTTGTAATCAAAGTTCTTCCGTTGTTCCACTCTTTGTTCTTACCTTGTGTGCATGTGTGTGTATGTGTGTGCATGTCTGTATGCTTTCACTCACGCACTTGTGCACCACACTTGCTCTTGGTCTTCATACCAGTCCTCACGTCTCCACGGATTGACATTTATGAGGTGAAGCTCCTCACGTTGGTACTTGCCATTGTGCTACAGTGACACCAAATTTGGCGCCGTTGCCGGGGAGAGAGCTTGGAGGACTAGTGTGTGACAGTAAGACGTAGAGTAGCGACATTGGAAGGTAAAAAATCACCATTTTCAGTTCAGTTTCTGAGTTTTTCTTCTTCTTTATCTTCATCATCATCACCATCTTCTCCCATCTTCATCTTCTCTGCTTTTTTCTCATTTTCGAGCATACATTCACCTCTTTTTTCACTTGCGACTGTGAGGAACAAGTGCAGAGGGTGTTCAGAGCGTAGAGCTAAAATGCTAAAGAAATCCCCTTGAAATACACCTCAAAACGTGAAAAATTTGAGCGACAGTATCGGGGAGTGACAAGGATTGCATTTGGTATCGTGCGGGTGGTATCGCCAGTTTTGGAGATAGATTTTGCATCTACAAGCACATAGGAGTGACAAGGAGAACCTAAGGTACACACATTTGCAAAAAATTTTGAATTTGGGCTTAAAAATCTCCAAGTATCGTGTCCGGTTGAGTTTTGGTATCACGATACCAGAATTCCCGAGTATCGTGATACTTGTCGAGGTATCGTATCATGCACGCCCACTTGAGGTATCGCGATACCATTCTGGTATCGTATCGTCAAGTGTTGCTATCGCGATCGCGGTCGCCCGAGTGGTATCGTATCGTTGACCGAGCTGTATCATATCACACATGATGGTGGTATCGTATCGCCTGAGATCTTGGTATTGTATCGTGCAAAAATGTGGTATCGTATCGTCCATATTTCCAGTATCGTATCGTGAGATTTCTAGTATCGTATCATGAGTTGTTGGTGTCGTATCGTCCCTTACCCTGGTATCGTATCGTTTGGATTGTTGGTATCGTATCGTCGACAGGCCAAGTATCGTATCGTCGATTATTTTGGTAGTGTATCGTGAGCAATCTGATATCGTATCGTGTAGTGGTCAAGTATTGTATCGTCCACTAACTTGGTATCATATCGTCGAATGCAGAGGTATCATATCATGTAAATTCTGGTATCGTATCGTGACCATGTCCAGTATCGTATCGTTTGGATAATAGTATCGTATCGTGGAATTTGGTATCACGATCTTGGTTTTCCGGAGGGTATCATATTGTCTAAAGGTGGTATCCTCCATAGTGGTATCGTGTCGTGAAAATCTGGTATCATATCGCCTATCTTGAGGCACTCCCTAAGAGATCCTGTTTCCCTGTTTTAACCCCCAGAACCCTGAATTGGCATAACTTTCTCATACGAAATCCGTTCGGAGTGATCTTTGGTTCGTTGGAAAGCTCGTGGGGAGTACTACCAAAACTTCCACTGGTTACGGTAAAATTAAGACGGGGATTATTAGATAGGGTATTTTGAAGTTGATCCTCAGATTGGACTAGGAAGCAAGGGTTCCACAAGATTTTGAGCAATTCAAAGGACAATTTTGGACTTGTAGACAAGGCTTATGAACCTAAGCGCAAGTTGATACTTAGGAAGTGATAGATAAAGTACCAAATCACTTGAAACTAAGGTCAACCACACAACCAAGTCAGGGACTCACAACTCAGTGGTTAACACTACATGCTGAGTTCATAGACAAGTGAGTCAAAAATGTCATTTAACTAGGAGAGACTCTTGGCTTCTGAAGACATGCATAGATCCATACCTAGGGAAGGTCTTATGTCTACAGTGGAAAGGAATATAGGATGTCTCTTCAATATGTATCCACTAATTTGCAAGGAATACCCATCTACCTCGATGGTCTACACAGGTCAGTAGCAAGAATGATAAACACTACAGAATCTGAGATAGTTCCAAGACCAGTTGTCAAGTACGAAGGAGGAGTTTACATGGACAAGATGGGTCAGGTATATGTAGTAATCGAAAACCCTGATCAGATTAATGCAAGAGGAGAGTTAGAGGGACAAGGAACTTGTAGGAGAACCAACAGTGGAGATATGGTGACTACAGCTAGGGAAAAGTCAGTAATGACTCAAGTATTGCAAGCGGACAAGATACCCCAAGATGACTATCTGATGGATGTGTACTTAGTACATGGATCATACCTACTCCTACAAATGGATTCATTGACACAAGGAGAAAACATCAATCCAACAACTATCTACGAGTTAAGGGATCCAAAAAATCCATCTAGTGTTACATATCTAGACCAAAATCAAAGGAGATATTGGCGTGCAGATGAAGTGGAGAGATCTAGATTAAAGTACATGGATTTGCCTATATTCCCTCCTCGAGATCAGGCAACTACCTCACAAAACCCATTCGAGACTCAGCAAAGAACGGAAAATGTGATGTTAGGACAAACAAGCCAACGTAGTATGCTGAACAGACCAGAGGTGCAATCCACCATGCCAGGAACTAACTCCCACAACCAAACTAGCTAGGGAATGGGAAATATGAATAGACCTACCTTTAGGATAAAACCAAACCAAGGTGTTCCCATCATGATTCAATCCCCAAAGCCAGGCAGAAGACTGAGACCAATCCAATTGGCCAAATGCATGCGAAATCGTTACGATGGCACAGGAGAGCCCTATGGCCACATTGCAGAATTCAAGGAGGTGTTGCGAGTGGAGCAAGTGGATGACTTTTTTCATGCAATATGAATCCTTTGGGCTAACCCTCATGGGAATAGCCTTAGCTTGATTTCAATCCTTGGATCCAAATTCCTTTGGCAATATCGAACAATTCTTCCAAGAATTTATTTGAGAGTTCACTAAGCGAGGGATCAAGCACAATTCGTTATCCTTACTACATAGTTTCAAACAAGCTCCTAATGAGACAGTAAAAAATGCAACATGAAGATTTAATCAATATGTAGACCGATGCCCTGTGAGGGAGAGACCTTCTCAACAGAAAATGATATCCCTATTTTTAGAAGGTCTAACAAATGGAACATTAAGAGTTTTGGTATACATAAAATGATTGCAAACCCTAAGTGAGTGTCTTCAGGAATGCATAGATTTGGAAGACAACTTAGCCGAGGATCTCAAAATCACACAAGATCCTACCAAGATAGAGGATACAAGGATCAATGAGACTTCTAGTTCAAGCTATGTGGAGGAAGTGGTAGAGTTAGTGGCCAAGAAATTAGGGGTACGAGGATTAAGGAACTACCAGAACTCTTCCTTGAGAGTGCCAATGTTAAGGAGTTGCACACTTTGCGGTGGAGATCATCCATCTCATGTCTGCACCAGAAAAGGAGTAGGATTATCACAACCTTACCCTTATGATAGACCACCAACTCAGGAGCCTAACATGTACTCTTATAGTGAGCAGAAATACCCCAACTACAACACTGAAAACTATCCAATGAATAGACAACCATGACCATTTGTACCACCTCAATATAGACCATACGGGTGCCCTCCTAGAGACCAAGGTAGAGAAGCTCCTAGGTATAACCCCTGTCCAGAACCATGAGGAGAAAGTAGACCGTATGAACATGGAGGATATAGCCAACCTCAACCTATGCTAGGAAAACAACCACCCCACCCACTAGCTCCGATACAAGGGCAAAACATCACGATACAAGTCGTTTGTCTTGAGTGTGGCAAGGAACAACTCCTGAGAGATTGCCCTGGACATCCCTCTAGTGCACCAAAGGTTACACCCGTTAATGTAGTACGCTTAGTAGGGGATTCAAGTTCCAGTCGTGATAATGTGGCTCCTATACATGCAGTTACCAGGGCACAAGCCTTACAACAGCCTAAACTAGCTGAGCAATCAGAGCCAAGTGATTTAGGAGAGCCTAGTAAGAGAAAAAGAAGAACATGGAAGGATACTAGAGACAAGGCCAATTGTAAGTGCACCAAAAAGTTATCTGAGTTAGAAGAAAGCTTAAGATGCAAAGACAAAAATAGAAGATATTGCCTCTCAAAGCCCCTCTCATGTCAAAATCCCATCCACACCACCTCATGCCCAACCTCAACCCCACCCACCAAACATTGTAAATAGACTGCAATTAGGATCTATTCTTGCAGATCCTACCCCAGAAGGCTTGGACATGATGTTCAAGGCATACCAGGCTTGACTTCAAGAAGGGCCAACACATGCAAACCTAGACAAGAGCTACCCTAGAGCAGATTTAGAGATTGAAAGGACAAAAATGTGCATAAAAATGGTGGAACTAGCTCAAGCTATGTTCGAGGCCAATCAATCGTTCAACCAGACAAATGCTATTACACCGGCTTTGCACTTCCAGGGATTACTAGATAGATTAGAGCAGTTGGTAAATAAACCTCAAGTTTCTTTACCTCCACAAGCTCAACCAATTGTTGAAAGAGAAAGCTCATCACCAAAGAAAGTCTATGTTCCTGACTCCATAGATGAGGGAGAACCTCTTTCAATTCAACAACACTCTCTAAAATTCTTGCGGGAAATACAAGAAGAGAAATGGGCCAAGGAGAAGGATGTTTCCCCTCCTATTCTTGAGATTGATGACCTTCATGATCAATTCCCACAAGACATTCCATCTATTTATGGAGGCCAAGTAGAGCAACAAGAAAAAGAAAGTTTAGGATTTGAATCCAATTCTATACAAGAGTTGCCACAATTCACAGGTCCATGGGAATTTGAATCTCTTCAGGTCAGAGCTCCCACAATATTGGTAAGAACTGAAGACTCAATCGTTCCAAGAAACACTGATGTCGTGAAGAACACTAAGGTTCAGTGTCATCTCACTGTAGAAGAGCTGCTCAAAGTAAAACTTGAGTTATGGAAACCCGTGGCGAATCAGGTCCCAAAACGTGATTCCAATATGCCAAAAGCAGAATCTAAGCAAAAAGTTCCAGAGATACCTCTAGACAAAATAGGGGACATGAGCGAAGGTGAGGTGAGGGAGGTAATACTTATCTTCCGATCACCTACCAAGGTTACACAACCAAAGCGATCATAGATTCTGGTGCTAGTGTTGCTATTGTGACCACTTCCTTGTGGAAGCAATGGGGTAAACCTGCATTAAGACCAACTAGAATGAAGCTTCAGATGGATGACGGCCATGTTGAAAGACCTCTAGGATTTCTAGAAGGGATAACTCTAACCACGTGTGGTGTACAGTTTGAGCACACCTTTGCTATATGTGACTTTGGTAAAACTACTACCTACGAAATGATCCTAGGAAGGCCCTTCCTACGACAACTGCAAGTTATACAGGATTGGGGAACCAATTCCTTGTACTTGCAATGCTTAGGGGTCACAACCAAGGTCAATTTGAAGGATTACACATTCAAAGATGTACCACCCCTACCATGGAATTCTATCCACAAGGAGCAAGAAGATTCGATCTCTGTGCATTCTAAAAGTTCATCTGAGACATCCTGGATGCATGAAGATACTCATTTGTGGATGTGCAAGGTCGCAAAGGAAGAGGACAAATGCCTAAAAGGGAGAGAAAAAGTAACTTCTCAAGGAGATAGACCAATTAGAGACCCAGCCTATACACCGATGATCTTTCCAGATGAGGAATTTGAACCACATGGATGGGCAGAAATCTTAGCTACCATGGACATTGCAGTGAATGAAGAACAATGGACACCTCATTGTGATGAGGAGGGTTATGATATCTCAGTGTTCATGTGTCAGCCCTTGCTAGAAGAATGTGACCTTAGTGACTTCATAGAAAAAGAAGAGTACGATGACGATCTAGAGTCCCTTGTGATGGATAGTTGCTTTATTTTAGAGGAGAACTATCTAGAAGACATAGAGTATTTACCCAAAAGGAAGAAGAACCTCTCACAAGCATTAAAACTATCAATTCAAAGAATGGAAGTGAAGGAAGTCAAAAGGAAAAGAAAAGAAAAGCAGTAAAACAAGAAGAGAAGGAACCATTGTTTGAGGTACCAGAGAATTTCAAGAAATACGAAGTTGAGGACCGAAAAATTTTGGTATGAATGTCTAAGAGAGAGGCCACCACAGGAGAAGCATATGATAATAAAGAGAAGACCAAAAAAATCATATTCACCATTGAAGAGAACGAAGAGACACGTACGTACATAGGAGATGACCTAAGTAAGGAAGAGGAAGCAAAGCTTGTAGCTCTATTAAGGGAATATAGGGATGTGTTTGCATGGCACTATAGAGATTTGAAGGGAGTAGACCCAAAAATTTGCTCTCATACGATCCCCATGACTGTTGATGCTAGACCAACCAACCAAAAACCCTACACATATAATGACACTTATGCAGCTAAAATAAAAGAAGAGATTGACAGGTTGATTGAAGTTGGATTTATCTATGAGATTGAGCATACTGAATGGGTGTCCCCCATTGTAGAGGTGCCCAAGAAGAATGGAAAGTTGCGAGTGTGCATTAATCTTAAAAAAGTTAATGCTACTACGATTCGAGATAGTTATCCGCTTCCAATCACCAAACATTTATTGGAGAGTGTTGCAGGCAAGGAAGTTTATAGCTTCCTTGATGGATTTTCCGGTTACAATCAAGTAGCCATTGCCACAGAAGATCAACATAAAACGGCCTTTGCCACAGAGTGGGGAGTCTTTGCATTTCGTGTGATGCCATTTGGGCTCACCAATGCGCCTGCAACATTGCCAAGACTCATCTATCATGTCTTCAAAGAGTTCTTGCGAAAGAGCTTAGAAGTATATGTGGATGATTTATGTGCTCATTCCCAACAAAGAAAATGGCACATTCCTGAGCTCAGACAGATCTTCAACAAGTGTAGAGAATATCGAGTGTGTCTGAACCCTGAAAAGTGTGTGTTCATGGCACGACAAGGTAAAATCTTAGGTCATATTGTGTCTAAGAATGGAATATCAACAGATGAGGATAAAGTAAAAGCCATAGCAGAGTTGCCGAGGCCAAGGATTGTTAAAGAGGTACAAGCCTTTATGGGCCATTGTGGATATTACCCTAGGTTTATTCACATGTATGCAATTATAGCTAAGCCTCTTTATGCCTTGTTCACAAAATTTGAGTGGAACGACGAATGCGAGAAGTCCTTCAATGAGCTGAAGAGACACTTGTGCACATCACCAATACTGACCACTCCTAATTGGAATAAGCCATTCCATGTACATGTGGATGCATCCAATTATGCAATAGGATGTGTGTTGTCACAACCCACAGGAGAAGGAAATTTAGATTTACCTATAGCCTATGCTAGTAGGAAATTGAACGCTGCTGAACGAAACTACACCACAACCGAAAGAGAAGGCTTAGGCATGGTATATGCAGTAAAGAAGTTTAGACACTATTTATTGGCCAACAAGTTTAAGTTCTTCACTGATCATCAAGCCTTATTATACTTGGTCAATAAACCTTGCAATACAGGACACTTAGTAAGATGGTTCCGCTTACTAATGGAATATGACTTTGAAGTGGTTTATAGGAAAGGTAAGACCCACCTCAGAGCAGATCACCTTTCTCGCATCACTTCAGGCGAGTCACCACAAGGAGTGTCTGATGAATTGCCCGACGCTTATCTGTTCAATCTAGAAGTTGTTCCTAAATGGGCAAATAAGTTGGTACTAGTCCTAACCTTTGGACCTACAAATAAGAAGGTGAAGACGAATAGGGATGAAATTGTAAGATCATAAAAATATCAAATATTGGCAGGAAGCATGTACAAACAAGATACCGAAGGTGTTCTAGCTTGTTGTGTGGAGGATGAGGAACATAGTAGTTGGTTGCAACAAGCCCATGAGGGATTTCTAGGAAATCACTATTCTAAACAACGAACATTGCAGAATCTAAAACATTTAGGAGTGTATTGGTCTAATATGGATAAAGAAATACATAAGTGGATTAAGAATTGTCTAGGGTGCCAGGGAAAACCCCCAATGAAGCATGCCACCCTTTATCACGTGTCATTAATTCCAGATTGGAGTGCTCCATTGGTGGAATTTATGAGATCAAGAACACTACCCACCGAGGCAAGTCTAGCAAGAAAAAAAAGCATGGAACAAGAGGCTCAAGACTACGCCCTCATAGGAGATAAACTATATCAAAGAGGCAAAGATGGTTACTTAAGATTGTGCATTCACGAATCAGACTATTTGAAAATCTTAGAAACTGCCCACAACAGTGTTGCAAGTGGACACTTCGGGCCCACTCTTCATATGGATGCACATACCTATGTGAAGAAATGTGACACATGCCAACATGCACACTATCCGATAAGAAAAGATGAGATGCCTTTGAGGCCAATGATGGGAGGACGTGCATTCTCCAAGTGGGGTATAGATTTTGTAGGTCCTATTAACCCCCCAGCTAGAAACTCCCATGCCGAGTACATTATTGTAGCCACGGATTACGTCACAAAGTGGGTAGAAGTCAAAGCCACAACAAAGAATGATGCTCAAACTACAACTAAGTGTTCACTACATACGGGCTACCAATAGAGTTAGTGAGTGATAGAGGCACACACTTCTTGAATGAAGTCATTGAAAATCTTCTCCAAGACAACCAAAAAGGGTAGGGGTGTGGAAGCCAAAAAAGCCAACCACGCTGGATACCAAAATTCAACAACCACACAAAGATACAGATGATAGAGCTTATGTGTATAGGGCCAAATACTATCTTGAAATGGATCCCTATAAGAAGGATTACATCATTTCAAGATCCACTGGCTACCTCCAACAAAGACTACATCAACATCCACCAACAACATTGAAAGCATCGACGTGTAACAACCATGTGCCTTTGGCATAACCTTGTCTTTTGCACCATTCAGGTCATGCATTTCCAAAGTATGCATTAATATAGGGCCACATTACACGGCCGTGCATAGACACAATTGAGGATCCCAAGCACATGCAACACATCTGACATATGTAAAATATTTTATTGATGCTAACACATTTCTTCTTGTTTTATTCCATTCCTTAATTTAAAAAAAAATGACCGGACTGGGTTGTGCGCTTGAAGAATCTCTGATGCGAACAATCAACATGGACATCCATCAACAACGGAAGACAAGCTGATGGTCAATCACCATGATGGAAGTACAACACAAGAAGTGAAGATCGATGGAACTTTCACCATGGTAAGAATTGTATGCTTCAACAACAACATGACCATGATCGATTAGGAAACCTCTTTGTCAGCATACCCTTGAGCACTTAGCTCAAGTTCCAACTTTTGGCACCATAATTCTTCCAATGCATTTCCCAAGTATGCATGCATAGGGCTACATTACACGGCCGTGCACAAGGCACTTTTTCTTCCAACCCATGCACTAATGCACTTACCCATCAATCGTTATGGGTCACGAGTACTTGGTATGGAAACTAGGGAAGCCGTCTTTGAAAGAACCAGAGGACATCACGATAACAACAACAAGAGCCAAGATGCAATCCACCACGAGAGTTGCTCATACTCAACATTGACATCTTTTGAGTAGCTCACAATTTTTGAAAGCTCACAAAGACACCATCAAGCTGGAATACAAGGAGAAGTCCATACAAAGGTAGCAATGACAAAATGACAAACTAGACAACTAACCAAGCTACAATTGGAAGATGGACCACTCTTGTGGATACATGATGGACACTATCTCTCCACACACTACATGGAACAACCACTACAACCAGGGTCTGTCAAGGATGACATACTCTAGAGGGGGGGAGTGTTGACAGTCAAGGTCACGCACAAGCATGGAAGCACATCAATGAAGTGGACACACAAGAAGAAGGAGCATGTAGGGAGCTCCAAGAAGCACATGTCAAATTTTGAGAAGAAATCCCTATAAGTATAATGATTTTTATCACTAAAAACCATTGTAAATACCATTTTCTATTTTTATAACTCCATTTTGTTCAAGCCAAGGAGTCCTTGAGCTCGAGGATATTAGAAGTATCATCCTACCAATTTTCATAATTTTTAGATTCCGTTTGAGTCCCCAAATAAGCCTTTGAACCTAATTTTTAACTAGGTCGGACACTAGGTCTGGACAGGGCCAAAACCACTCAAAAAACTATAAAAAGGGCTGGAGAGCTCATTTTTGGGGTTAGCTTGTTGTAGATTTCAGCTTTGTAGTAGAGTTCATTTGTAATCGAAGTCCTTCCGTTGTTCCACTCTTTGTTCTTACCTTGTGCGTGTGTGTGCGTATGTGTGTGCATGTTTGTATGCTTTCACTCACGCACTTGTGCACCACACTTGCTCTTGGTCTTCATACCAGTCCTCATGTCTCCACGGATTGACATTTATGAGGTGAAGATCCTCACGTTGGTACTTGCCATTGTGCTAGAGTGACAGGTCACCACACAACCAATGGGCCAAATTGTGGGACCATTAACGGTCAGGTGGGTTTCATCAGCGGTCAGGTGGACTACATCAGCGGACACATGGGCACAACACCCTGCGGTGCCCATCCTTCCACACTTACTATGGACTAGCCTAGATTTTTGATACCAAATGAAGCATTTCCTAATGGGCAGGTTTCGCAAGTGTTGGCCCTCCCTTCTTTTCCAAAGCAAAGTGTCCATCCGACCTCTCAACCTCAACCACAAAGGAGTCAACCACTACGAAGGAACCCAAACCAATGACCCTACCAGATGATGCAAAGAACTCAACAATATCAGCATCACAGAACAAGTGGCACGAGACAAATATGGGTGCCAAAAGGACAGAAAGCACCAACAGAATTCAACGATGCAGATCATAATAAGAAAAAGTTAAGGTAGAAGCAAAGTTAGTATTCAACATCTCCTCGACCTTCTTCTACAAGTACGAATAGTCGACAGATTTGGATCGCCAAGAAGTACCTTATGAATCGACCCACACTAATGCAGATTTGGGTACCCAAACAATGTATTATAGCTCAACACTGAAGCCATGTAACATATATCCCTCAGAAATCTCTTCACCCCTCAACACCACCACATCCAATATCATCTTTTGTCCCTCAGCAGAAACATACCACCCACTCAGCAACTCTTAGGAAATGGATACCGAAACGTATCCAGCTGCCTCCTCAAAACTCGTTCTCTAACATTACTCCCATCTCGAATAAGCAACTGCCTTGTAATAATTCCGTCACAACTAAACTTTGTATAAACTCAGCTACACTAACCCAACATCACTTGTAATAACAATCTCATCAAGCAATGTATGCACTATCTGAAGCATGTAGGTGTCTAGAGACCTACATTAGTTTTGCAACAATCATTCCCTAAACCACCTCACAACACTCGGCTACATGGGTTACACATCAATGGAAAGGGATTGCGATCTCACTTCATTGGGATCATGATTAATTTCCATACTAATGTGTTAATCTTTTGTAGCAGATCTTCTCCACAATCGCATCATTCATCATGCAGACAGATGGACCATCTCAAGGTGGCTCCAGTGTACTGGTGGTCAATATTGACGAATTACTGGTTGAGCCCCATCCTACATTGCAGCCACCAGAACTTCAAGGATTCCCCAGACCAATGCCAATTGATGATCCTCCAAGGGAATACACTGAAAAGTTCAACCATAATTCCCATTGGTTCCAAGGTTTAGCAGGACCTTTGGCGGACGTAGATTTCATTTTTGATGCTATGTTGACTTTTGATAGTAGTAAGTGGGGCAAGTATCGATTCTTCTCTAGAGAATTTGAAGCACTTCAAAATACAGAAGACTTAAAGCACATCTCGGCTAGAGCAGGGTTTACAGAATACTTCAGTGATCCACTGCCCAAACCGGATTTTTATAGATGTTACTACCTAGTGACCACTCTGACAGCCTCCGAGAACAAGGACTTGCCAGACACTTTTATTTTGCCATCTTTAGTAAATGACCCCCCTTTAAAAAAGTTCTATCTTTCAAAGGATTTGATTCGTGTTGCAATTAAGATCCATGGCACTCACACGCCGACAGAGCGAGAAAGGTTGATTCCAAAGCTGATGAAGCGTGGGGATGTTATCGAATGGGAAGACATTTCGGCCATCATGCCTGAGCTATCTAAGCCATTACGTATATGTATGCAACACTTTGCATTCCCGACTCAGGATCGTTTCACTATGCCTCACAAGCCTATTTGGTTTGGATTGTATTTAGCTTGTATTGGGCCCCAAACAGTTGATCTTGCAAGTTGGATCATTGATCAATTGTACTTAGCTCAATAGAGATGGGAAAGGAAAAAATTCATCCATGGATGTTGTGCTCTCACCGGAATTGTTTATATGTGTTTGGCATATGACTTGCCTATAGAATGCGCAATGACAAGTGAAGAATTGAAGGCATTCAAAGGGACTACCAAGAAAGCCAGAAAATCTAGCAAGGGACGGGTAGGCAAGTGCATGCGAGGATCTATCCCATGCCTACAAGTTCTAGAGTCCCCGTCACCTCAACCCTCTCCAGAACAATCTCCTACGGAACCCCCTACATCTATACAACCCATTCGCATATGACTATCACGACCAGTTATCACGGAAGGTACTACCAGTACCATTAACTCTCAAGCAACCACCGTCCAGGAACCTACCAATACAACAACATAAATTCCCACCTCCATTGGTGCGGAAGCATTTACTTTTTCGATACCCAATCTGGAAGCAGAACCAATGAATAACACATTCGATTTTGAAATGCCGGATGCTTTTTCAAACGAATTTCAATTTTCAGAAGGACAATTTTTCTCTCTGGAATATGAACGACCAAGTTACCCTACCACTCCCCCTGATCAACCACAAGGGCAAGTAGTCTCCACTTCTAAAGAAAGAAAGGATAGAAACAGATGATGAAGATGGAGATGATGAAGCCAGTCACGCTAGTCATGAATCTCAAGAGAATGTGCAAACTGATGAACAGGAACAACACACGAACACCTAGGGTGACACAAGCACTTATGAAGATGAGACATTTGAAGCAGCTGCCTACACATTGGCAATCAAGAAGCTATACCGCAACATGCAAGTCATTTGGGCACATAGAAAGCTATCGGAAGAAGAAAGCCAAGCGCTTGTCGAACAGGAACTCGCCACAGGAGGCTTCGAAGAAGCCTACATCCAAGGTTTCAGAGCACTAGTTAAATCAGTAGGCACTAATGAAGCATTATGATATTTGCAAAGGAAGCCACTACCACAATTTGACCCATGCCAAATTCGCTTACTGTCAAAACCGGGTCAATATATTTGTGTACCAATGGATGCCTAGTCTCCACAACAGGCCCGAGAAGCCCGCCTCATTCCTGAAGGATCTTTGGCAGAAGAAACGATCGTCATCGACTCCCCGCCCCACACTTCTACTATAAATACCACCACTGTTGTTGAAGTACCCACAACACGAACTGCTCCTCTTTCACCTCCCGTCCCTCCAGTCTCTCTCATACACCCTGCCTCTCCTAGACCATCCACATCCTTTGATAGTGCGGTAGCAGAAGCCTTTGTTGCTTCAATTCCTCTCACCCTTTCCGCACCTACACAACCTGGCCTCCCTCCTAGGACTTCCACCCTTCTATCCAGTCCATTTCTCCATCCATCCTTCCCTTCCTTCCCCACCCCTCCAAGACCCCTATTCCCATTTCTACCTCCATTGACCTTCTCCCCCGTCTCACCTCCCCGACCCACTCTTTTTCCTCTTTCCTCTCTCCACCAAGCAGTACAAGAAACCCCATCTATAAATTATTCGTCAACCTTTGTAAATCCTGTTTTCACACCCACTCATGCACCCACTATCACTCCACTATTCACGGTCACTGCACTCGACACCATGTCTAGCGACATGGACATATCACCACCCACTGCACCACCACTCACCTCATCCATTTTACCACAACATTTAGGCACATCACATTTTTCCATAGTCACCACTGCATCCACGTTCCCATCCCTATTCCCCCTTCCCCTTGCATCAACACCCACACCCACAGCATCTTCACTCACTCCGCCATTAATATTATCACCCACAATTGACACTGCATTCCGTCAAATGTTTGCATGTATGACACAAGTGAGAGATGAATTTGCATCTCTAGGCACCAGTTACCAGACCCTACAGCAGACCAGGAACAACTTATAGTCGCAGCTCAATTCTTTATCAATCGAGAATGCCTCCCTTAACACACGCTACTAAGAGCTATGCCTGACCTACCATACTCTAGAACTAGAAAGTGAACATAAGACAAAAGAGGCCATTACAGATATTGACAATTTGTTAAGAGCTCAAACCATTCACAATGTGACCCTCACTAGAAATAAACATGGGACTACTCAGACGCCACCTAGCAGCACCCAAAGAAGAGAATCAATGCTTGCAGGAATAGAATAGAGAGAACCTTGAAGCTACTTTAGATCAATCGGACAAACCCTTGAGTCTCAGTCGTTTCAAAGTTGTCCCCTCCGAATCCATGAAGATACTATTGGAAGATCATGTCCGACTACTAGAGGAGTATGCAAGTATGAATGAGGAATACCAGAAGCTCAAAGAGGAACACAAAATATTACAATTACGAGCACCTCTACAACAAGCACCACCAACTCCTACGGCCACATCTCTTGAGATCATTGAGGAACTCAATGCTTTACGGGCCTAGGTATTGACTCTTCAAACACAGATAGCAACATACGAAGCACCCCCTAGGCCAGACTCCCCACCGCAACTACCAACGGAGGAAGAAATAGTGACTATCCCGGTGGAGGACACTTTTGAAGAAGCTTATGAACCCCAACCCATCCTAGGTGGACACATCACGGCTGAAGGCCAGACCACATTTGAACTCCCTACCCCCGCGTGGATGAAGATTGTAGAAGAGCTTGGAAAGACCCACTCAGCAAGGGTGGAAGCCCAATTACATGCAATGGCTATGATAGAAGAATGCATTTTACAATCCCCTTATTTCGCTCACTTGGCCCCTCGCAGGTATATATATGGGCATGAGCTGCAATACAAGCCATATTTTATGTTAATGGCAGAATATCAGCTGGCCATCAAAAAGGAAACAGGCAAGAAATCCTCCCACGCAACTCAGTTTGAGCCTCATGATTTGCCACCAGATGTGCAGAGCGGATAAATATATCAACCAACTTGGCGCCAGGACTTATTACAGCAATACCGAGAAATGATGAGCACATGGGCCAAGGCACCACTCCATTTGAAGTATAATCCATGTTGGGGACCGATACCACAACACCGCTCCTGGAAGGCCTTTGCAATCAAAGTACAGAACAAGCAGTGTTAGGACTGGCTCAATTACCCGTATTTCACACCACCCCGCGGACCACCCATGGTAGGCTATAGGATGGCAATGATTCGCCACTGGCTCCCTCGCTTATGATGAATGAATGATGTAGTAGCGCATATGACTGTCAAAATCTTTGACATGATGCAGATAGTATTCAAAGTCTTCTGTCATGTCAAGGCACCACATGTGAACACCCCGGGATTCGAGCATGGCAATCAAGATTTAGCATATGATATGAGCACGACACCATCGCTTCGGGTGTGTTATGCTTGGCACTGCTGCCTCAAATATTTACCGTCGTGCTATAAAATGACCTTCGAAGAAATATTCACTACCGGTTTTTGGGAGTATCACTTAGAGGTGTTCATAAGCAGGCCTACACATCTACTCCAATTATTTGCCTGTGAACAACTGATGTACTCCACGCACTACAGACTCCCACCACTAGAGGAACCTCGACCCATTGATTGGGAAAAACTGGAAGTAGATCTTGCAAGCAATATCCACATTTCAGAGCACACCCTCGCTCATGACCTCCTATAGAATTATATCCGACAGACCCCGCAACAAGGTTCTGTCGAGGACGACAGAAGCGAGAGGAAGGGGGTGTTGGCAGTAGTAGCCAGAGGCACAGAGGTTGAGGAAGTATGTGAAGATAGAGCACAACAAAGTAGTGGGGAGCCAGACATATTATTTTTTAAACAAATATGTTTTATAAATACTTTTCAAAAACTCTCAACAGTGATTTTCATCACTCATGTATCATATGTAACATAGAGCAACCACTTTTGTAATTATAAGCTCCATTTTATGCAAGCCGAGGAGTTCTTTTGTGCAAGCTGAGGAGTCCTTGAGCTTGAGGAGCTTAGGTAGAACAAGCCTATCAATTTTGGCTATTTTTAGACATCGTTTAGACCATCAAATAGCATAGAGAACCTATTTTTTAACTATTCCGGTCACTAGATGTGAAACCGATCAAAACTAGTCTAGAATCTATAAAAAGAGCTAGAGAGCTCATTTTTTGAGGTTAGCTAGTGTAGACTTGTATGACCTAGTGTGAGCTTGAGCTTGTTATTGAGCTCTTGAGAAATAGAGTCTATTTTCCTACCTTCCATTGTGTCTTGCATGTCTCATACATGTGTGTGTGCATCTCTATGCTTCTCACCTTCACTCTCACTCCATCTCACATTCACGATCTTCATATCACTCCTATCTCTCATGCTAATAGACTTGTCTTCCCAAGGTCCTGTGTACTGTGGTAATTCTTGCAAAGAATTGGATTTGAAATCTGTGTGTTCACTTAGTTGCTCTTCCTCTACATCATCCTAAATAGAGGGAATGTCCTGGGGAAATTGCTCCTGCAAGTCCTCTATTTCTTGAATAGGAGGATGGGTTTCTCGTTCTTTTCTCCACTTCTCTTCTTGGATTTCTCTCAGAAATTCGTGTGAATACTTATGTATGGAAGACAAGTTGTCTTCACCCTCTGTATTTGGTACTTGAGACAAGGATGGTGCATTCCTTTCCTGTGTCTCTGAGACAATACGGTTCCTATGCTTATTCTTTTTCTCCTTGCTATCAATCAAGTATTCTAACCTCTCCAATAGTCCTTGAAAGTGTAATTCAAGTTTTGCCATGTTATTCCAATTAAGATATCGAGAGGCTTCAAACATTGTTTATGCTAGTTCTACCATCTTCATGCAAAGTTTAGTTCTCTCAATTTCTAAGTCTGCTCGAGGATAGTTCTTGCTCATTTCAGCTAGCTGGGGTCCTTCCTTTAATCTAGCCTGATACGCATGTCTAAGTTTTCTAGTATGGATTCTGCTAACACAAATCCTGGTCTTTGAGCTAGGTTCTCCTAATTAGATCCTTGAGAAGTCAGTTCTAGGATCTTGGCCCTGGATTGATATGAAGAGATAGGAGTGATATGAAGATCGTGAATGTGAGATGGAGTGACAGTGAAGGTGAGAAGCATAGAGATGCACACACACATGCACACACACATGTATGAGACAAGCAGGACACAATGGAAGGTAGGAAAATAGACTCTATTACTCAAGATCTCAATTAAAAGCTCAAGCTCACACTAGCTCATACAAGTCTACACTAGCTAACCTCAAAAAATGAGCTCTCTAGCTCTTTTTATAGATTCTAGACTAGTTTTGATCGGTTTCACATCTAGTGACTGACATAATTAAAAAATAGGTTCTCTGTGCTATTTGATGGTCTAAACGATGTCTAAAAATAGCCAAAATTGGTAGGCTCGTTCTACCTAAGCTCCTCAAGCTTGAGGACTCCTTGGCTTGCATAAAATGGAGCTTATAATTACAAAAGTGGTTGCTCTATGTTACATATGATACATGAGTGATGAAAATCATTGTTGAGAGTTTCTGAAAAGTATTTATAAAACATATTTGTTTGAAAAATAATCTGTCTGGCTCCCCATTGCTTCCTTGTGCTCTATCTTCACATACTTCCTCGACGTCTGTGCCTCTGGCTACTGCCAACAGAGATCTAATGCTTTGTGAAAATGAATACAAATGAATCTAATATCATCTACTAGTAATTGAAATGCATTACCAAGGAATTCAAATCAAGGTTTTATTAGACACTTGGTCTCAAGTCAACCTAATAAGCTCTAAATTTCTATATCACCTTCAAGGGAGGAAACAAGAGGATCATACTCTAATCAGAGCAATAGATGGACAAACACTTCCTAAATTATCAAAAGTGAAAATTCTTTTGAAAATAGGACACAAAGAGCCTTTAGTTGAGTGTGAGGAATGGCCTGAGAAATTGATGCCTAAAAATTTAATCTTAGTTCAAGACTGGATGAAACAACACAAAGTGTCAATTGATTTTGATAAACAATTGATTAAAATAAAAATCAGAGAGAAAAAATGAGAATTTTGTCTGTAAAAAATGATGTGCAAGAATTAGACAGAGATATATGCAAGTTGGGTATGGAAGCATTCGAATTTCCAATAGAAGAAAGCTCACAATATCAAAGAGACTCTATGAAGGAGCAACAAATACAATCTTATCCAAGGAAATCTTGGGAATACAAAGCAAATGGAGAGTAGAATCAAACAAAACAAAAACTAAGAAAAAACATTAAAAAAATATGGAGACCTAAAGTAAGACTAGATTATCAGATTCCAACTCATCAACATGTCAAAATGAAGCAAATATGGAGACCAAAGCAACATACTACAAAGCATACCCAAACAACTTCATCAAAAGAAGAATCAGGAAAAAAAGAAAAACAAATAGAAAATAAAAGAAGCAAACAAAGGTGGTATTGGAAGAAAAAGTCAACATAACCTATTCAAAGTGAAATTCAAATACAAATAAAAAATACAAGACAAATATAAAGCCTCAACATCAGGAAACCACTTAAGTGAATGACTTAAGACCTTTGTTTTGCACAATAAAAATTATTGCATAATCAAAGTATGCATGTGTAGGGATACATTACAAAGTTGTGCATTCACTAGGCACGAGATGTTTAATCACCCAAGCATTGCAGGAAGATCTTTTTACATTCAAAAAGAGCTAGGAGGGGAAAAATTCCTCCTACAATGAATCAAAAGAAGGATGGAAAAAATATATAAGAAAAGATAGAAAAAAATCAAAGAAAAAATATATGATAGAAAAGAAAAAGAAAAGATACATGTATATAAATGGTTTATTTTTCTCTAAAACACAAAGGAAGGAATAGGAGGAGTGTGTGAGCTTTATTTTATTTTATTTTTACTTTCCATCTTTTATCTTTTTAATTTCTTATATTTTTTATGTTATTATTTTTCCAAAATTTCTCTAATTGCACTTAGAAAATAAAGAAAAAGACATTCCTTCACTATGATGAGCACAAACAGAGTTCTCAAAAAATGGAGTAATGAGAGCATATGATGAGTGGTGTAAAATTTTCTATTTCTTCTTGTGATGATGTAATGAATTGTCTTATGTGGATTCTTTATTAATTGGTGCAGTTTTGGTGTTTTTTCTTTTTACAAGAAAATGACTAAATGGCTCCCAATTTCAAACTTGGAAGTGGACTCAGTGTCCTTGTCTAAAGGTCACTGGTTCCTTGATAATGAAGTATCGGAGGAAATTGTGGAGTTGGAATTTGATGAAGAAGAAGTCTCGGAGAAGGAGCAAGTAGAGAAGGAATTAAAGGATTTTATTAAAATTATTGGCAAGCATATCTTGAGTGTTAAAAAAGAATGGTACAAATATACATTGGTTTGCTAAGAATTCTACTTCCAGATCAACAATGCTTTCCAAAAGATGGAAGACAATTACATATGATACATGAGTGATGAAAATCATTGTTGAGAGTTTCTGAAAAGTATTTATTAAACATATTTGTTTGAAAATTAATCTTTCTGGCTCCCCACACTTCGTTGTGCTCTATCTTCACATACTTCCTCGACATATGTGCCTCTGGCTACTGCCAACAATCTCTTATCTCTTTGTTTCTCTTAATTTTTTCTTTAATTTCTTCTTGAGCTTCTTGTCTTATTTGTATCTCCTCTTCTTTTCTTCTTTGTAATTGTTGTAATCTTCTCTAGAATTGTGCTATTAAGGGTTTCATGTATCTTTTTATTCTACATCCACTCACATAATTTGACATCTCCATCTATATTTACCAATTGAACACCACTAGGACTGATCTTATGAAGAATGTATGGACCATGTCCCCTTTTCTTTAATTTTCTACTATGTTCCTTTAGTGTGTATGCTAGGACTAGATCTCCTTCTTGTAGATCCTTATCTTTGATGTGTAGATCATAATGTGCCTTCTGTCTTCTCTTATCTACATAGATACTCATAATAGTTTGTAATATGGAAGCTTCCTATTGCTCTAACTCCATAATTCTATCAGATATTCATGTCCTATCCATTGCAATTGATTCCCTAGTCTTAAAGTAGGTATAATGAATCCATGGGGGAATTGCGTTTAGTGTATAGAATAGATTGAATGGAGTAGTTCCAATTGAAGTTTTATATTCCACTCTTTATGCCCAAAGGACATGATATGGTTGCATATCCCAATCTATTCTTTTAGTATTCACCAGTTTTAAAAAAACAGTGCATAACTTTTTATTGGTGCTTCCATTGGCTTGTGGATGATAGGGTGCAGATTTCCTATGTTAATGTTTCAATTACTTGATTTAGGAAATGAGTTCTTCTATCACTTAGCAATTCAATTCGTAGTCCATATCTGGTGATAACATGGTCATACAAGAACTTGGATGTTGTTGGAGCATCATTTTTCACAGTGGCTTTTGCTTCAACCCATTTAGTTAAATAGTCAGTTGCAACTATATATATTCTGCACAAGAGTTTCTAGTTGGTGTATGTATAGGTCCAATGAAATCTAAACACCATTTACTAAATACTCTAGCAGATATCAAAGGTTTAAGAGGCATTTCATCTTTCCTAACAGGTGGTTTAGTTCTTTGGCAAATATCACATCTTTGTGCATATAGTTTAGCATCTTGGAATAAACTAGGCCACTAAAATCCTGAATAGCACTTCTCTCACTTGAGAAGTGACCTTCTGCTACACTTGAATGAGCCAACTTCAACATTTCTAAGTATCTTTCTTCTAGAACACAAACTCTTAGATATCCATCTGTTCCTCTCTTATGTAATTGTTCATTTATGAGTAAAAAAACCTCACTCATCTCCTACATGTTTCTTGTGTTTGAATTCACCTTCATTGTTTCCTTGTGATGATCTTGCTTTAGTTGTTCCACAATATGAGTACTCCATTTAGGATTTTCTTGAAACCAAAAAAAAGTTATTAGATCATTTCTCTGTTCATTCTTACATTTTCCACATTGAGATACATATGTCTCCACATCTTTTTCTTTTGTTGACCAATGAACTCCCATTGTTGCCAAATAATTTGGAGTAACAATCTTTGAAGCATGAAAACATGAATTCCAAAGATGTGCCTTCTCTAAATAATTATTTTGTTCTTCTTCAAGAACACACTATTCCAAAACTCCTATGTTATTCAAATGATTCAAGTGTCCTGATGGTAAGATGAAGTTTCTACTTTGCAAAATCAAATAAGTAGGAGTCAAATTGGTATTCCTTGGTCCAAATGATAATATTGGTACCAAAGAATTTGCCCAACCTGGTATGCTTTCTATATTGAATAGATTTCTATAGTCAAGATTCTGGATAAATGATCAACTCTCACTAAAACCTCAAGATCATACTCCATAAGTAGTAAGAACCATCCCAATATTCTTCACATCTGACAAGGTTTATCTACTACGTACAATAAATCTTGATGATCCACAAAAAACTTGAACTTGTTAGCCAACAGATAGTGCGAGTATTTCTTCACTGCAAACACAATACCCAATCCTTCTCTTTTAGTTTTGGTGTGGTTTTTCTCAGTCTGATTCACTTGTCTACTTGCATAGGCTATGGGAAAATGCACTTTTCTTCCTTCTATTGGTTGTGCCAAAACACATCCTAATGAAAAATTTAAAGCATCCACATGTACATGGAACATTACATCCCATTGAGGTGTTTTCAATATTGGTGATGTGACTAGAAAATTTTTTAGGGTTTCAAAAGCCTTATCACATTCACCAATCCACTCAAAATTAGTGATCAAAGCATACAAAGGTCTTTCTATATCTGCAAACTTGAACACAAATTTTCTATACTACCCAAACTATCCCATGAATGTTTGCGATTCTTTCACATTTGTTGGCTTAGGTGACTTGGCTATGGCTCTGATTTTATAAGTTCTAAATTTTTTGAATATATTTGCTAGGTCTTGTAGATGATCTTCCCTCTAGTTTGAGAAGGTACACAAGTCATTTACATATATTTCCATTATGTTTCTTAGAAAATATTTGAACATAGGTAGAGCCTTTGTGAAAAGGTCTACAATGTTCTCCTGTGTGGCACATATGCCAAGCTGATCTCTCGAGCAGAGAACCTCTCCATGACATTATGATAGTGCACCTCAATGTGCTTAGTGAAAGCATGGAACACAGGGTTCCTTGCAACTTCGAGTGTGCTCTAACTGTTAGTGAAGATGGTGGTGGCATAAGGTTGAACAACACCCAAATCATCCATAAGGTATCTAAGCCACACACACTCAACATTCACTATGAAAGCTTCTCTATACTCAGCCTCACAACTAGAAGTGGCAACAATAGACTGCTTATTGCTCAACAAGGATATGCATGAGCTGCCAAGCATGAAGCAAAAACCACTAGTGGACACATGAGTGTCATAGCAACCAGCCAATTCAGATTTAGAAAAAGCATGTAAATCTGGCAGTAGTAATCCACCCTTGGGATAAAACAATCCAAGTAGTCGGGTACCACTCAAGTAGGAAAAGATGCGCTTAACCACCTACCAATGCTTGACACCTAGGCAATGGATAAACTTGCTCATCTGTGAGACAACAAACTGAATATCTAGTTGAGTGATGCATATGTAAATCAAGCATCCAATAACCTGCTAATAGAGAACATCATCAAATGCATCTCCAACATCTTGAAGACTCAACCGTAAACTTGTTTCCATATGTTGATATATTTAGGTAGTGATGTGTGTGAACACTCTAGGACCGTCGAGGCAATTTTTTTCCCTCTTTAGGAGGGTTTTTTCCCCCAGCTTGTATATATGCCTATTTCCCTAATGGGCTACTTATCTTTGTACATTCTCTAGTAATACATTCCGTATTGTGTGTTGTGCTCCAAGCTTCTTCTTCTTCTTCTTCCTTGTGCTGTTTTCGTGCTTCCACAGATGTCTAACTCGAACAATTGGTATCAGAGCAGGTCACCACTTCATCTAGGGCCTTGTCGATACTTCTTTGGGTGCTGAAATCACGATTTGAGCTCGTTTTGGCCTCCAAACGCACTATTGTAGCACTTGTGCAGGCTATTTTGACTTTTTGTGCCAAAGTTATATACCAGTTTTGGTTCACCAGTATAAGCGTCTCGAAGTCTGCTACAAGTCTAGCAGAATTTGTTTGGGCAGTTCTATTCAACTTTTTGAGATACAGTCAATTTTCTGCATCAAAGTATTTTAGCCATCCGCCATGGCTGAAAGCAGTGATGTATTCTGTATGTTGGTTGTTGAGGATAAGTTGGATGGTACCAACTACCCGTTGTGGGATTATATAATGCGACATGTATTGGTTGCAAAAGGACTGTGCAACATTGTGTAGGGTGTTGAAAAACGTCCTATCACACCTGCAACTATCATAACCATAGGTACTAAAGCTGATGCAGAAGGTGTCGAAGATGATGATATTCTAAATATTCATGTTCGTGTTGCGGTTTCTACTGCACCTACTGTAGAGCAAATTTGTTGGGATGGCAGAGATGCCCAGACACATGCATTGATAGCTCTGTCTGTCAAAGGTGCCATTATTCCTCACATACGCTCTTGCAAAACAGCTAAGGGTGCTTGGGATACACTTACCACATTGTACCAAGCTAGAAATGAGGCTTGTGTTGCTTACCTCCGAAAACAGTTGGAGAGTGAGCACATGAATGAAGGTGATTCTATGGAAAGTTTTCTAACAAAGATCAAAGACTTGAAAGAACAATTGATTTCTGCTGATGAGGTTGTACCAGATAGCTCAGATCATTCTGAATTGTCTTCCTGATTCATATCAAAGTTTTGCTTCTACTCTTCGATTGATGATGAAAGGCAATCCAAATGCCTTGTCATTTGAGGAGTTAGTCTTTGTTCTGTTGCAAGAAGACCAGTCCAGGTAGAAAAGGTCCATTATATGTGTTGTAGATCAAGCTTTATTGGCTAGTCAGAAGGGCAAAGGAAAATGGAGCTCTTCAACTAGTAAGCAGAAATCTGCTGATTCTGCACAATCAAAGAGGGAAGACAAAGATGAAAAGAAATCAGACAAGCAGAAATTGTTTTGAAAGTACTGTAAAGGAAATGATCATATCATAAAGAATTGCCCAAAATTGGCCGCTAAAGAGGCAAAGAAGAAAGAGGTTGGAATGGTTGTTGCAGAGGCCTCTACACCAAAAACACAGTCTGCTAATCTTGTGCAGGAAGAAGAATGGGCGTTTACTAGTGTTTGCAGTTTTGACCCATCTTCTCATGAGCAGTGCATGTCTGCAGTAGACTCATATGTTTGGTACTTTGTTCTCTTCACTCGAGCCTACCCCTATAGGTAATATTGTTACATGCACCAACAACTCCTCTTATCCTATTATGGGAGTTGGTAAGATCATTTTGACTACTACTGATGGTAGCTCTTTCACTTTGTCAGATGCTTTGCTTGTGCCAGGGATCAAGAAAAATCTATTATCAGTTTCTGTATTAGCCAACATTGTTTGTGAAATTTTTTGATGATAGATGTACAGTTCATGATCTGTCTGTTAGTATATGATCAATGTCTACCCCTCATGATTGTATGCACATTTTGTAAGGCCCCCGTTATGAGGAGAAGCCAAGCGTGCATTACCCAATTGATGGGAATCCCAACTTGCATGTTGGATGAAGGCCATATTGGACCATGTAAGGTATTGTAAGGAAAGGGAGTTACCAGGGTCCCCAATTGGGGGATCCGGGGCAGCGGGGAGCAGCCCTGCCTGGGGGGTCCAAGGGGGCCAGCGGGCCCCCTGGTGGGGGTCCGGGGGCAGCGCCCTCGGCGTGATGGTAAAGGGAATATTCCATAGAATATTCACTATCGGAGTCAGAAATCATTTATATTTGTTAGGTCGGTTCAACTGGTCTAAGCCGTGTATGACCATTACGCGGGCGGTGGCCTCCCACGCTTTACCGCCCATGTATAGCCATCCACGAAAGGCCACCCATGATCCTATATATACATGACTTTTGCACCTCTACCTTGTATCTCCCTATCTAGAGTTGTCTAGATCACCATTTAAGCTCTACCTTGAGAGCGCACGGGTGGACAACGCCATCATCTTTGTACTTGTTGTTAGTAGAAAATTGTTGAGATTCTCCTATATCTGTTATCTTCTCCGCTACTGCTCCTGTGTTATATTGCGTAACTATTGTCTTACACTGTCAAATGGTGACGTGATTATTGCTTCTAGCATTTTATGTCGTGGGTTGTATAAGCTCATAGACTATGAATTATCTATAAATCATTCGGCAAAGCTTTGGCATGCACACTTTGGTCATCTGAATTTTACTACTTTTGTATGCCTGTAGAAATCTGAAATGGTGTCCTCTTTGCCCAAACTTGAGGTACCTGGAAAACATGTTTGTGAAGGCTGTATTTTGGGAAAAATGCAGCATTCTTCCTTTCCAAAAGATGGTTCACATCGGGCTACTAAAAAATTGCAGCTTGTACATAGTGATGTCTGTGGTCCTATGCAGACACCTTTTGGAAATTATCTTTATTTCATGACTTTCATTGATGATTTTCCAAGCATGCATGGGTATATCCATTGAAATCAAAGTCTGAAGTGTTCATGTGCTTCAAACAGTTTTTGGTTTTGGCTGAAAATCTATCAGCATGTAAAATGGGCACCCTCCATTTTGATCGAGGGGGGGAATATATGTCTTCTGATTTTAATGCATTTTTGGTTGAATGTGGGATAAAGCACCAATGTAAAGTGCCATATACACCTCAACAGAATGGAGTTGCTGAATGAAAGAGCAGATCACTCATGGAGATGGCGAGGTGTATGTTCAAGAGCCAGGCTTTACCACATAATTTCTAGCTTAAGGATGTCATGTGTGCAGCATATGTACTTAACAGGTGTCCCACTAAAGCACTGTAGTCTATCACTCCATATGAAGCTTGGCATGATCGCAAGCCATCTGTTGCTCATCTGTGTGTTTTTGGTTGTTTGGCATATGCATTGGTGCCTGAACAACATCGCAGAAAATTGGGTGATAACGCAGTAAAATGTATTTTTTTTTGGTACAGTTCTCTGTATCATTCACACACTAAATGCATTCTGGTTAGTCGTGATGTTGTTTTTGTGGAAGATGCTATTCGGCCATTGCTTTCATGTACTAAGGAGACATCTGTTAGCTCCAAAGACATGTATGATACTTTGCTGCCTCTTTTTAGAGGTGGATAGTCTAGTGTTGGTCCTAATGAGGTAACTTCTCAGCCTTTGCAGGTTTCATGTGATGATGCAGATCATCCCATTTTTTATGCAGATTTACATGATGCACTTGTTGATGAGAGAGTTGATATTGAGGAGGCAAAAACTATGCCAAAATGGCTAGTGTAGACTTTGCGTGATAGCAAAATGGCACCTCTATCATATCGTATTTGATCAGGCTCTCATAGTGCCTCTTTTGCATCAGATTGTTATGCTATGGCTGCATCTAGTCTCTATGATGATATTGAGCCTGTTTCATTTGATGAAGCACAAAATTCTGAAAATTGGATGGCTATTATCCAATCTAAATATGATGCTTTAATGAATAATGGTACTTGGCCTTTATGTGACTTGCCTCCTTGCAAGAAGGCCATTGGCACTAAGTGGGTACACAAGCAGTTTGAGAACAATCCAACTGAAAGCACCTTATATGTCAAGCATGCTAATGATGTACTTTTGATCATTGTGTTGTATGTTGATGACATGCTGCTCACTGGTCCTCATGAGAAGCATATTGCTGATTTCAAGTTACATGCCTCATTTGAGATGTCTGATTTGGGGCATTTGCATCATTATTTGGGCATTTAGTTTATGCACGTTGATGGTGGAATGGCTTTTTGTCAAATGAAATATATTGACACATTATTGCAGTGTTTTGTCCTTGAAGACTGTAAACCTATTGCCACTCCTATGGAGACAGGTTTACAACTAAGTCTTCATGATGTTGGAGATGCATTTGATGTTGTCTCTATCAGCAGGCTGTTGGATTCTTGATTTACTCGGCCATATATTCAGTTTTCTATCTCATAGATGAGCAATTTTATGCATTGCCCAGGAGTCAAGCATTGGTAGGTGGTTAAGCGCATCTTTTGCTACTTGAGTGGTACTTAGCTACTTGTTCACCGCATCACTCCCAGGGGGGATTTGTTGATATATTTAGGTAGTGATGTGTGTGAAACTCTAGGACCACCAGGGCACTTTTTTCCCTCTTTAGGAGGTTTTTTCCCCCGGCTTGTATATATGCCTATTGCCCTAATGGGCTACTTATCTTTGTACATTCTCTAGTAATACATTCAGTATTTTGTGTTGTGCTCCAAGCTTCTTCTTCTTCTTCCTTGTGTTGTTCGCGTGTGCTTCGGCAGACGTCTAACTCCAACACCATATGAGTGGCAATAGGTTTGGGGTCCTTAAGGTCAAAACGTTGCAATAATGTGTCAATATATTTTATTTGATAGAAAGCTATTTTTCCATCAACTTGCATAAACTAAATGCCCAAATAATGATGCAAATTCTGATAATCTATCATGTCAAATGAGGCCTGCAAATCAGCCTTAAAATAAGTAATATGCTTCTCATGAGGATCAGTAAGCAGCATGTCATCAACATGGACAATAATGATCAGAAGCACATCATTTGCATGCTTAACATATAATGTGCTCTCAGTTGGTCTGTTCTCAAAACCATGTGCAATCAGGTAGGCATGTATCTTTTCATACCAAGCATGTGGTGCTTGCTTCAAACCATATAATGCCTTTTTCAACCTACGCACTTTGTTTTCATGCCCGTTTTGCACAAAACCATGGGATTGAAAAACATACACTTCTTCATGCAAGTCACCATTCAAAAATGCAGTTTTAATGTTGAATTGATGTATGTTCCAACCATGATGAGCTATAAGTGCACAGATGCTATGAACACTAGTCATTTGGCATGTAGGAGCAAAGGTCTCATCAAAATCAATGCCTCTTTCTTGAGGATAACCCTTTGCAACAATCCTAGCCTTATACATGTCAATTGTTCCATTAGGCTTATGCTTCAGCTTGTATACCCACTTAGTGCCAATGGTTTCTTGCTAGAAGGCAAGTCACATAAAGACTAGGTACCATTTTTCATAATAGCATCATATTCTGATTGAATAATAGCCATCCAATTTTCAGCTACATGATAGTGTTTATGGGACCAAGATGAGAGTCATGATGGATACTCCACCACTCATAATTTCATAAATTACAATCTTATCAAGAAATTGAAGATCCCCCAACAACCCATTGCACATAATATGTTGTATTCTATGATAAGTGGATATGGGATACTGTGATATCCTAGTTGGTAGTCCAGATATAGGGATACACAGATTACATGAACTCCCAAATTATGAACATGGAGAGGATATACCTTGTGTTAGGCAAAAATTGGCTTTCGGGGTTAATAGAAACACTTAAGTGTAGCTATCAAAACATCACTCTTTAGTTTTTGAATAGTTGAAGTAGATTGTGTATTCAAGAAGAGAGAGATATACCTAGTGCACCTATAATCTCATCTTTAAAGTTGGATATTTTGTTTCATTTTCAGCATGTAGAGAAGATCTTCTTATTGTATAGTTATGATTTTGAGCATTGTATAGGCACCTCATCTAATGTATATTTTCATGAAAATAATGTAAAAAAAGGACAAGAATTTCTATTGTTCATTTTTGCAAGAGTGTGTTGTTAAATGTTTTAAGGATGTAATGTTTGAATTTAAATATGTTTTTCCCACTAACCTTCCTAGAGGACTAGAGAGAGGGTACATTGACCATGCCATTGAGGTAGTTGCTAAAACTAACCCTATTTGGAAGCCACCTTATAGACTTAGTGTATCTCAATATCAAGAGATAGGGGAGCAACTTCAGGATTATTTAGATAAAGGCTTCATTAGACCTAGTAACTCACCTTCGGCATCACTGATGCTCCTAGTAAAAATGAAGATGGATCTATGAGACTTTGTATAGATTATTGGGTGTTAAACAAGGCAAAAATAAGAAATAGGTTTCTAACGCCTAGGTTTGAAGACCTATTTGATGAGGAACATCAGGCTAGGTATTTCACCAAGCTTGATCTTAGGCCAAGATATTATCATATCAGAATTAGGGCATAGGATGTCCCTTGAAGTTCTTTTTGGACTAGATATGGGCACGATGAGTGCTTGGTGATGCCTTTTGTTCTCACCAATGCTCCTGCCACTTTCATGAAGGTCATGAATAGTGTTCTACAACCATATCTACGGCAGTTTGTAGTAGCTTTTTTGGATGATATTCTAATCTATAGTAGATCAAAACAAGAACAATTGGATCACTTGAGGAAATTATTCCAAGTGTTACAAGAAAATTCGATCTTTGTTAAGTAAGCAAAGTGTGGAATTTTCAAACCAAGGTTAAATACCTTAGGCATATATTGGGACACCTATTAAGTAGATATGTTGCACACATAACAACCTAAAGCAAAAAAATTATGGTAAAATTTGACTATTGAGCCTACACCTTTCCATTTCCATGAAATACCTATTTTTCCTCTCAATAAATCCACTCTATTGGTATATGCAATTGTAAAGCCTTACACCTCACCATTTCCATGATAAACATGTTTTCTCTCTCAAAAAATCAATTCTATTGAGGTGTATATGGATTAGTTACATCAGTTTGAGTACTTTACTAGGCTTGATTTAAGTTCACGGTATCACTAGATTAGGATAGAGGTAGAAAATGTACCTAATCATTCTTTTAAGACTAAATATGAGCACAATGAGTTTTTGGTGATGCCATTTGGTCTCATCAATTCTCTAGCCATCTTTGTGACACTCGTGAATAATGTGTTATAGCCCTACTTAGGAAATTTTGTGGTCAAATTTCTTGATAGTATTTTGATTTATAGTAAGTCAGAAGAAGAAAAGTTGGAACACTTACACATAGTCTTCCAAGTCCCGAGGGAAAATTCCCTCTTTTTCAAGAAATGGAAGTGTGAATTTTTCAAACCAGAGGCTAAACATCTTGGACATATCATCTCCAAACATGGAATCAAGATGGATTCTGAAATGGGTGCGAGCTATTATGCAATGGCCACATCCTAGAAACCTAGAAAAGCTATACAGTTTCCTACGTTTGTCCACATTCTATCGAAGATTCATCAAGAATTATGCCAAGATTGTTGTTTTGATGATATAACAGTTTAACGAGAAAGGAAAATCCTTTCATTGGGGTGATTAAAAGAAGCAAAGGATGGAGAAGTTAAAAGTAGCAATAGCTACAATTCCACTTTTATAGATAATAGATCCCAATCAATCATTTGTAGTTGAGAATGATGTGAATGATTTTGCTATAGGAGGGGTTTTAGTTCAGGATGGTTGATGAGAAGCTTTTGATAGCAAGAAAGTTGAGCCAAAAAAAAATTGACTCTTTCTATATGAAGGAGTTGTATGCAATTAAGATAGTGTTTGATAAAGAGAGAATTAAGTGTCTCTCTAATCAAATAGACCTTAACGGTTATAAGGCATGCTAGGGAGAGACCCTTTAGGAGCTTGACTATGATCGTAGATATAGGAAGGGAAAGTTTAATGTGGTTGCATGCCTATGGTCGATGGATTGAGTTTTACTTAGATCACTAGTGAACCACTTGAGTCCATTAGAGGGAAATCTAGGATTGATCTTGCATATATCAAGATTTGGGAAGGCATTGAGAAAGGGGATCCTGACACATGGGTTTCCAATGAGGATGGAGTATTGATAGGTACTCAAGACAAATTCAAGTGGAAGAAGAAAAATATCTATGATGGATATCTGTTGTACAAAGGTAAGGTGTGTGTCCCTAGAGTTTTTGACATGAGATGACACATTTTGCATCAGTTTCATGACACACCTAGTGTAGAACACCCAAGAGTTAACAAGACTTATGATATTGTTAAGAGGCAATTTTAATGGCTTGGAATACATATGGAAATCCTAGAGTATGTGCTGAATGGCACAAAATTCCAAGTCAATAAATTTGAGAGATTGAGGATAGGAGGTTTAATCCACCCATTGGATATTCCCAATGGGAAGTGGGAGAGTATCTCCATGGATTTTGTAATAGGATTACCTATGACACAGAGAGGACATGACTCATTCTAGGTAATTGTGGATATCTTAACCAAAATGGCTAGGTTTATTCCAACATGTACTACAATAAAGACACCTAAATTGGCTAGGTTATTTTTTGAGAAGCTATATTGGGTATATGGTCTTCCATTAGACGTTGTTTCAGCTTGGGATAGGAAGTTTGGTAGCCACTTTTGGAGAGCAATCTTCAATAGGTTGGACACTAAACTTAGCATGAGTACATCTGAGCATCGACAAATGGATGGGAAAATAGAGAGGGTTAATCAAACCTTAGAATATATACTTTGGACATATGTAAGTGAAATGCAAGCTAATTGGGAAGAGTACTTACCTATAGTAGAGTTTGCATATAATAGTGCCAAGCACAATTGGTTTCAATCAAGATCTCCTTAAACAATAGGATTGAAGCATGAGAAAGTCCAAATTGCAAAGGACTTCTTGGAAGAGATGAGTGATATGCTTAAGTTTGCTAAGGAAAACATTAGGAGAGCGCAATATAGAGCTAGAGCCTATGCTGACTCTCAAAGTAGAAAAATCAACTTTGAGGTGGGAGACCAAGTTATCTGAGAGTTCCCTCTATGTACCAAAATAATGAAGATGGGACCTTATCCAAAACTATCTCCTAGGTATTGTGGACCATTCCCAATACTAAAGAGCTTAGGAAAGATGGATTACTACCTCCAACTTCTAGAGCATAGCCAGATCCATTTAGTATTTCATGTGAGCCAGATTAAGAAGAGGTTGGGTGAATCTGACAACCTCGTTCCTAATAGTGAGCCTATTCTTTTTCAATATATTCCACATAAGCCTAAGAGCATACTACACACTTGAGAGAAACAGACGAGGAGTCACCTTTATAAAGAGTGCCTAGTAAAGTGGAAAGATAGTCTAGAAGATAGTGCTACATGGGAGTGGGTTATCACCCTTAAAAAACGGTTTCCTACCTTAATATTAACTTCCCAAGAGTTATCTTAAGGGGAAGGATACGGGTAAATATCATAGATAGATGACCATGTATACGAAGTACATGGGGTTAAATGGGAGTGGTTAGAATTATTTTCTCTTTCTCATTTGTGCCTTCCACGGGGTTGGGTGGAAAAGGATTCATATGTGTCTCCATGGTTCGAGCTTTTCACGATCTTTGTCTTCACACCCCTCTGATAAAAAGTAGGGAGAATTAGAGGATTTTATACTCACTAAATGCCTTTTCTACTTCAAGACTCCAAGAGAAAGGTATCTTCTTGCTTGTAAGCCTTGACAAAGGCTTAGCTATTTTTTAGTACATTCGTATAAGTCTCCTATGGTATCCTCCATGGCCTAAAAGAAATTGCACTTCCTTAGAAGTCCAAGGAATGGGCATGGAAAAGATGGCAACAACCTTAGTTGAATCAACAGTTTTCCCTTTGGCCAAAACTATGTGGCCAAGGAGAGTTCCTTTGGTGACCAAAAATTGACATTTAGTAGGGTTCAACTTCAAACCTATCTTGTGACATTGTTCAAATATTCCCTTCAAATTTTCCAAATGTAGATGGAAATATTCGGCCATTACTCTTCTATCTATATGTAAGAATATTGAAAAATCATCCATGAAAATATGGACAAACTTTGTTAGGCATTTGCCCAATATTAGATACATCATTCTATTAAATGAAACAGGTGCATTTTTTAGGCCAAAAGCCATGCATGTGTAGACATAAATGCCCCATAGAGTGTCAAAGGTAGTTTTGTGTCTATCTTTAGGGTGAATGAGAATTTGATTGTAGCCACTGAATCCATCAACAAAACTATACAAAGTGTGTCGAGCTACTTCTTATAATGTCTTTTATTGAACGGTTGTGGGAAACCATCTTGAACAGTCACTTTATTTAGAGCATAGAAATCAATGCATATTCTTATTTTTCTACTATTTTTATTAGGTACAATAACCATGGATGAAAGCCACATTGAGTGCTCTATAGGAACAATAAACCTGCCTCCTCTAATTTTTTTATTTCCACCTTGATTGCCTCTACATATTCCACCTTGATTGTCTTTGCATATCTAGATTAAAGTCAATATGGTCTACTTCTAATAGGTGAAGCTCCCTCTACTAAGGGTATTCGATGTAATCCAAGATCCTTTGGAATACTTGACAGATCCTTATAGGACCAAGCAAAGGCACTTCTATAGGTATAAAGAAGAGAGGTTTCCTTTTGTAGTAAAAATGGGTAGTGCCACAACCATGTGGCTAGGTGGAATACCTCTGGCTTTTCTTCATCCCCAAGGTTCACTTCTCAAGCAATTATTTCTGGGGTAGCCTCACTTGAAAAATCATCAACACCGTGTGCCACGGTAGCATTGAGCTTGTGCTCCATGACATGTTCCTTAGTCCACCCATATGGAATATCTAGAAATGGAAGGTCATCTCTGGTCCCAAGATCAAAATTGGCCTCTAGAGATGCCTGTGTAGGTTTTGCATCTTTTGGCCCTACATCCACAAAACTGTCGAATTCGGCACAATTACCTATTTTATCCTTGCATAATAATATAGGGATGCCTTTTGAAAAAAATTCGCCACATTGGTAAAGTAGCACAAATGGAGGCACTTCCCCCAAGAGAGATGCCTACTCTTCAAGAGGAGTGAGTTCTACAAAAAAGTTGGCCCCATTTTCCCAAAAGAAGGATTCTTAGCCCCCTCACCAATATCAGATAAATGTCAAATTTGTGGTGGTCCTTCAGGTTTTAGCATCCCAAATCCATGAGAATCATCCAAAACAAGGTGCCTAATTTCTTGAGGTCTACCAAAATTGAGTCACCTAGCTTCATCCTGCACATCAAAATTCAATCACCCAAATTTGTCATCTTGGCCACAAAAAATTAGCTACCCAATTTGACCACCTTGGCTAGCTAGGAGGTCTCACCCAATTAGGCCACCTTGGAGGAGGTACCCAAATCGGACCACATGTTGGCCCTTTTGAACTTTTATATCTAGTTCCCTATAATCACCTAATTTATCTTTTTCCTCACAGATGGAGTCCAAGTTATCTATTTTTACCTCACTTGGCTCTCCTTGTGCTTCTTCTGTAGAAACTTCACTTTTGTGTATCTCTGCCATGGTCCATTTTGATCTAATTCCTCATTTATTTCACTTATTTCAAGTGTGCAACACTCTGGACTACCATCATCCAATTGAGCAGATTATCATCTAAATGAGGTAGCCAAGACATTAGCTTATTGTCCACCATGTACCCGATTGCTTTGGTAGTGTCGCATCCTTCCTCCAAATGTATCTGCAACTAGTTGTTAGCCTTTGAAGAGATCCATGGCCTATTTCTTCCCCAATCTTGTAATGCCTTGGCTTGCCTCATCCATGGTCTTGCTAGAGGTAGAGGATAAGAGGTCTCTTGGGGTGGGGAAATAACAAAAAATTCCAATAGAAATTGGCAATCTTGAACTATCATAAGTACCTTTTCAATAATGCCCAATGCGGTGACCCAATGTTAGCATGCCAATGTGATAGTGAAAGGTGTTGCCTTCATCAAGTCTAATGTCAATTTCTTGATGGTGAAATCAAGCATCAAGTTGATGCCGGATCCACCATCCACAATGACATCTCTCAAAATTTCACTCTTTATGGAAAGAGTCAATCGTGAGCTCCAATAGTCTGCCAATGGTCCAAGGGGAAAATCCATTATGAAACCATCTATAATTGCTGGTGGGCTCAAGTAGGAAGACTGTATTACTTTAAGTAAATCACTTCTCACCTTTGCATTGATCTTAATGAGTTGGTATAAACTAACCTCATGATGAATCCGCTTCAAAATTTCTTCAATATTAACCTCATGTGCATGCTCTTGATGGCGAGTCAATTGGTCTTTTAATGAAGTGCTCACCCTTTCATAAACTTCTTCAATGTTCACCTATTATCTCAAATCATCCTTCTTGCCATCTTATTTTTCCTTGGTTCCCTATTGCTCTTCTATATGGGTTGTTGCCGATTGCCTAGCTCTAGTCATCATAGGTGTTGTAGATGAAACAACAAAAGACTATGGAGCCATACCTTCCTCTTGTGAAGAGACCATGATCATGTGAATTGGAGTAGGGTGTTTGTAGGGATAGTCCCTCATATAATGATCCTTGGCATTGGGATATTGTTGACAGGGAGGCATGTCCTCAAGAAAACAACATTTTTTTGCACATGACCATACTCTCTGAAATGATAGCACATTAGCGATCTAGTATACCTTGGTCATTTCAAAGAATTCTCCTCCTTATTGTGCGAATTTGAAGTACTAGCATAAAATGTGCAAGAGACTTGTGTATTACCTCTTTGTTGAGCCTCCCTTGAGGTAGTATCAACCACATGCATCATGAACATTTTCACCACAAATTTTGCAAGTTACTTGTTTAGGAGAGTTCATGTTGGAATGGCCACTATCGGTACATGTAGTACACCAAAAATACCTATGAATGTCTTGTGTGGTCCATAACTCCTCCACTTTGCATCAAGTTGTGCTACTAAATCATCGTTGTAGCGTGCAGGTAGAAAAGTGACCTTCTCCTCCTATTGATTCTATTCCACAAAGTCCTCCAATGTAGCATCTACTCTTAGTGATTCCCAAACCTTCTATTGGGAAGAACTTGGGAGAGCCTTCTCAACCAATTTTCTCACTAAAAAATCACATGAAGCATGTGTCAAGTGAGAAACAAGTGATTTAGCATGTGTATAAAGTCCATGCAAAGATTCATCTGGTTGTAGCTTCAAGTTTTGCAATTGATCCAAGGATCATTCTAAAGAGTTGCTTGGATGTGTGTGAGCATTCTCTATGTGTGTGTGTGTTTATGTGGCCATATATATACATATGTATGTGCATGTGTGTGTATGTGTATGTTTGTGGATATGTGTTTGTATTTATTTGTATATATGTGTGTGTGCATTTATGTCTATGTCGATGTATATATTTGTATATGTGTCGTTTTTGTGCATGTGTGTGTGTTCAAGTATGTGTATGTGTGTGTGTGTGTGTGTGTTTATGTATGTATATACATGTTTTTATGAGGTGTATATGTGCATGCATGCATGTGTGTATGTGTATGCATGTATGTGTGTATATGTATATGATGTGTGTGTGTGCTATATTGTGTATGTGTATATGTGTTTTGTGTGTGTTTTTATATGTATGCATGCGTGTATGCATGTATGTGTATCTGGGTGTGTGTCTCTATGTGTGTTGCATATGCATGTATGTATATGTGTATGTGTTGTGTGTATATGTGTGTGCATGCAAATGTGTATATATATGTACATGCATGCATGTGTATTTGACATATATATGTGTGCTCTATATGTATGTTTGTGTATGCCTTATGTATATGTATGTTTGTGTGTGTATGCTTTGTGTATGAATTTATGTACATATGTGGATGCATATGCATATGTGTGTGCACGTGTGAATGTGTATGTTTTTGTCTATCTGTTTGTATGTATGTGTATGGGTGCGTGCATCTATGTTTGTGTAGATGCCTATATATGTATATGTTTCTTCTTGTGCATGTGTATATGTTTAGGTATCTGTGTATATGTGTGTGCACTTATGTATGTATATATGTGTGTGTGGTATATTTGTGTGTGCATGCATGTGTATGTATGTGTTTGTATGTGTATATGATGTGTGTGTGCTATTTACATGTGTGAGTATATGTTTTGTGTATGTGTTGTGTATGTGTGTGTGTATTGTGTATTTCTTGTGTGTATTGTTGGAGCTTCACTCACTAATTGAGCATGAAGACATAAAGCATATGATGTGAGTTGATGACGATATAAGTGAAGAAAGAAAGAGAAAAAGGATTATGAAGCTTGGGCATTCAAAAACATGCCTATGTGAAGGGACAAATTCAAATGTGCAATATATACTTAGAAATTGAATCCAAAATAGCTCTAGAAGTTTCAAATTAACGTGTTTGAGTTGTAGAATCATAAGATCTAAATGTACATAAGTCAATTTAGATCATAAGTAAGAAAATATGAGATTCATTAACTTGATTGTAAGTCCTAAACCTTTGAATAGGCAGTAGGGATATTCAGGGTGAGACGCTGTGGAGAAAGGTCTTTCATAGTTAGACTCGATCTTTCTATGGTAATGAGAAAAATCAAGCCCGACCATTTTGTACACACCTTCCCTAATAGTAAGTCAATGCTTGTGTAGAAAAAATTGAGTTAAGTCTTAATGTGTGAAGAGATCCAAGTCATTTTATAACTATATGTATTACAATTGTAAATTACAAGAATTAGGCATAGATTTTCATGAACTTCTTAAAGTAAGATCTGAGTGTAATGTGTAAATATTTTAATGAGTAATAGCTCATTTGAAAGCTAGTATCTTCAAATACATTTGTTCAAAAGGTCTTTGCAAAACGAGATGTGTGCTTAGAGAATCAAGCTTAACATTGAAGGTATATCAAATCGAAGAAGATAGAAGTCATTTTCCGACATAGTGTAACTTCTAAAGAGGATTGAAGTTATTTTATGAGGTAAATCTTGAACTTATTGATTGACATTAGTTTTCTACTATATGAAACAACTTCTATTAGTAATTGAGCATTAAAATCTTGGAGATTTTTTACAAATCAGAGATAAATTTGAAGTTAATATTTCTGAAGAAAAAGATGCATGTGCAAACAAAGTAAGTGATCACATTTCTTGCATAAAGTGATAAAGTTTTCAGAGTTTGAAGTGTTGTTGAGCTAATGGTGATTGTAGAGGACTTCTATTATCACATTAGCTTAGTTCTTGTGATGTTTCACACATCAAAAAGTGGTATGAGAGCAGAAAGGTCCTAGAGAGCACAAAAGGAGTTGCATATATTCAAAGCTTTGTAAGGTCTTGACAAGAAGTTGGAATTTGAAGTATATACATCAAACGGCATCAAAGGAATACTTTGACATCATTCTTGAGTATAAAGCTCCACAAAAGGTAACATTAATTAAGCTTTAATCTTGTTGGAACCACAAGCTTTCATCATGATTGAGGTGGACATGATCTTCATCAAACTCAGCATCGGAACGATGTCACATATACTCCTTGTAGAGTTTTATTTGCATTCATTTGTTGTATGAAGAGTTTGATCATAGGATCACCCTCTTATGTAAGTTGCAAAGCATTTAAATTTGTAAAAGGGAAAAGTAAAAGGCCTAGAAGCCATGAGTTAGAAGTGGTTGGGATTGACTCTCAATAAATCAATCAAAAGGTATATGTGATTTCAAATTTCCCTTTTCCTAGATTGTAGGGAAAGATGCCGATCAATAAAAACTAACAAATCCGCCTAAATTCGAATTCAAATTGATAAAGAAAATGTGTATTCATGTACTCAAGAGTCTATATAAAGATTCCACAACATTTGTACACTAAGTAGCAAGATGATTTGAAGCAATACATATACTTCTTGTTCATTGCTTGGTGCCACTTTAGCTTATTGCTCCTTCTTCCTCAGATTCACTGAACTTGTAGAGAGTTATGCTCTCTCTACACAGTTCCAAATCTAATGATTAAGGGTGTCATTGGAAAGATATTATCGTCTAGTTTATACCTATAAATTTTCAGGTCATTTGGTTCACTAATTTCAGAGATATTGAAGATTGTTTGTGTCAAGGTCATTCTCTATAACTCCCTGAAATTTTGGGACGATACCAGTTTAGTGTTAAGGTGATTGCTCCTTGTATAGTACATATAAATTAGAGTTTTTATGCATTATAGCAAGCCAACCCTATGTATGAAACTCCCTTAAGAGGAATCTCTCCAATTTTTACTTTGTTGGCTGCTCTCAGTGTTTGAAGTCATAATTTCCATCCATTTTTAGAAGGTTCTTGTGAGCTAGTCATGGTGCAAGTTATCTATTCTGCATCAAATTGTTCTTGTTGATGTTCCAAAGTACCTATTGCGCTAACCACAAGTCCAAAAGGTCTATTTTACATATTAAAGAGCTAGGGCTGGTCATATGCTGGTTTGATGGACCAACTTCACCACTTGAATACTCTACTCTCCAAGCCTCTCCAAACTTCTCCAACTTCTTTTAGTGGTATCAAAGCAACTTCAAGATGGGAGATGACTTTCCATCAATGATTGAGAAAGCTTGATAGACACAATTATGTTGCTTAGAAAATCAAAATGGAGGCTTATTTGCAAGGAAGAAACCTATATGGGATTGTATCAGGCAATGAAGCAATGCCTATTGCAAGATCCAAAGGAGGACCTACTCAAGAGAAAACAGATAGGCTCACACTTTGGTGTGCAAGGGATACTCAAGAAAGGTCATACATACTCAAATCTATCTCTGATTTTCTATTACCACATATTAGAGGATGCAAGATATCTCAAGAGACTTGGTATGCCCTAGAGAGTTCCTTTTCCGCTAGTACAAAGGCAAGGAAGAACCATCTTTGGAATGAGTTCAACTAAATGAAGAAGAGTCCAAAACAAACCACCATCGAGTCTATTACAAAGGTAGGGTTGCTGATCAATTGGCATCCATTAAAGAGCTGATTGAAGAACAAGCCATCATGAGGCAAATTCTCAATGAGATTAGAGGTGACAAGCAATGGCAATCTTTCACCACAGCCTATGATCTCATCATGGATGTGCAAACTCCAGAATTCAACATCTTTCTCGGACAACTCTTCAATCAAGATGCAAACAATAGCATAAAGGAAGGTAACTCCTATCATGGTTATTCAACTAGTGCTCTATATGCAGATAAGAAGGACAAGAAGCTAAAAGGCAAGAAGAAGGAAGAAGATGAAGAGGAGACTTCCCAAGACAACGCTGCAGGCAAGAGCAAGTGGAAATGGAAGAAGAAAGGACCAAAGCATGACAAGAACAAAGGCTAGAATATTCAACCTTGTGCTATTTGTGATAAGACCAACCACACCACTCAAAATTATTAGTTCAATGGGAGGACCTAGAAAGTAAGTGGAAGAGGTGGATATGGCAGTAATAGAGGCAAAGGTGGACACAACTTCAACAATAACAATAGGGGGCCATAATAGAAGGGACTACAAAAATTATTTTGAAGATCAACAACATGAAGACTCGTTGCTCTTGATGAATCTAAGCCACAAGGAGGGTAAAGAGGATGATCATTTATTCTACATAGATTCAGCATGTTCAAATCATGTTGCAGGCAACATAGATCTCTTATCTGATTTGGAAAGTCCAAAGCATAGACATGAAGTTCAAACAGAGGATGATACAAAGCATAGTGTGGAGAAGATTGGTAATGTCAAAGTTTCAATGGCAAGACAAATATTCTGAGCATGGTAATCTATGTTCCCACTATTATAAAAAACCTAATAAGTGTAATGTGGAAACCCTTTGTATTATCAACTGAACTTTCATTAAATCATTTTGTACCTTATTTAAATCAATTACTTGGGTTGATGCTCACATTTGAGAAATATTTGAAGTCAGATGGAGATAAAGAACAAAGCTCTACTATGTATGCAAAGAATAAGAAGAAAGGAGACAAAGGTAAAGCAAAGGATGAAAAAGAATTGACTTCTCAAGCCAATTACATTAAAGGAAGAGGCAATGACAAAGGTAAAGGTAGAGGAAATGCAAAAGATAGAGATAATCAAAATAATAACAAGAAGACATGTTGGATATGTGGATTGAGCAATCATTTGGCATATGATTGTTGGCACAATCAACAAAGTTAAAATCAAAATCAGAATAATGATGCTAGAGGCAAAGGTGGAAGGTATCAAAATCATTTTCAAAGAGGAAGAAAAAGTCAAAGAGGTGGTTATGGTAGAGGTAGAGGAAGGAATTGGGGATGGAACCAATCCTACAACCCCACCTACTACAATTATGCCAATGATATATAGAATGAGAACCATACAACATTGATTATGAAATCGATTAACACATTTGAAAAAGAAGATCTCAAGGTAGTTTGCATTGAATCTAGTTGTTCAAATCATTTATGAGGAAACATAGAGTTAATGTCAAAATTAGAAGAAGGTATTCCTAGTCATACAATTCAAATAGGTGAGAACATAAGGCACAATGTATATTCAGTTGGAAAAGTGAAGTGCAAGAATGGACTCGCAAATGTGTTATATGTTCCCACAATACCTAAGAACTTGATGAGTGTGGGAAAAATTATTGAAAAAGTTTTTCAAGTCAGATTTACAAATGAAGGAGTCTTTGTGGAAGATCCAAAGAATGGATAAAATCAAATTATGTATGGTAAGAAGGAAGGTAGACTTTTCACCTTGAAAGTGCAAGGGATTATTAGTCAAGATTTGCTCACACATGGTGGCGAAGTGATTAAAAAGTTAGAACTCTAGCATAATAGATTAGGTCACTTCAATGAAAGAGGAATCAAAGCTACAGTGGAAAATCAAGATGTTATAGTTCTACCTAATGTGGAGAGTCAACATATGATCTACAGATCTGAAGCATGTCGAATGAAAAATGCACACATACTACCATTTTAGAAGAAAGGATTCAAGCATGATGGAATACTAGAGCTCATCCATACAGATGTATGGGGACCAATAAAAGAAGGATCAATCAATAGCTCTAGGTATTATGTTCTTTTTATTGATGATGCTACAAGATGGATAGCCATTTAAGTTTTGAAGGTAAGATCAGAAGTGTTTGGAGCCTTCAATCATTTCCATGCATGTGAAGAAAGAGTAAAAGGTCAATAGTTAAAGAGGTTACGGTCTGATGCAGGGGGAGAATACTTGTCCCAAAAATTCAATGATTATCTTCAGAATGCATGTGTGAAGAGAGAAATAACTTCCAAATATACACCTCAACAAAATGGGGTTGCAGAAAGAAGGAATAGGATCTTGGCTTAGTTTTCTAGGGCACTAACAAGACTTGATCTTAGTTATGCAGTGGGAGTCCTCTCACAATTTATCCATTGTCGAAAGGACCACATTGGATTGTAGGCCAAAGAGTTCTCATACATATCAAAGGAACCTTAAGTGAAGGATTATATTATCCTTTACATCAAACATAAAGTTGAGAGCATATAGTGACTCAGATTGTGTAGGAATCAAGATTATACAAGATCAACACAAGGATACATGGTGTACATAGGTGATAAGCTTGTGAATTGGCATTCAAAGAAGCAACACAGAG
>CM035415.1:15277818-15282818 GCA_020310875.1 Ceratopteris richardii | reverse complement strand
ACACTCAAAATCAAATTTGTATCAAAAAGCATTAGTGGGATGTGATATTGATAATGAAGACTTAGTGTAGGTCCTCGCAATGGATTGAGAGGAGAACACAAGTGGAAGCCTCTCATAAACATTGTCCTCTATAGAGATCCACTTCCATGCTTAGAAGGCCTCATCCCTCACTTGTTGGTAAAGGAGGAATCATTTCAAGATTCATCCAAAAGCAAGGCCACTCATAGTGAGGTCCTATATTCTTCAAGATGAAAAGGGAGAGGTGGAAGAAGAGGAAGAGGGAGAGGCTACAACAATCAGGCAACCACCAAAGCAAAGAGGAAGGAGAAAGCTCAAGCGACATTCCAATCAAAGGGAAGAGGTACAAACAAAGGTGATGGAGAGAAAAGAACAAGTTATCCTTGATGTTAGAGCATCTCCATATTAAGAACAACTCAAAACCTCAACCAATTTTGGAAGACCAATGCCAAATTATCAAACTTTGAACTAACTATGAAGAAACTACTTATTCAGAAAAGTCTGTTGCACTTAATTCACTCATTCACTAACCAAATGTGTAAAGATTTCAATGAAACTTTATAAAAAGTGTCTCCTAAAGTTTATGCACCTTCTCTAAGTTAAATCTCTCAAACAAATTTAGTAGATCTTGAGATTTTCTCCAAACAATGTACGTATGTCTAAAACTATTCTTCTGTGTAGTCGACTTTGACACCTACAACTTCGAATGCATGGTTCTCCCAAACTAGAAGCCATTTATTCAAATGCTTTTAGCCACAAGTAGATTACCTTTCAGCTTAAATAATGATTGCTTAGTTGCTCAAATCTTTACACCGTGGAGGGAGATCTGATCAAAACATTGACCATCAGGATTGCACCTGTTCCTGTCTTCACTTCTTCACATTTACACATGTAAATGTTCCTACTTAAAATTCTCTCAGCCTTATTACAATTAAACTCTCAAAACTTGTACAAACGTCACTTAACTATAGAATTAGACTTGTAAAAAATCATTCATCAAGAAGATAAACACAAAAGGAACACTGAGCAAAAGATCAAGGTGCAACTTTCTTCTATTCAGAGAAATCTTACATCTGATTGATACTCCAAGTTCTTCTCACTTTCTAAAGTCTCTAATGACTTCTAAAACTTGTCCCTCATCATCCCCCTTTTTTGTAGTACATCTATATCAAGTATATAAAGATGTTTACATCACGAATCATCATAGATGCAAAGTTTTTATGAACTAATTACAAGATTAGTATACATGTATATACAAGTCTTCATCTTCTGACCATGCACTAAACTTCAAACTTCATATGTTGATCTTTGCTTCATTCTTTGACTTCCTATCTTTGTCCAAATCATCAATTGATGATTTTCTTGCACCAACAGCTCCCCCTCAAACATTAATTGTGGTTTTCTCCATCTTCTTTATACCCGCCATATCTTTGAACCTCTACAACTTAAGTCCATCCAAGCTTTTGGTTAACATGTCTACAATCTGATCTTTTGTTGAAGTATGTATGACTTCAATTTCTTTATCAATCACCTTATATCTCAAGAAATGATATTGAATCTCAATATGTTTAGTCCTGGCATGAAACATAGGGTTAGCAGCTAGATACAATGAACTCATATTGTCTCCATGAATAGTGGGTGTACTCTGAGTGATGTCAAAACTCTTCATAGCAATCTTTAACCATATAACCTCCTTCGCAGCTTTAACCATTTCTTTATACTCTACTTCTGTGGATGACAAAGCAATTGTATGTTGCTTCTTAGAACACCAAGAGATTAACTTATCTCCCACATAACATAAATACCCATAGGTTGATCTCTTATCATTAGGATTACCTGCACAATTTATACCACTATATATCTTGATGTTTGAATCTGATGTAGATCCATAATACAAACCTTCTTTGAGTGTACCCTTGATGTATCTTAGCACTCTTTGTCTTGCAATCCAATGTTCTTTCCTAGGACAATGCATGAATTGAGACAACACTCCAACTCCATATGACAAATCAGGCCTAATTAATGTAGCATAGATTAGACTACCAATGAGAATTTGATATAGCTTCATGTCCTTGAATTCTTCTCCTCCATATCTGCTCAATTTATGTTTCACCTCCATTAGAGTAGGTGCTACCCTGCAATCTTCCATTTTAAACTTGATTAGCAAGTTCTTCAAATACCTTTCTTGAGTCACATATACTCCATGTTGAGTATATGAAATCTCCATGCCCAAGAGATATGACAAGTCTCCCAAGTCACTAATCTTGAACTCCAGATGTATGGGGACCTAGTAAGGATGCTTCAATATCTGGATCAAGGTATTATGTCTCCTTCATTGATGATTGCAGTAGGTGGACTATATTATACTTTATGAAACACAAAGATGAAGTCTTTTCATGCTTCAAAAGATATTTGGCTCTTGTGGAGAATCAAACAGGTAAAACACTAAAAACGCTAAGGTCAGATGGAGGGGGAGAATACTTCTCCCATGAATTTGACTCCTTTCTTCAAGAAAGAGGAATCAAAAGAGAGATCACCGCAAGGTACACTCTTGAGCAAAATGGAGTGGCAAAAAGAAGGAATAGGACAATTGTTGAAGCTGCAAGGTCTATGCTAAATGAAAAGTACTTACCTAATTACTTATGGGCTTAGGCTGTATCCACATCCACTTATTTGATTAACAGGTTACCTTCAAAATCACTTGATGGCATGACACGATATGAGGCTTGGAATGGAAGAAGACCAAGTTTGGATCATTGTAAGATTTTTGGATGTGTTGCTTTTGCTCATGTTCCTTCATAGGTTAGAGGCAAGATGGATCCCAAAGCAAAAAGGTGTGTCTTATTTGGATATGACAACAATCAAAAGGGCTACAAATTATACAACCCAACAACCAAAGGATTCTTGGTGAGTAGAGATGTATTATTTGATGAGAATAGTTCTTGGTATGAAGATTCATGTAGAAAGGTCAACCTACCTTATGATCTTGAAGAAGATTTTCCAAAACTTGTTAAGGATAGTTCTTCTAAAATTGAATAGCAAGATACCTCAGAAGATGATGAAGCAACTCAGTATGAAAAAATCAAAATGTGGAAGTCTAAAGGTAAAGCAAAAATACAGGAACTTGGACAAGAGGCAAAAACATCAAATCATGGCCTAAGAAGGTCCATGAGGGAGAAAAGAAAGCCAGAAAGGTATGGTTTTGATACTTTTCTAGTCACTAAACATTCAATCTATCTAGCACATGACATAAATCAAGAGGAACCTTCAACATTTGAGGAAGCAAAGAAGAAATCAGAATGGAGGCATGCAATGGAAGAAGAAATTGAAGCTCTTGAGGATAATAACACTTGGAAGTTGGTTCCAAAGTCTCCATCAATGAAAGTGATAGGCTCAAGGTGGATCTACAAATTGAAGAAGAACTCAGATGGCTCCATTAACAGGTATAAGGCAAGGCTTGTGGCAAAGGGCTTTGCACAAACTCAGGGAATTGATTATGAGGAGACCTTCTCTCTTGTGGCAAAGATGCCTACTATTAGGGTTTTGCTTAGTATTGCCTCTTCCAAGAATTGGAATACACTTCAATTGGATGTAAAAAATGCATTTCTTAATGGATGGATAACAGAAGAGGTATATATGGCACAACCACCTGGTTTTGAGAATCACATATATCCTGATTATGTGTGTAAACTTAATAAAGCTTTATATGGACTCAAACAAGCCCGAAGGGCTTGGAATCACAGGCTTGTCTCATTCTTGCAGGGCAAAGGATTTCAACCTAGCAAGGTAGATCCATCACTATTTATAGAAAGGAGTAATTCTGAAGTCATCTATTTGTGTGTGTATGTAGATGACATTATACTTATAGGGAATGATACAGATGGCATGAAGAGAATCAAAGAACATATGAGAGAAGAATTCAAGATAAGTCACTTGGGTTCACTTACCTACTTCCTAGGATTGGAAGTTGTCTACAAAGATCATGGTTTGTTTCTTACTCAAAGAAAGTACATTAAAGACATGTTGGCAAAATTCAAGATGCAAGATTGCAGGATTGCAGGTACTCCAATGGAGGTTAATCATAAATTGAGCTCACACGAAGTGAACTCATAGAAGATGTGACATGTTATCAAAGCCTTGTGGGTAGTTTGAACTATGCCACATTGACAAGGGTTGATATACCTTATAGTGTGAGTGTGCTAAGTCAATTTATGCACACACCTAGGAAACCTCACATGGAGGCTGCCAAGAGGATACTCAGGTATCTCAAAGGGACCATGAATGAGGGGTTATATTACCCTTATGTATCTGATTTAAGTTTGAAATTGTTCTCTGATGCAGATTGGGCTAGCTCCAAGGAAGACAGAAGGAGCACCTCAAGTTATCTTACCTTTGTAGGTTCAAAACTTGTTTTGGTCATCCAAGAAGCAACCCACAGTTTCTCTCTCTTCTACTGAAGTTGAATACAGAGGTCTTGCCATAGCTACTCAAGAAGCTATGTGGATGAAGACATTATTCATAGATCTTGGATTGGAATTTGGCACTCCAACTATTTTTGGTGACAATATGAGCTCTATTCACTTAGCTGCTAATCCAATTTTTCATGCAAGGACTAAACATATTGAAGTTCATTATCACTATGTAAGAGAGAAGATTGCAAGCAAGGAGATTCAAATTGTCGGAGTTAGACGTCTGCGGAAGCACGCGAACAGCACAAGGAAGAAGAAGAAGCTTGGAGCACAACACACAATACTGAATGTATTACTAAAGAATGTACAAAGATAAGTAGCCCATTATGGCAATAGGCATATATACAAGCCGGGGGAAAAAAACCTCCTAAAGAGGGAAAAAAGTGCCCCGACGGTCCTAGTGTGTTCATACACATCACTACCTAAATATATCAACAAATCCCCCTTGGGAGTGATGCGGTGAACAAGGAGCTGGCACTCATGTATAAGGAAGTGCCAAGCTATGTGGAAATC
>CM035415.1:15255318-15270318 GCA_020310875.1 Ceratopteris richardii | reverse complement strand
TCTAACAAAACCATCTCAACCTATATAATGGATTTCTTGTTAAGATCCAACATTTGTCATGGTACTTGGCTTTATGGAGGCTAGTGCTCCATGACATTCTTAATGAAATAAGATGCCTTCCTCTTATTCTCCCAAAGTTCAAGCTCTCTTTCCAAAATATTTTCCACTTGAAGATATTTTTACAACCTGCTAAGATCGTATGCCTAACGAGTGATTAACAACCAAGAACTTCATTTATGTGATAAATTTCAAAAATAAAATAATTATTGAAACTGCAAATAATTTTGCAAAATCAGACATCCATAACATAATTACCTTGCACTTACGAATTTAATGCAAGAAAGGATGCACAACAACCTTCTCAAATATATATATTTCTCAAGTTCTCCAAAAGACTTCCAACGATAGAAAATGCCCAAAATATTTTTAAGTATTAAAAACTTCTGCACAAATCTAGTATCATTTTCAAATCTCTCCTTGAGATGAAACATCTTCAGATAGAGGTTGCTTGCTTTTAGCAGTATGTGGACAAACCTTTTTGTCCAGCACACTTTTCAGACAAGAAAAATACATTACTTTTTTACTGCTTGAAAGAACATTGCAAAAGCTTCGCATTGCAATCCTCTTCTAAGGAATTGAACTCACAACCTCTTGGTTAGGAATGTGATGGGCTAACCACTTGCCCCAAAAGCCATGGTTGAGGATTACTTTCTAATGCTCTCTCTAAGGGTGTAGTTAAACCATCTCCTATCTGTCAAGGGTGTGGTTCACCCATTTCCTTCCTATCACTTTATTACATTCTTCCCCCCTTAGTTGATCATTGTCCTCAATGATCTACTCATGTATCCCTCTAGCCTCTGTGATTAGTTCTTGAATTCCCTTGGTACCCTTGAATTGATGTCCTCAACCTCACATAGTTTCTTGAACCTTGTTCACAACCTTGGTGTCTTGAACCCTATTCTCAGCCTTAGTATCTTGAACCTTGTTCTCACCCATGTTTGATATCTTGAACACTCAATCAAGTGCCACCCAAGGTTTCCCAAGAGCTTTACAGTTTCTAGCTAGGCAACTAGATTTGGAAAGTTCGTTCAGAGAGCTTTCCAACGGTATCTTATACGCCTCAATCTGACCTACGGATTGAGAGATACACCTCAATCTTTGTTGGGGTAACTTGTGAAAACGACGTGCGCTACTTTGTACCCTTTCATATAGAGGATGTCCAAGCGCCTTTGTTAGAGGCCATTGGGTCAATCCTCCTTTCCCAAGCCTACTTCCTAGGCTCTAATACCAATGTAAGGAATTGAACTCACACCTCTTGGTTAGGAATGTGATGGGCTAACCACTTGCCCCAAAAGTCATGGTTGAGGATTACTTCCTAATCCTCTCTCTTAGGGTGTAGTTCAACCATCTCCTATCTGTCAGGGGTGTGGTTCACCCATTTCCTTCCTATCACTTTATTACACCTCTAGTGCCCAAGACCCTAAGAATTGGAGCCAATGCAAAGGGGAGATAAAGCAAAAAGAAAGTGGATATGCAAGTTATAGAAGCAAAAATGGATTGTAGTAGTTGAGAGTTATGAGCCACAAGTTAGAAAAGATTAGGGAAAAAGGTTTTATTACAGTAAGTTCACTCTGGTCTTTGACCTAAAAGATCGTGTGAAACCATTTAAAAGGATTTTTTTTAACGGGCGAAGAACTAATACGGAATATATTGTCTATGGGCTAATAGTAGACCAAGAAAGAAACAAAAAACTATTACAAGAAAGCTCTTACAGAGCCAGTGTGTGGAAGGATCAAAATAAATATACATGCAGCTTCAACGCCTTTATATCCCCATTAGAAACTTGACAGGTACATTTCCACTTACCTTTAGCTGGGAAAATTACTGCATCCACTATGAGAGCAAGTGGCAGCATGCATATCAGAATGAGGAGCTTACATGCATGATCAATTATGTCAGCACACATTAACATGCGGAATCGCATGAATGATTTCACTCCTGAAAAGCCAAGCTACTTGCACTGGCAGAACATGAAATGCCAAACTTGTAACCTACAAAAGGACAAAAAGATTAAGCAGATAAGAAAGGCAGTACTTCTCTGAAAAAAATTATAATTGGCACAACGAGATGGGAAATCCTTTATCCTGAACCTGACCTAAAACCCCATCAATCAACACATGCATAAGCACGGAATGAGGGAAAGAATCATATCCTTCTTATGTATATAATCAGAAACCCTATTACCTTGACCCTAAACTAAAGGCAGATCCCTTATGAAAGAAATGATGGCATGCACCCGGACAAAAGCAAGCACAGTGCATGGTCAAGTATGTGACCATTCACAGACAAGCATGAACATACAGTAAGGGCAACAATGGTTGCATTCCTCAAAAGCTAGGCTAGCTGACTATGATAAGCATGGTTCATTAGCACATAGTTCAAAGTGGAAGACAGTTCCTTGCTTGAAAAGGAATTAAGACTCGTACAGTCAGATTGAAAATAAGTCATCATGAACCTAACCTGGAAGCACCCCACCAATACAATAATATAATAAGGACAGGCCGAGTGTGGGAACAACACAAATATAAATTCTAGTGTGACAGGTGTCAAATGAGCATCCTGAATACTCAATACATATGAATAGTTAAATATTGCAGTTGAAGTAGTACCCTTCTTTAGAAAACAGTGAGATTGGCATGACGTGAGGACTCCTCTAACTCCTCCATGGCTTTTCCATACATTTCCATGTGTCAATACACATGCAAGTATGGACTCTGGGAAAATATAAAAGCTTAGAATTCTCCCAACCATATCTTTTGTAACTTCTGAATTTGTCAAAAGAGAGCCAAAAGTCCATGTAGATAAACTTGGGAGGAGATTTTGTCAAGTTAGGTGAGCTGACTATAGAGCAAGGCAGTCCAGTGTGTTCGCTGCGTTCAATTCGGTGGCATAAGGTGCGAGGACCGAATGGTATCCCAAGGTAATGTGCGTAAGGTGCGTTGTTACAAATACACATATACCCAAAAGATGTATTATATACATATATTATGACATTTTTATACCACAAATAAAGAAAGCACGTATTATAGTTCACTATTAACTAATAAACTCTCTCTCAATGTATGTGTGGACATTGGTTATTGGCTAATAATCTATGTGTGTGTGTGTGGAATCTCTCGTTCTCAAGAATCAAATTGAAGTCAAAGGCTAAGGCTCACGACTAATTATAGGTGAGGATTGATCATTGAAGGTTCGAGCCTCAAGGCTATGCTCATATGCTCATGGGTTAAAGTTCACTAAGGTCATAAAGTGGAGGAAGAAGATTCGTAGCAGCAGACATCTGTTTTTTTAGTAATAATTTTTTTAATTATGTAACAATGAATTTATGGCACCGGATGGCACCGGAAGCACCGCACCGCATGAACTCAAAAAACTTTAGGTGCGTAGCACCGGATCTTCCCTGCTATAGAGCGAAAAAGCATGATATAAATATCATACACCAATTTTTTTTTAGGTATGGAGAATGTAAGTTGAAAAGAAAACCCCAGAAGTATACAAATAAACTAAAATCTGGGGAACACAAAAAATCTGAAAAGCAAACCATCAGAGAATACAAACAACTAAGCACCTGACAAAGCATGTACAGTATCTGTTGAGGGTGCACATTAGCTTGTGTCCAGGTGCACATGCACCACTTGAGACAGGCTATCCTTTCATCAACCCTGAAAAAAAATGATGAACAAAAGTACAGTGCCCTCATCGAAATACAATTAGGTTAGTTAAAAAACAACAAAAATTCCTTCACCCATGTCCTTTGCCTGGAATCACATTTAATGAGGTTGTATTTTTAGGGCTTGGAATCATTCCTAGTGATTTTCACTTTATTTTAGAGATCTCACAAATAAAACTCAAAAAGTCACTGAAAGGTGACACTTAAGTGCCTTTTTTTTTCTTTTCTTTGAGAGTACAATGAATGACACACACACACACACCCAACCTCGTAAGGTAGAGGCACACATACATTTAGATACGTCCAAAGGCTGAACATGTCCATTGAGTGGGACTTGAACCCAGGTTCAAGGCTTACCGCTACACCACACCCGTTTGGGCCTTAAGTGCTGTAGTACTTGTGCCATCGCATGAAGAAAAATGTTTCTGAATACATTTTTGGAGCAATTCTAACAAGAACATGCTCTTATGGATGATGGAAAGAACTCGATCACAAGAAGGAAGTAATAAACTCCGACCATGGCTGTTTTTTCTGTAGCATTCATGTAATCATGCTCTTGCTGCCATCGCTTTAGAAAGATGTATCTCTGCACAGTATCCTCCAAGCTTCAAGAGGTGGTGCCATCCTAACCTTGACTTTACAAATATCTGCCGAAAGATCCAGTTACAGACACAGACAGTTTATTTGCACCTCCTAATCTTGTTTTATGCAGATAGAGCATCTGGATCCTGATGTGTGGATTGTTTCTTTCTCCATTTCCAGTCTAAACAAAATCTAAATGTTTGCCACAATCCACCTGTAGTAAAATGGAGCAGAAAAACTCGAAACCAAATACAATTGATCTTGAATGCACAGGATTTCAAGATCACAAAGAAAATCCCCAATTCCAGCAAGTGCAATGGCAATATACTGTGCTGCAAAATCAAAACAAAAGAAACAGACCCAGAGGTTTAATAATTGCAATACTTCGGCCCCTTGGGGAGGGAGGGAAGGGGGAGGGGTGGCACGAAGGAAAAAGTGGGAGGGAGCGAAATGGGAGGAGGGAGGGAGGAGAAGGGGAGGCCCCCCGGGGGGGGCAGGGGGGGAAGGGAGCAAGAGCAAGCGAGCATGAGCGAGCGAGAGAGAGAGAGAGAGGGCGAGGGAGAGCGAGAGAGCACGGACGAGCGAGAGGGCGCGGGCGAGCGAGAGGGCGAGGGCGAATGCGAGGGCGAGGTCGAGGAAGCCGAGGGCGAGGTCGAGGAAGCCGAGGGCGAGGTCGAGGAAGCCGAGGGCGAGGTCGAGGAAGCCGAGGGCGAGGGCGAGGGCGAGGAAGCCGAGGGCGAGGGCGAGGAAGCCGAGGGCGAGGGCGAGGAAGCCGAGGGCGAGGGCGAGGAAGCCGAGGGCGAGGGCGAGGGCAAGGAAGCCGAGGGCGAGGGCGAGGGCAAGGAAGCCGAGGGCGAGGGCGAGGGCAAGGAAGCCGAGGGCGAGGGCGAGGAAGCCGAGGGCGAGGGCGAGGAAGCCGAGGGCGAGGGCGAGGAAGCCGAGGGCGAGGGCGAGGGCGAGGAAGCAGAGGGCGAGGGCGAGGGCGAGGGCGAGGGCGAGGGCGAGGGCGAGGGCGAGGAAGCAGAGGGCGAGGGCGAGGGCGAGGAAGCCGACGGCGAGGGCGAGGAAGCCGAGGGCGAGGGCGAGGGCAAGGGTGAGGAAGCCGAGGGCGAGGGCATGCGGGCGAGCGCGAGGGCAAGCGAGAGGGCGCGGTCAAGCGCGAGGGCGTGGTCAAGCGCGAGGGCGTGGTCAAGCGAGAGGGAGAGTACGAGGGCGAGGGCGAGGAAGCCAAAGGTGAGGGCGAAGGCACGGTCAAGGGTGCGCGGGCGAGCGAGGGGGCGCAAGAGGGTGAGCGAGACGGCGAGGGCGGGGGCGGGGGCGGGGGCGGGTGCACGGGCGAGCGAGACGGAAGGGGCGGGGGCGGGGGCAGGGGGCGGCGGCGGGGGCGAGAGCGAGAGCGAGAGCGAGAGCGAGAGCGAGAGCGAGAGCGAGAGCGAGAGCGAGAGCGAGAGAGAGAGAGAGAGAGAGAGAGAGAGAGCGAGAGAGAGAGCGAGAGCAAGAGCGAGAGCGAGAGCAAGAGCGAGAGCAAGAGCGAGAGCGAGATGATTAAGCACGAGACCGAGTGCATGCCAGGAAGAGCGAGAGGGAGGGAAGGCGAGCAAGCGAGAGAGCGAGGAAAGGCGAGCAAGCGAGAGAGCGAGGGAAGGCGAGCAAGCGTGAGAGCGAGGGAAGGCGAGAAAGCGTGAGAGCGAGGGAAGGCGAGAAAGCGCGAGAAGAGGGAAGGCGAGAAAGCATGAGAGCGAGGGAAAGCGAGCAAATGCGAGAGCGAGGCAAGGCGAGAAAGCACGAGAGCGAGGGAAGGAGAGCAAGTGTCAGAGCGAGGGAAGGCGAGCAAACGCAAGAGCAAGGGAAGGCGAGCAAACGCGAGAGCAAGGCAAGGCGAGCAAGAACGAGAGCCACGGAAGGAGAGCAAGCGCAAGAGCGAGATCAAGAGAAGGCATAGGCAGACCAGAGCAAGGATGAGAGCGAGGGCCATGGCAAGGACCAAAGCGAGGGCGAGAGCGAGGATGAGAGCGAGGGCGAGAGCGAGGGAGCGAGGGGGCGCGGGAGAGTGGGAGAGCGGGAGAGCGGGAGAGCGGGAGAGAGGGAGAGAGGGAGAGCGGGAACAAGCGAGCGCGAGAGAGCGGGAGAGCGGGAATGGGCGAGCGGGAACAGGGCCAGGCGGGGCGGGCGGGCACGTCACGGGCAAGCGGGTGCAAGCCGGTAGGCGTGGGCAAGGGGGCATGGGCGGGCGGGCGTGGGCGGGGGGCCGGTGCGGCGAGCGAGGGAAGGCGGGCGGGCTGGTGCGAGTGAGCCAGGGAAGGCCGACCGGCTCGGGCGAGCTAGGGCGGGAAAGCGACGAAGGCGAGCCAGGGTGGGAAGACCGTCCGGCACCGGCGAGCTAGGGCAAGCAAGCCGACGCAGGCGAGCCAGGGCGGGCCGGCTGGCACGGGCGAGCTAGGGAAGGGAGGCCGGTGCGGGCGAGCCAAGGCGGGCGGGCGGGCGCAGGAAAGCGAGGGTGGGCGGGCATGGGAGAGAGAGGGGTCAGGCGCGAGAGAGCGAGAGCGAGAGCGGGAGCGGGGGCGGGAGCGGGGGCGGGGGCGGGAGCGGGGGCGGGGGCGGACGAGCGGGGGCGGATGAGCAGGGGTGAACGAGCAGGCGGACGAGCGAGAGCGGGTGCGGGCGGGCACGGGCGGGAGCGGGCACGGGCGTGGGCGAGCGGGAGCGGGCGAGCGGGAGCGGAAGCGAGGGGAGCTAGAGTGAGCACACGAGCACGGGAGCGAGGAAAGTGAGAGTGAGCAAGCGAGCACACGAGCACGGGAAGTGAGAGTGAGCAAGCAAGCACACACGCGGGGGGCGGGGGGGGGGGGGGGGGGGGGGGGGGGGAGAGAGAGAGAGAGAGAGAGAGAGAGACCTGAAAATTATATCCAATTGATGAGAAGGTTTCCTTGATTATGCCAGAAAATATGATACCCACAAGTAAACCCACAGGTATCCACAGCTCATTCTTTGATGCAACTGTAAACAGCACATCTTGGACTGCCAAGATAACAAGGGCTGGCACAGCAATCCACTTTCCTAGAAACCATGTAGCATCCGCAAGGTTTTGCATCAGTTTACTGCTGAACTTGGACCATGGAAAATTTGAAGTTGGGGTAGTCCCAAGGGATGTAGGTTCCCTATCATGACTAATTTCCTCAACAGCTGCAGCATGACTTTGAGGACCAATGCTGCTAATCTTCTGTGACCTTGTAGAAATGCTCTGCAGAAGGACATCTGGAACTAAATTCCTCTTCCCTTTTCCGACTTAAATAAAATCCTCATCCAGAAAATCTTAGCTCCAATAAGATGCACTCAGGTGAATTAATTATCACATAAACATGCATATTCTTCTGTGAGCTTATATAGATTCTCTGCAGAAGGCACCTAGAACCAAGTCCTCTTCCCTCTTTCAACTTAACTAAGGTCCTCATCCAGAAAAGCTTAGGTCCAATAAGCTGTACTAAGGTAGATTACTTATAGGATCAACATGATAACTTAATAACTGCTTTCAGGGCATATAAAAAGCAATAAACATGACTCAATTAGGGCAGAGAAATCTTCTCTTATGAACAAGTCTCCTCATCTTCCTTATCCCTTGGACTCTCCATTTTACCAAGTGCAAAAGCGAGAATTCCTTCCAATGGCAACACATTCAAGGTAGCCACAAGAGATCCAATCCCATAGAGAGTAAAGACACGGTGATGCACTTTTAGCAGTTACAATGCACAGCCCTGACATGCCGTTTATAAGCGGTATACATGTAAGGTAGAAAATTTTGAGACATGAAATATGCATAATGAAAGCAAACTTCAGTACCTCCAGACCTGGAGGAAGAAACAATGTAAAACGACTACATTCAATCGTCACTTGCTGAAATTTCTTTTCATTAAACATATAAAAAAACATTTCTTCCTGAAGTTCAGTATATACCTGAAATGGAGACCGTAGGTAAGTGGATGTGATAGTAGTCATGTTGAGAGCTTGACATCGATACTCTGATCCAAAAAAAACAAATGATAAAAGGTCATGTAACATGCAAAATTGCTCCACCTAAAAGAATTCTTCTACCATTATGCAAACCAATTACAAAATCCTACTAAGGTCGTTCAGAGTGTTGTGCACACTGCATATTATACATATACAGTACGTGGATCATGTGGAACCCCAATATTCAATTTGTTTGGTGCAAATTTTCGGATTATTCAAGCGAAGCAAGACAACTTAGTTAGAGATTACATCTTGAGAGGATGCTCTAAATCATAAGATCAACGACAAACGAGAGACAGATCTAGGAGAAAAGGAACTATTAAGTTAAAGAAAATAGATGTGCATTCCAACAAGACGAGCAGTTACATCAAATAAAAAGAGGGAAAAAAATGATGTGACAAGCTTTTGATTTATTTTACATGAAAGGCTTGATGGCAATTTATTTGAGAAGCAAAAAATGCAATCAAAAACGTCAATGAAAAGGAGAAGATAGTGGCATCTACCACTCGGGCCAATAAAACCAGTGTAGGTTCCATTGTGATCATTAAAGAGCCATGAGCCTGATCAAACCGTTGCAAACGCTGCTTACAATGATGCAGGCTCATGCAATATAGATTCAAATATGCATGTGACATCATAAGATTTGAATGTAAGCCCCACACCACTATCCACTTCATACCATAGTTGTTAGCAACGTCCAAGGCAATGCATTGCTGTTTGCAACATAGTAACGTTTGGGCCTAAACGTTGCAAATGTGATTTTTCTTTTAATGTTTTGGCTCCCTAGGCTCCCTAAAGCTAAATATATGATGAAGTGCATCCTCGTTAACATATAAATAAATCTACACATGTATGCTATGAATTAAAAGTAGATATGTGACACCTCGTACGTATATTACATACATGCATACATACAAACATACATATATGAATACATACATACATGCATACATCCATGCATACATACATACATACATACATGCATACATACATACATATAGGTGATACATGCATAATACATGCATACATACATACACATGCATATTTGTGATTATATACATACATACATACATATATAGTATAGTATAGGACAGATTTAGAAATATATAACACGGATTATCGAGTCTAGATTAATCCCTACACAATTCAACATTCGTGATGATGTCAATAGTCAGATCAATCATCATACAAGAATACCTTGGCTTTGAAGGGCCAAGGCTAGGGATGAAACTTTTGTCCAAGCTCTGTAAGTGCATTACAAGGAGAACACAGGAAGTCCAAAATATCAGTGTATCTTAAGATGATAAGGCCCATAAGAAAATCATACATGAATGAGTCTCTACACTTTCATAGCTTTTTGTCTTCCTCATTCTCCATGTTTTTTGTATTGCATATATCATTTTGGATAAGAATTTTTAAATATTTTCTTATCCCACAAGTATATTTTAAGGAAAATATACTTTTGGGTACTTTTCTGCATTACAAAAAAAAAAGCATGCAAAGCAACCCATTGCAAACATGGCAAGGTTGTGTAGTTGCGGTTGCGAAGATGCAAACTGTTCACAATGTGTTGCGATGCAACTATGCTTCACACAATCTCACATGTATGCTGCACATCTATAAGAACATTTTACACACTTCACCATGTAGACCCCTCTCCACACCAACTATACAAAGCTTTTCACGCATCACATACCACAGCAAATAATGCCACTCAAAGTACATGTAATGTGACATGGCTTCAAAATACCGGTCAACAATCCATTTACCTTGCTTCCTAACCCTCATGTGCTTTTGGTTAATTCTTACCTCCTTAAATCAATGGAAGTTGAGTAAGTTCATCTATTACACAAGCTTTAATCTCTTGTGCTTATCTTGCTTGCTTTATGACTTTGAATTTATCTTGGATATCTCTACATTGCAACATTAGATGTTTACTTTGACCTCTATCCCTAATGAGTCTCCAATGTCAATGACACGGACGCCCTCTTGACTTTCCTCTCTGAAAGATCTAACTCATGAGTGTGACAACCAAAGATGTCTTACTCTTTTAAAACCTCCACATCTTGTTAACCTTCAACTAATCCCTTAACCCTGATTTCTTGCTTCATCCGATCTTGGGTTTCTTGTTCTTCAATCCCATCAATGATTGCTTATGCTTGCTCTTCATTTGAGAAAAGTGTGACCAAAGCAAGTCCTATGTTATGTTCCTACTGCCCTACGATATCTGGAAGGGCACATATAGTTATGTCCAACCGAGTGAAAACGGACCATCGTGTGAATTGGTCCACCTCCTTAAGTGAATCCGGAAAATAGGATCCATGGCTCAATTAGTGGACATCCTTGTGTACACCTGTCACACACTTGGACTCTTGACCCTTTGGTGGAGTCACTTGTAGAGTTGCATCTCAATATGTTGAGTTGTGTTCATAGCATTCGGAACACAAAGTCACAATCTTGCAACATATGCAACGCGTTACGAACCTAGACAAATTGTCTTGCCTCAAATGAGGCCGTTTCCTTGAAATAGCCTCATTCCAAACATGCACAAAGATATTTCCGAGAGCGCATACAAGAAGGCACAAATTGTATCCTCTTAGAAAGAGGCTCCACACCTCTCCTCTTCTCTCCCCTACTTGCCTCCCTTATTCTCTACACCTCCCCTTATCTCCTCTTGCTATTAGAAGCCCCCATTTGAGTTCTTGTTAGGTTTTAGCAACAAGGACTTGATAGAAATCCTCTTTTGTATATTTTTAGGTTTGATTATATCAATCATTGCATATATTCATAAACACTTTGATTAGATTAGATCATAGACAAAAAGTCAAACCAGGTCAAATCTAGTCAAACACTTCATCAAAAAAGATCACTTTTGTGCATAAGAAACAAATCAAGTATTCTTGAGTTTTTAAAGAGAGCAATCCAACCATATACAACACTTGCCCATCTAACACCATTTCACCCTTCAAAAGTCAAACCCTAATTTGCCGGTCAAACATCAAAAAAGGCGATAATCAAGTTTAAGATCCAATGGTTGTGACTCAATTTCAACCAAAAGAAAGATCCTATGGCTGCTATTCCTTGCCATATAAGAATATGTAATCTGGAGCACATCATAACTCATGATGAGTCTCTCTTGTGAGAAGTGGCGCTCTCACACACACACTTGGAGGTGCTTGGAGGAGGAGTTGCTACTCTTAGAGGTGCATGGAGTGCTTGGAGTAATGTATGCTCATAAACTATTGGAAGTCCCACCTACTCTTAGACTTATGAGAGGTTGCTTTGGAGATCCTCATCATACCTAAGCCTCTTCATGCCTTCTCTCTTACCCTTCACATGCTCTGTTTGATATTCATGGGTTGCAAGTATTTATTGTGTTATTTTTGAAGTTAGATTTGGAGCATATCATCATCTTGTACATATATTATCATGAACTAGAGCATCTTATATTTTGAGCATACTTTGTGTATTTGTCTTTTGTTCTTTAGTTTATGTGTGCATATTCTCTTACATGTACTATTATTTCTCTATCTAGGCTAACAAATTGGTATCACAGCTATATGTGCAGAAACAACTAGGGTTGGATGTAAGCTCGGTTGGTATCAAAGCTATGTTTGTAGGTACACAAGACTTCAAAGATTAACGAAAAGGTCAACTCTGTTTGACTGTAGTCATGTATGTTTGACTGTGGTCAAGTATGTTTGATTGTGGTTAAGTATGTTTGACTGACAGATTCCAACCTTTCTCTCAGCTCCCTAGCCATATTCTTTCTATTTCCTACTTCCTCTTGCTATATAGTACCTTGTTTGACTCATAGGCTGGTCAAATTTGGTCAAATTTTAGTTAGCTCTGATCAAATCTGATCAACTCTGTCCAGCAGAGTCAAACCTACAAAGATAAAGTCACTTCAGTCATAGGAAAGCTTTGTTTCAAGAAGAAAGATATAGAAATCTGAATTTTCATCAATTTGATGGTTAAATCTGAATTTTCATCAATCTGAGGATAAATTTCAGAGTTTTAGAACTTTTGTGTAGGTCTCCTAGGGCTTACTCTTGTTTGCTAGATAGTCCACATCTGTTCTTAGGTTTAGCACACCTTGTAGCTCCTCTTAGTGATAAATTTTCTCTCTTTTAGTGATTTTTTTCAGGGTTGATTACTTGATTTTTTCAAGGTTGATGACTTGACTTCATTCAGGGTTGGCAATTATTCCTATTTGCATTACATTTATTCTTAGATCTTATTCACTAGATTGTAAATGTACATTGGTACTTGAGTGCATTTAGAGAACTTTTATGTATATACTTACCATAGCAAGTATTGCTCTTGATTTGACTCTTTAGGTTTCATGTGTGCATAGGTTGTTATCCAAAACCCTAGTTTTGACTTTGAAAGAGCATCTTGTCTTTTTTAGTAATCTAAGTGGATTGCTTAAGTCCTTGTAAGTATTGAAGTTATTTAAGTATAACAAACCACCTTCTAGAGTGAAGGTTTAGACTTGCTTTGGTAAGGTTAGTGAAGCTCATACGATTTCTTGTCAAGTACATAGTGTAGAAACCTTATCTTGTTTAGAGCCTTAAACTTCTAATCCATCCAAATCATGGGTGATCATGCTCAATACAAAATTTTGGGAATTTTGTCTCCTGATGAGCATTTGGAAGGAAGCTCCAGTTTTCCTTCTTTGGAGTTTTATGCTCAAAAACCTTTTGATAGAAAAGGTCTTATGGGATACATAGTCAAGTGATTTATCACATCCCAAGGGACCTAGGCAAACACCTAATACATGTAGAAGAAACACAGCTACTATAGATGAAACTTCTAGATCTAGTGAACCACAAACCCCACCTAGCAATGCTCTTGCTATTGAACCTTCTTCTCAAAAACCAAAAAGATACAAAGGATGCGCAAATTTTGGCCATCATATCTCTTTTTGTGAAAAGATATCTTATTCCTCATCTTAGACCATGTCAAATATAGAAAGAAGATTTTTTGTTGTTCTCCAAATATTGCAAGAAAGCAATATTGAAAGCATCAACTACACAATTTGAAAATGGAAGATGTATCTATCGAGGACCATCTAACTAGAATTCAAGATCTAGTAAACCGGTTAGTTAATATTAATGTGTTTATAAAGGACAATGAACTTGTGACTATCACTCCAAATTTTTTGCCAAGGTTCTTACATGCCTTTCCTGATGACTTTCTCTATCACCAATATAGTAGTCACGTTTGGAAAGTTACAAAATCTTTTACTTTAGAAAGAATAATCTAGACTTAATATAGATCTATAAGAGACTATAAACATTACAAGGAACTCAATAAGGTCACCATCAAGAACAAAGACATGTTGTCTAGTCTGACTAAACTCATAGATTGACTCTAGGATGTTCTTTATTTCACCTAGATCAATCCTAGGTCTGAATACCTCCGAATAAAAATATTCCAAAGGGATGTCATGAAGAACACTTTTTGTATGCAATATGGACATTACCAGTTTTCTGTCTTCCTTTAACCTTACCAATACACTTGCCATTTTTCAACAGATGATGAATAATCTCTTTCCTCTAGATCTAGGGAAGCATATGGTGATGTTAGTCAATCATTTTTTGGTCTATGGCAAGACTCAAAAGAACCATGTTCAATATATTCGGCTTTCCTTATACATCCTAAGGAGAGAGTTGTATGTGAAAAAAAAAGCAAGTACGAGTTCTTTTACATCAAATTCCTCCACCTACATCATACATGATGTCATTTCAACAGATTGCATACACATAGACTCGGAGATAGTATGCATGTGCTGGATTGGCCCATCCTTCACACAATTTTCAAGATGAGGTCCTTTTTAAAAAAACAAACTTCTTCTACAATTCATCAAAGACTATGCTTAAAATTGTCGAGTCTTTGATACGTTTTGTGGAAGAGACTTCCTTGAATGTAGTTTTAGCTTATTCATTGAGTGGACCAAAGAACTCAATAAGTGTTTTGAAACATCGAGCGATTAGTTACTTCTATAGCATTTTCCCATATGGTGGATTCCGGTAGAGCCCTTCGTGGTGGAGACCGATGCAAATGATCCGGCCTTAAGTGCTACTCTTGAGTCTTTACAAAGATGCCCAACCTATAGCATTTGAGAGTTCTAGGCTTTTCGATGTGTAGATGCAATATCCCACACAAGAGAAGGAATCACTAGTGGTTATCCAAGCCGGGAAAGTTTTGTGTCGTTACTTAAATGGCTCCTACTTCACACTCCGATTGACCATCATTGTTTAAAATATATTTGTGATCAACTCGACCTCCAAAGTCATAAGGCAAGGTGGCCAAACTCATGTAGGAGTTCAGTTTTGAGTTGCATATCATAGAAGCACAACCCATGTGGATAACAACACCCTTATTAGGATCCTTAAGGTGAATACCTTTCCTTCACTGATATATCAATTCGTTTCTATCTTCCCCTCAAGGGCATTGCAAGAATACAATCGCTTTGATGGGGACCTCGCAACACGTCCACGAGGGTATGTAAAGCCGAGTTAGCTTTGCCCGTCCAAATACCTAGCAACTAGTTGCTAAGAGAAAGGAAAAGTATTCTATTAAGCATGGTTCAATTTCTAGATACAGCAAGGTATGTGTGCTTGAGGATGATTCTATTTGTGGACAGATTTTGTAAAAATGTTTTGATGCACACA
>CM035415.1:15242818-15247818 GCA_020310875.1 Ceratopteris richardii | reverse complement strand
GGGTTGTCTCTTCGAAAGCCATGAGATAAGACAATCTCCAAGATAAAAACAAAATCCACTAGTACTTCTTCTTGTGTCTCTATCACCTGCTCAATCAGAATCTGAAAATCCTTTTAGTAATAAATGTGTAGATTTCGAAAATACCATAGCATAATTTGAAGTCCCCTTCAAATATCTGAAGATACGCTTTACTGCTTTCCAATGTAACATTGTCGGACTCTGCATGAACCTTGATACTTGAGAAACTGCAAACTGTATATCAGGACGTGTATTACAAAGATATATCAAGCACCCAACTGCTTGACTATATAAAGTAGCATCAAATGACTCTTCATCAACCTTGATACTTGAGAAATTGCAAACTGTATATCAGGACGTGTATTACAAAGATATATCAAACACCCAACTGCATGACTATATAAAGTAGCTTCAAATGACTCTTCATCTCCTACTATTTGTAAAAACGCGTTCTGATCCATAGGTGTTTGCATAGGTTTAGAATCAGTCATTTGAAACCTTTCTAGAAGTTTCTCAATGCACTTCTGTTGTGTCATATAGATACACTCATCCTTAAACAGAAACTGAATCCCAAGATAATAACGCAAGATTCCTAAATCATTCACATCAAATGTTTGTATCAATTGTTCTTTGAACATCTGCAAATCTTCATCTCTGGGACCTGTGATTAAAATATCATCCACATAAATGATTGCTATAATCATCATACCTGTTTCAGCTTTGACATAAAGAGTTGGAGCGGCATCTGAGTTATGGAAACCAATGGATAAAAGATATGTGTATATCTTTTCATACCATGCTCTAGGTGCCTGTTTTAATCCATACAATGCTTTTATAAGCTTACACACTAAGTGTTCTTTACCTGTCTCTTCAAAACCTTCTAGTTGCCGAATATATACATCTTCATGTAAATCACCATTTAGAAAAGCAGTCTTTATGTCAAGTTGATATATATGCCAACCAAAATGTGCTGCTAAAGCAAGTATTGACCTAACAATAGTCATCCTAGACATAGGAGAGAATGTCTCATCGGAATCAATACCTCTTTGTTGTGCATATCCTTTGACAAGTAATCTTGCTTTGTACCTGTCAATAGTACCATCTGCTTTCTGTTTGATTTTGAAGATCCATTTTACGTCTATGGCTTTCTTTCCCTCTGGTAACTCACATAGCTTCCAAGTTTGATTCTTATGAATAGAATCAATCTCTTCTTGCATAGCTTTTCTTCAAATAGGAATGTTAAGTGCATCTTTAACACATGCAGGTTCATCTTCAACTGTTGTAAGTGCTAAAATATCATGAATCTCAAAGTCTTCAGTAAAACTTACATGATCTTTTTATTGTTGTTGTCTAGTCCGACTCCTTGTTCTTCCTGTAAAAGTCTTTAAACCACTATCTTTCCAAGTTTGATATAACCATGTAGGTGTATCCTTAAACAGTGGTGAAACTCTTTCTGACCCTTGAGCTTCCACAGGTTTTGGAACTTGTCCTTCTAAGATACTAGGACTTTCTGGAACTCTAGTACTTTCTTCCATTTCTGGAACTAAAGTCTCATGTGGAACTAACTTTGTAGAAGGTTGTGAAATTCCTCTTTCTTCAATTCTTTCTTCAATCTTAGGAATTTCAACTCCCTCTTGATATGGCTGAACATGTACATCCAAATTCCTTCTAAAAAATCCATAGTCATTTTCACTAATGAACTCTGGAATTTCTGCTTCTTTATCATAAATCTTATTTTCAGCAATATATGCATTGCGTGAAAGGATAACTTCACCAGTCTCTGGAACATAAAACCTGTATCCTTTGCTCTCAACAGGATATCCAATAAAAACAGCTTTCTTTGCCTTTACATCTAGTTTGCCTCGATCCTTTTTCTCAACATATACATAAGAAAGTGATCCGAATACTCTGAAATAACTCACATTAGGTTTTCTACCATAATATGCTTCATAAGGTGTGATTATCTTTAAGGCTTTTGTAGAAGACCGGTTCAAAATGTGATTAGCTGTATCTACTGCATCAAACCAGAATTTCGGTGAAAGCTTCTTGGATGCCATCATGCTCCGCATCATCTCAACAAGTACTCTATTCCTTCTTTCTGCAACACCATTCTGCTAAGGAGTATAAGCAATAGTAAGGTGACAAGTAATATCTTTCTCTTCAAGAAATGTCTGGAACTCATTTGACAAGTATTCTCCACCTCTATCACTTCTGAGAATCTGGATAGTTACCTGACTTTCATTTTCAACAATAGCTACAAATTTCTTGAACATAGAAAAGACTTCTGACTTCAACTTAAGACCATAGATCCATGAGTATCTCGTAAAATCATCAACAAATAGAACAAAATACCTAAAACCTTGAGAGTCTGCTCTCATAGGTCCATTCACATCTGAATGAATAATCTGCGATTTCCTCGTAGCTGAAATATGACCATGTTTCTTGAAAGATAGTTTATGCATCTTACCTTCAAGACAACCTTCACATATATATGAATCATCTGGTAGCACGAATGAGGGTAAACTCTCAAAGAGCTCCAAAACTAATATGTCCAAATCTTTCATTCCATAACTTCATATCTTCCACCGATGACGAAGATTTGACTGCATATGACTGATTTTTTACAAAATAAAAATCCCTCCTTTATGCTCACCTTGCAAAATACACTTCTCTTCTTTGTAAGACAAGATCTTACAAAGATTTCTCTCAAATACAACTTTGTAACCATCACCTAAAAATGCAGATATAGATAGCAGATTCTTCTTCATTTCAGGTACATATAAAACATCTGAAATCTGAAAATTACCACCTTCTCTTTACTTTAGAGTTACTGTACCTATTCCCACAACATCCAAATCATTCCCATCTACAATAGTAACTCTTCTACCTGAAGAATATGAAAGAGACGAAAATACTTCTGTGCATCCTGTCATATGCTTTGTAGCACCTAAATCAAATATCCAAGGATCTGCTGAAAGAACTTGTAAAGTTGCCTGATCAAAAGCTACTTCCTCAATAGTGATACAAGCATAAGAATCACCTTGAGATTTCCCTTTTTTATCATCTTTTGCAATATTACCTGATGCCTTTTTCTTTTCTGCTGCAATCCTTTTCTGAGAAACTGCTATGAAATGTCCAGGTTTCTTGCAATAGTGACATAATGCTTCCTTCTTCTTAGAAGACTTCTCTTTAGATGTAGTAGAAACAGAATCTGAAGTAGAAGGTAAAGAGGACTTACTTTCCATCTTGGATTGCTTTTCCTTCTTATCCTTCTTCTTCTTTTTACCCTTTGATGAAGATAACAGTGCTTCTTCATTCTCTTCCATTCCCTTCAACTGATCTTCATCTTGAAGTAACAAGAGCTCTAATTCTTCAAATGTAACCTCTCTATCTCTTGTGGCAAGGGTAAGAGTGGTTATAAAAGACCGATATGAGATAGGAAGTGAATTAATCAGCGTATTTACCATTTCTTCATCTGATATCTCAACTCTTACATTTAGAACTCTTACATTTAGAACTTGATCTCTCAAGTCAAGGAGCTTCGTAATGTGGGTTTGAATTGAATCACCAGCCTTCATCCTTGTATTTGCTAGTTGTCTCCTCAAGTGAGCTTTCCTAGCAGGATTTTTGCTCTGAAAAAGATTCTCCAGCTTCAACCAAGCTTGTCTAGAACTTCTACAAGATCTGATATGTGGTAGAATATGCTACAATAGTAACTCTTCTACCTGAAGAATATGAAAGAGAAGAAAATACTTCTCTGCATCCTGTCATATGCTTTGTAGCACCTAAATCAAATATCCAAGGATCTGCTGAAAGAAGTTGTAAAGCTTCCTTATCAAAAGCTACTTTCTCAATAGTGATACAGGCATAAGAATCACCTTGAGATTTCCCTATTTTATCATCTTTTGCAACATTACCTGATGCCTTTTTCTTTTCTGCTCCAATCCTTTTCTGAGAAACTGCTATGAAATGTCAAGGTTTCTTGCAATAGATCTGAAGTAGAAGGTAAAGAGGACTTACTTTCCATCTTGGATTGCTTTTCCTTCTTATCCTTCTTCTTCTTTTTACCCTTTGATGAAGATAACAGTGCTTCTTCATTCTCTTCCATTCCCTTCAACTGATCTTCATCTTGAAGTAAGTTTAGTTGCATCGCAACGCGTTGCGAACAGTTAGCAACTTCGCAACCGAAACTTCGCAACGTTGCTACGTTCGCAACGCGTTGCTTTGCATGCTATTTTTTTGGTAGTCCAAAAAATACCCAAAATTATATTTTTCTTAGGAGAGATAATAAATTATTTCAAATCATATCCAAAATGTCCAATACGTGCAATGAAAAAGCATGGAGAATAAGACATGAAAATCCATAGAAGTGTAGGGATTCATTTGTGTATGATTTTATGTATGGGCCTTATCACCTTGAGATATCCAAATTTTTTGGATTTCCAATGTTCTCCTTCTAATGTACTTATAGAGCTTAGACAAAAATTTCATCCTTGGCCTTTGCCCTTCAAAGCCAAGGGTACTCTTCTATGATGATTGATCTCACTACTTAGTTAATAGTACAAAAATCACTGTGAATATTGAATTGTGTAGGGAGTCGGGACCAATCTATACTCAATAATCTATAGCCATATCATGAATGTTGAATTGTGTAGGTATTAATTTAAATGTATGTTTGTATGTATATAATTACAAATATGCATGTGTATGTGTGTATGTATGTAATATGCAAGTATCTTTGTATCTATTTATATGTACGTACCTACTTACGTATGTAGGTATGTATATATGTATGTATGTATGTAAGATAGATAGATAAAAAGATAGATAGATAGATAGATAGATAGGAAGATAGATAGATATATAGATAGATAGATAGATGTATGTAAGCATGCATGTATGTATGTATGTAATATGTATGTATGCATGTGTGTAATATATATACTACATACAACATATCGCATATATAATTTTAATTCATA
>CM035415.1:15197818-15232818 GCA_020310875.1 Ceratopteris richardii | reverse complement strand
CAGAAGATACATCCATGTACATCGATTTGTCTCATAGGCCGAGTTCGGCCTCCTAATAGACGTAAAAACACTTTCTCTCTCTCTCTCTCTCTCTCTCTCTCTCTCTCTCTCTCTCTCTCTCTCTCTCTCTCTCTCTCTCTCTCTCTCTCTCTCTCTCTCTCTCTCTCTCTCTCTCTCTCTCTCTCTCTCTCTCTCTCTCTCTCTCTCTCTCTCTCTCTCTCTCTCTCTCTCTCTCTCTCTCTCTCTCTCTCTCTCTCTCTCTCTCTCTCTCTCTCTCTCTCTCTCTCTCTCTCTCTCCCCCCCCCCCTCTCCTCCCCCCCCTCCCCCCCCCCCATTGGCATCCCATAAACGCCATGGCTTGAATTTCCACTTCTATTGGAGGAGGGGGGGTGCCACATGAGCTGCTCAAGATGACGATGGTTTGGAAAGGGGAATTGCGGAGGAGAAGCCACCCCAAAGGAATACAAGAAGGAGAGAAGCAAAGTTGGAACATCTACTGGCTGGATGCCCTTCAGCTTTGTTGAGTGAAGAAGATTTGATGAGGAGAGTTGTTGATTTTTGTGCATGAAGCATGCCTAGACGGCAGCCCATCAGGAGCCGCCTATAAGATGCACTTCCTGGCATGAAGAAAGTCACATGCACATTCAGAAATGAAGGGGCTGGATGGGAAAAGATAAAAGAAATGAGATAGGGCCTGTATGGAGGGTTGGACTTCTACCATATCTATTGGTTGTCCCCTCTTTGCACCCGAGTCCAATGTAATTTTTTCCTAGCAACACCTTCATGTGAGGATGTAGTTGTGCATGGCTGTAATTTATCCATAGGCCAATGGAATAGATGCAGCCATCTTCCTTGCGCAGCAAGGCATTCTTAAAGGCAGTTGTATTAGAAGATGGGCAATGATCCCCCCCCCCCCCCCTTTTGCACAAGCAATTACTTGGGCACCAAGGTAATTACTAGGGCACCAAGGTAACTTGGGCAGCAAAAAAACCTTCATTAGGGGTTCAATGGAAATCTTCCACATAGAAGTTGCATGGCATAAATTTAGTGGACCCACCTCATCAAATTAGGCACATGCATTCTCCTCCACAGAGTTGACGTGTAAAACTTAGAGAATTTTGAAAACTTTCTAAATCAATTAAGGATGTGACTAGAAAATAGTGGAAGTGGGAGGATCTTAATTTCGGAACATATGAATGGCTTCTCCTCTCTTCATCTCGGCATCGCACTCATCCATCGAGAATTGCAAAGTCCTTCACACCTCATCCACTCCATCTTCTCCTTCATCATGGAGATGTTTCTAGAGCCCATTGATTCCAAGCCGTCAAGTTTGGCAAGTCCGATTCAGCCAATGAAAGACATGAAGACCTCCATCCCATATTGACACACACGTGCTACATCCTGAAAATAGTTCTTTTCTCTCACACTTCCATGGTATCAAGATTTTTTATCGGGATGCATAGATTAGGAGGTGGATGTACTCAGCTTTTGAATCCATTCGATGAGCCATGTTATTATCCATGGTTAGATGAAGTCTTTTGCGTCAATTGAGCATACCTATGGCATGCCAAAGATGAACGAGGCATGAGTGCACTCACTATTCCTTTGGGCAAAAAGTGGAAGGGTGAGACCCTGAATGAATATTCACAGGATTCTCACAATCATGCACATTGACCCAAATTCTGAAGCATCTATTAAATCCTAAAGATGGAAGTGGGATGTTGGAGCCTAAAAGGAGTACTTCTTTGAGGTGTTATGTAGACCCACTAGGTGTGATTGGAGACATGAGGTGGGCTGATTAGGGCATGGCCTTGCCGATCGAAGGAGATCCTTGGTTAGGACTTTGCCTACCAAGGTCAGACTAGAGCTAGTTAGTCAAGGAGACATGGCAAGGGTTATGCCTACCATCAAGGCCAAGAGCCTTCTTGGAAGGGATTTCCACTTAACGGCTAGTGGTTGATAGAGAACTAGGGTCAACATGGTGCCCCTAGAGATTATATACCAGCCGCTTACACGATGATAGGCTTACTATTACCTCATGCCACATGGTGTGACCATGACTCACACAAATGATTGGTATCTCATGGTTAGTGGTTGATAAAGAACCGGGGTCAACATGGTGCCCCTGGGGAAATATACCAGCCACTTCCACAACAATAGGCTTACTATGGGAAAGAGGGAGACAATCATCTTACCTCATGCCACATGGTGTGGCCATGACTCGCATGAGTGATTGGCATCTCATGGTGTGACCATGACTCGCTCTAGTGACAAAGAGAGACAATCGTCTTACCTCATGCCACATGGTGTGACCATGACTCACACGAGTGATTGGTATCTCATGGTCAAGAGGAATAATCTTTGGGGATCTTTTTGAGGTCAAGGACTTGACCTATATGGCCTCACATGGATTAGACCCAATGTGTCGGAGGTCTACTTTCTCTCTCCTAGGTCATTGCATGTGATTTGGACACGAGTTGAGGGATTGGTATGATTACGAACCTCTGCATCCACATGCACTAGGTTGTGAGAGGATTATCACAGGGTGAGTCATAGGCCATATTTGTTGTGAGTCCACCTAAAGTAGGATCTTTGAACATATTTCTATTGTACAGGTGCTAGATGGTGTTTTCCATTGGACAAAGGATATTAGGTGGCTCTGTATCACCAACAGAGATTGCCTTGTGGGAGAGGATCTTCTTCCTCCATGACCACCAATGCGATCTACCATGTGATGGAGGACTCATTCCTAGGGACGAGCCACCGATGACATTTATCTCGTGACGAGGATTACGGTCTTGAAGAATCACATGATAGCATTTGTCATAAGGTTGAGAAATTCATTTCCTTTGCAGGTTGCTCGGAGAGAGGCATCCACTTGGTGTCATGGGCAAAGGAAACCATCTTGAATCTCAAACTCCATCTAACTTTCTATATCTCATGATTGGTTCAGAACTTGGAGAAGCTAATGCTTCTCTTGCCTTCGGAACATGCCAAAACCTTAAGATGGACTATCTACTTGTTGGATTCTGACGCCTCGAGATCTTGTTTAGGATTGTTGACCTCATGGATGACATCATCAATTCGTAACCGCCTTTGATAACTTCCCTCGAACACCTATATAAGGAGGGCTTGGCCACATATATCCTCAATCTTTCCAATGCCAGTCTTGGGAGCTTAAGGAGTCATGATCACCACGTAAGTACTTTCAAAGTTCTAGTTCCGGTTCTTGTCTGGTTCTTGTCTAGTTCTTGTTGGGAGTGATGGTTGGATGCACTCAGAAGATTGAGTTGATGCTGCTAATCCTGCTTTGCATCGGCCCTCCTTTGCTTCAGATATGCTTAGTACACTTGATTAGCTTCCAAATGATACCAAGAAAGCATATATGTACTTTGCAATTGATATGTGTAATGATCAAATCAAAACAGACTACTTGAGACTTCAAAAATTCTAGAAAACTTGCTATTTCTGTAATGACACCTGCTCAGTCTTTTACTCAGCGTGACCAGCACACTTACAATTGATCTAATTCCTTCTGGACATATTAAATTAGCTTAACAAGCTACCATTTGCAAGTGGAATGAAAGGAAATGACAAACTATACTCTGAGAAATGAATTTAGCAAATTTATGTGTACCCCCGACTTTTTAGGAACACTGAAGCAGAATACCAGAGTCCACTTCGAGCGCGATTTCTCTGTAATGGCTGAATCAATTGACTTCAAACTTTGTAGGTGTATAGAAGACTTTGAGCTGAATCCAATGTGCTTTGAATCACTTGATTTGGTTGAGAAACCACTGAGATATGCCCTGTTGAAGTTGACAGACTTGGAGAGGATGACTCAGAGAAAATCAGAGATAATGAATGTAACTCTTTCTATTAATTCACATGAATGTACAATCTCATTGGCTTGATAGATGTAGCCTAATGAGTTGGAGATGTGTAGGCTAAAGTGTAGCACTCACACACTCAATGATAGTGAAGGATGGAGCTCGTAAGATCACTAACTATCCCGCGAGTTTTTACATTGACTTTTATAAGTGATGGAGATACATTTGAATTTCAAATTCAAACTAAGGCTCCCTAGAATCTCTCTTCTAAAAGTAGGGAGATATTCTCTACACTAAACCATCCACTTTTCCACGAATACAATCAAGTAGGTAAGTGATTAAAGTGATTACATGTAAATGCCAAGTCATATAGACTTTTACAATGGGTAAAGAAGTAAGAACTTATAAGCATAAGTTCACATGGTCCTTCCTCCAAGTGAATTAAACTTCCAAGGTTTCAACACCACATTTTCAAGGTTCCAAGACAAGTGTGAAGGCTTGAAATGTACCAACAGCTCCCCCTCAAGCCAAACACTTTGGCTTAAGTCTTCATCTTCTTCATCTTTAGTCTTCAATCACATCCTGCAATCCAATCATAGATTTGAATCTGCATAGCTTGTTTCCATCCAATGCTTTAGTGAGTAAATCTGCACATTGCATATTAGTAGACACATATGTCAATTGAATCTCTTTGCTTAGTAACTTCTCTCTCACATAGTGGTAATGAACCTCTATGTGTTTGGTTCTAGCATGATATATTGGATTAGGTGCAAGGTGAAGAGAGCTAGTGTTATCTCCAAAGATAATTGGAGGTCTAGTGTATAGACCTAACTCTGTATACAAGAGCTTCAACCAGATAGCTTCTTGAGTGGCATTGGAAAGCTGCTTCAGTGGATGACAATGCCACTGTAGGTTGTTTCTTGGCTGACCAAGAAATAGGTTTATCTCCTGCAAAACAAATGTATCCTGATGTGCTTCTCCTATCATCCTTGCATCCTGCCCAATCTGCATCTGAATATACTTTGATGTCAATATCTGATGTATAAGGAAAGTACAAACCATGGTTCTGAGTTCCTTTGAGGTACTTCAATATTTTCTTTGCTGCCTCTAGGTGAGGTACCCTTGGTTTGTGCATGAATTGGCTTAGCACACTAACTCCATATGCTATGTCAATTCTGGTCAAGGTAGCATAATTCAAACTACCTACCATACTTTGATATCCTGTAATGTCTTGTATTTCATCACCTTCATGAGCACTTAACTTTAGGTTGACCTCCATTGGAGTAGTTGAGACTTTAGCATCCTGCAAGCCAAACTTCTTGACCATATCCTGTACATACTTCTTTTGAGTGATATATATACCTGAGTTGGTGTAGACTAACTCAAGACCTAAGAAGTACTTCAATAATCCAAGATCATTGATCTTGAATTCCTTCATCATCTGTCCTTTGATGTGTCTAATACCATTGACATCATTGCCTGTAATGATGATGTCATCAACATAAACACACAAGTAGATTACCTCTGTACTACTTCTCTTTATGAATAGAGAAGTGTCTGCTTTACTCATCACAAATCCTTGGTCTTGGAGGTAGGTTGTCAACCTGTAATTCCATGCTCTAGGTGCCTGCTTCAATCCATATAGAGCTTTCTTCAATTTACAAACATAATTTACCTTCTTGGGATCTTCATAGCCAGGTGGTTGTGACATGTAGACTTCTTCAGATATCCATCCATTCAAGAAAGCATTCTTGACATCTAATTGGTACATGTTCCAATTCTTGGATGCAGCTACACTCACCAATATTCTGATAGTTGGCATCTTAGCCACAGGAGAAAATGTCTCCTCATAATCAATGCCTTGGGTTTGTGCAAAACCCTTGGCTACCAACCTAGCTTTGTACCTGTTTATTGTTCCATCTGAATTTCTCTTTAGCTTGTAGATCCATCTGGATCCTATCACCTTCACAGAGTCTTTCTTGGGTACCAAGTCCCAAGTATCACTCTCCTTGAGAGCTTCCATTTCTTCATCCATAGCTTCTTTCCATTCTGGTTTGGTGATTGCTTCTTCATAGGTACCTGGTTCTTCATTCAACAAATCCTTTGCAAGATATACAGAATGTTTAGTTACAAGTGATGTGTCATACCCAAATCTGATTGGTTTCTTCTTTTCTCTCTGAGATCTCCTCATTGCTTGAGTTGAGGATTCTGGTGTATCCTCTAGCTTCTTCATCTTCATCTTTCCTTTGGACTTCCATGCCTTGAATTCTTCAAGGTTTATTGTATCATCATCATCTGAGCTTGATTCATCTTTCTGGATTGGTTCCTCCTTGGTGAGCTTTGGGAAATCCTCTTCCATATCATAGGGTAGATTAACCTTCCTGCATTCATTCTCATACCAAGAGTCATTCTCATCAAAGATGACATCTCTGCTTACCTTGAAGCCTTTGTTTGTTGGGTTGTAGAATCTGTATCCCTTTTGGTTCAAATCATAACCAATGAAGATACATTTTTCAGCTTTAGGGTCTAGCTTTCCCCTAACCTGTGAGGGAATATGCACATATGCTACACAACCAAAGATTTTGCAATGATCCAGAGAAGGTCTCTTACCATGCCAAGCTTCATATGGTGTCATGCCATCAAGTGATTTGGATGGCAACCTATTGATGAGATAGGTGGCTGTAGATACACTCTCTGCCCAAAGATAATTTGGCAACTTTTTTTCATTAAGCATAGACCTAGCTGTTTCTACTATGAGTCTATTCCTTCTTTCAGCTACTCCATTTTGTTCAGGTGAGTACCTTGTAGTTATCTCCCTCTTGATACCTCTTTCCTGCAAGAAATCTTCAAACTCATTGGAGAAGTACTCTCCTCCACCATCTGATCTTAGCCTCTTCAAGCTTCTTCCTGTTTGGTTTTCAACAAGTGCAAGATACCTCTTGAAACAATTAAACACTTCATCTTTATGCTTCATAAAGTATAAAATGGTCCACCTGCTATAGTCATCAATAAAGGACTTATAATACCTTGAACCTGAAATGGAAGGGTCCTTGCTAGGTCCCCAAACATCTGTGTGCACCAAGTCTAGGTAGTCTTCATGCATGAAACCTTTCCTTGAATATGGCAACCTGTGAGACTTACCAAACTGACATGCTCCACACTTGTAAATCATGTGTTGCTTGGATACATTAGGTGTCCCAAGCACACATTGATCCCTGCACATTTGCTTTAGGGTTCTTTCACCTATGTGCCCTAACCTCTTGTGCCATATTTCTAACTCTGAAAGTGTTTGATCCTTGTAATTATATAAAGCAATGTTCTTGGTGTCTTCTAGCTCAAAAGTAAACAATCTACCTGATTTTTCTCCCTTGGCTATCCTTTTGAATCCATGCCTTGGGTCCTCCACATATGCTCCATGTTGAGTGAACCTGACCTGCAACCCTTTCTCCACAATCTGACCAACACTCATTAGATTCTCGGTGATGGTTGGTACATAGAGTACCCTGCTCAATAGATTCTGGTTACCATCACATGTCTTTACATTTCCAATCTTTACAACAGAGTGTTTAGTGTCATCACCTGTCTGTACCTGATGTTTGCCCTTGGGTTCTTCCAAATCAGAGAGTAGTGCCACATTACCAGCTACATGGTTAGAACATCCTGAGTCAATATAAAATAAATGATCATCATTTGTACCTGCCTTGGAGGTCATATTCATGATCAATAGGGAGTCATCTTGCTCCTCTATGTAGTTGTTGTAATCCCTTCTATTTCTGAATCCACCTTGGTAGTTACCATTGTGGTTGTGGTTGTAATTGTTGTTGTATTGATTGTTGTATCCATTGTAGCCTTGGTGTTGGTTGAACCTGCCTCTCCCTTGAGAGTATCCACCTCTTGAGTAGCCTCTTCCTCTCTGATTCTTGTAGTTCTTGTAGCATTCATATGTGGTATGATTGGACAATCCACAAATGTTGCATGGTGATGAGTTGTAGGGTCTCCCCCTACCTGACTTACCTCCTTTGCCTCTTCCTCTTGAAGATCTACCTCTCCCTGCATAATTAGCTTGGGAGGTAGAGCCTTCTTCATCCTGTTTCTTCCCTTTACCTTTATCCTTAACTTTTTTATCAGTATATAGAGCAGAGGGGTTGTTACCTTTTGATTGATCTCCTGCCTTTGTAAACTTTGCTTCATGTGTGAATAGTTGGCCATGAGTGTTGTGAGATATGGGGTATGCATGTCCATATAGAGGTCCATTGCAGTGGTGAAACTTTCCCACTTATCATCTGCCTTGAGTCCATTTGTTACTTGTCTGACTATTTGCTCCTCTTCAATTTCCTCTCCAATGCTTGCTAATTGGTCTTCCACATCTTTAACCTTTATCACATACTCTGAGACTGATTGCTTGGGCTGCTTCCTAAGGGTTGTGAATTCAATCCACAGTTGATTCTTCCTGGCCCTTGTGTTGGAAGAAAAATATGTTGACAGAGTTTCCCAAGTCTCTTGGGAAGTCTTACAGTTCCTTACATGAGGTAAAAGGAAATCAGATATAGAGTTAAGAAGGTAAGACCTTGCCAAAGCATCCTTTGCACACCATTGGTTGAGTCTCTCTTGTTCATCCTTGGTGGGTAGTCCTCTAGCTTTGAATGAGGGCAATTCCTCATCTCCTGATATGTATCCAAATAAGCTTCTTCCTTGTAGATAGGTCTTCATCCTTAGAGACCAAGCTTGGTAATTGTTCCTGTCCAATTTGTCAATGAATGAGGGAAAACCATCTCCCATGTTTACCTTATTTGCTCTGATACCACTGTTGGGAGTGATGGTTGGATGCACTCAGAAGATTGAGTTGATGCTGCTAATCCTGCTTTGCATCAGCCCTCCTTTGCTTCAGATATGCTTAGTACACTTGATTAGCTTCCAAATGATACCAAGAAAGCATATATGTACTTTGCAATTGATATGTGTAATGATCAAATCAAAACAGACTACTTGAGACTTCAAAAATTCTAGAAAACTTGCTATTTCTGTAATGACACCTGCTCAGTCTTTTACTCAGTGTGGCCAGCACACTTACAATTGATCTAATTCCTTCTGGGCATATTAAATTAGCTTAACAAGCTACCATTTGCAAGTGGAATGAAAGGAAATGACAAACTATACTCTGAGAAATGAATTTAGCAAATTTATGTGTACCCCCGACTTTTTAGGAACACTGAAGCAGAATACCAGAGTCCACTTCGAGCGCGATTTCTCTGTAATGGCTGAATCAATTGACTTCAAACTTTGTAGGTGTATAGAAGACTTTGAGCTGAATCCAATGTGCTTTGAATCACTTAATTTGGTTGAGAAACCACTGAAATATGCCCTGTTGAAGTTGACAGACTTGGAGAGGATGACTCAGAGAAAATCAGAGATAATGAATGTAACTCTTTCTATTAATTCACATGAATGTACAATCTCATTGGCTTGATAGATGTAGCCTAATGAGTTGGAGATGTGTAGGCTAAAGTGTAGCACTCACACACTCAATGATAGTGAAGGATGGAGCTCGTAAGATCACTAACTATCCCGCGAGTTTTTACATTGACTTTTATAAGTGATGGAGATACATTTGAATTTCAAATTCAAACTAAGGCTCCCTAGAATCTCTCTTCTAAAAGTAGGGAGATATTCTCTACACTAAACCATCCACTTTTCCACGAATACAATCAAGTAGGTAAGTGATTAAAGTGATTACATGTAAATGCCAAGTCATATAGACTTTTACAATGGGTAAAGAAGTAAGAACTTATAAGCATAAGTTCACATGGTCCTTCCTCCAAGTGAATTAAACTTCCAAGGTTTCAACACCACATTTTCAAGGTTCCAAGCCAAGTGTGAAGGCTTGAAATGTACCAACAGTTCTTGTCTAGTTCTTGTCTAGTTCCTTGTTCTCATCCTGATTAGTCTAGTTCTTGGACATCTAGACTTGTCCTCTTGTAATCTCGTAGTACGAGATCTTGTCAAGTTATTTCTTGTATCTAGTCCTCCTCCTCAAGGGATTGCTTGCAATTCAAATATTGTGTTTCATACCTATGGTCCCGAGTTGTGGGATCTCTTGTATTATGTCTAGACCAATTATCCATACCTATCAATCCAGGTTTGTGGGACTTCTTACATAAGTTACATATTCTTGTACTATTTCCCCTACGTGGTGATCTTGTAATCAAAACTATAATTCCGAAAACTTATCTAGTCTAGTCAGAGGGTACAATCTAGTGCTCCCCTAATATTTTGACAAGACTACCTTCATCAAGATCAAGCACCGTGGAGATTATTCGTGAAGAACTCTTTTCTGCTATAAAAGTTATTCAACAACAAGTCAAAGTGATACGAGAAAATCAAGAAAGAATCCAACATAAGAATATTCAAGATGTAAAGAGCTACAACTCATTGTAAATCAATCTTCTACAAGTACCTCCATGGCAACCAATATGAAAAAAAGTCCAAAAGTGAGCATGCCTAAGAAATTTGATGGCACAAGATCAAAGTATCGAGAATTTGTGCAACAAGTGAAACTATTCATAAGAATGCAACCAGACAGGTATCGAGATGATGCTTCTCAAGTAGAACTCATAGGAACTCTATTATGCAGCCATGCTCTTTCATGGTTTGCACCTATCCTTGAGAAGGATATGGATATTTTGTATGATTTCAAGGCCTTTGTTCGAGAGTTCCATAGTTACGGGAAACGGCGTTTCCGGGGTCCGGAAACGGTTCGGCCGTTTCCCAGACCGTTTCCGAATGGAAATGCTGTTTCCTGTGTACTTTTTTTTATGGCCGTGTTTAGGTCGATTTTGGACACGTTTCGGGTTTGGTCTTCTGATTTTGGTTCTTCCTCCCCATGTTTCATGGTACTTGAGTAAAAGCATCTATAATCTATGTGCATAGACTATGTGCATACATACATACATACACACACACACACATACATACATACATACATACATACATACATACATACATACATACATACATAGATATATATATATGTATGTATGTATGTATGTATGTATGTATGTATGTATGTATGTTGGAGGGGACTGCGAGAAGCACTATTTACCTATGACATACTTGAAGGTCCGACCTTGCCACACTTCTAGGGGAAATAACACACACGTAAGCTTCTTCATATTCTATACCACAAGATTGGTCCTTAATCCAAGAACTTTAACCAAAAAAAAAGAATTTTTTGGAAAATTTTTGTGCAATCTGATAAACATGATATAGAATTTCGATAATACCGAGTGTAAGGAATCGTAATTCGGATGCACTTCATACAAGCCTTTGAGATAACTTGTTCGAACATCAAGACTTTTTTTTTGGAAGTTGGATCTTCAACTTACTCTTCCACTAGCCTAGAAATTTGGACCTTCAGCCTAGGGCTCAATGTGTCTACCACTATACTATGCAACCCAGACTCCAACAGCAAGACTTGACAAAAAGATGGTTCAGCATTGATGACCACAATTCATGATCCAAGACTTGAAATTTATTGGCAATGTTTTTCATCCTAAATTTTTTCGCCCATGTGTATGCAATGATCCTCACTCAAGGCATATAATCTTTTACATTAAGAGATCATCACAACATTGGAATCTAACTATCCTTGAAAGTAATTTTAATAACGTACAAAATCAGCTTATTCCGAGTAGCAACGACATTCTGGATGAAGGAATTATCAAAAGGAAAATAATTGTACCTTATCTTGCCCAAATGTACAACGTTCTAAACATATGTTCTTTCATATGTGAATTCATTTTTCGGCCAAGTATTACAGCTATGAGAGTATATGCATTATTTTAAGATCTTCATAGATATTTGCTTGTCCATCAGTTGTTAATATAGGACAGGAACTAACCTAAGCATCTAGAATAACATACAGTACTTGTTCCGATGTACATGGGTGATAGAAGTGTGTAGCTTGCTCCAACAGCATAACAGCTTTTGGTCCAAGTTCCAGCAACTTCCCCCTCATTTGGTTCACCAAACAAAATCAAGGCTACTGCCACATAAGTCTAAGACTACATTTGAAGCAACACAACATACACAATTTGGTCGAATGATCCAAAAAATTTGCACTTTTCCATACAATAGTAAACCGATACAAGCCCGATATTGTGTGTGTGTGTGTGTGTGTGTGTGTGTGTACGCGGGCGCGCACGCGAGACCACATGAATTACCGGAACGACGAAAAGGCTGGGGAACTGTAGCTGCTCGAGAGGAATGCTGAAGTCTGGAGAAGGATAACATAGCGACTGTTTGCTATACCGAACAGCTGCCAGCAAAAGTATTATGCGGGTTATAATTGAGAGGACGCGAACGAGTTAGTTGGCATGAGATGCGAGAGAAGAGGACACGGCAACATTGTGAGGATCATATATAAAACTAAGTATATACATGTTAACTATATGTTGGAGAAGAAGCTTGTATAATCTTTTACAAAGTTTGTGGGATAGATTATCGTGATTTCTTGTCACATCTAATGTTTTGATCCGTTTGAATTGGAGTGGGAGTTTATAGTAGTATTTCATTTCTCTATGATGACAATTTTCATGTATTAAAAATGTTTCTAAGGATTTGTTGCATTTCAAAGATTTTAGTGAAGAGGCGTGAGAGTTTTAAGAGAATCCAATATTTTAAGCAATCACCTCTTAGTTTCACTTTTTACAAATATTTCAAGTTGGCACTGATCTTCCTTAACACAATTCCACCTTCCTTTTTCTAGGTTGTTTTATCTAGTTTTCTCTTATTTTCGAGGTTATTTGTAAACGTCTGTTTTCTCAATATCGAGAGACAATTTACAAGAGAAATGAGAGATTGAAGAAACAAATGAGATTGGGGAAGGGCGAGGAGTACAAGCAAGAGGAGTTAAAAGGTTGATTGAAGATCGAATTTTTCTCAAAGAGGTTGATGATCTCGAATATGGATCCTCCCTTGACAGCTCATTTACACCTTTTTTTAATTCAATTTCTCATTAAGAAGAGTTTTCCAATGGAAATGGCTTTCTTCGCCAATTTTTAGTTTTAGTCTCTCTCTCTCTCTCTCTCTCTCTCTCTCTCTCTCTCTCTCTCTCTCTCTCTCTCTCTCTCTCACACATCATTTCCATCTTCTTGAGTTTGTAGTCAGGAGTACATTAATGTTATTGTTTTTTTTTTTTCAATTTACAATGACTTCTGTAAGATCCTTAAAGTAATCATCGATGGGAACTTCAATCTTAAGGCTCCTTCCATCATGTAAAGAATCAATGTAAAACTCAACCTTGGGCATTTTAGAAGGTTCTTTTCATAATATATCCATTCAACGGTGATCATATTGTCTCTCAATCAACATATTCGATCCGTTCAAAAGTTTCTTGTGAGAATAGGAAAAGATGAGGGCATTATTTACTATAATTGAGCATTGACTACTTAGGGGAGAAGTTGACATTTCGTGTCATACTCTTAGTAGAGAAGCACAATGTAGCGAATACAAGTAATTGAAAAAGTTGTGTTTCCTGCTAATGTGTAAAAAGTATTATAGTGTGCAATTTGTTTAAAAAACATAAAATGGTAGGTTTGTGTTTTTTTTAAGTCATTCATATCTACTGTTTTATAGCTTCAATTATTTGGAAAGTAGAATGAAAGGCGAGTATAGCACCCATGAGGCCCCCCGAATCCCACAAAGCAAGGAACTAGGAACTATTAAAATATAGAATCTGAATGCCAACAAGGTATGGAGTGGGAAAGGGTGGCCCTAAGGTCAAACGAGTTAAATAATTTGAATTGGGTAATTCAAAGACCCAGCAATCCCTCCTAAGGGGCTGGCTTCATCGTCTCACCATGGTGAGGGATGTCCCATCATAACTTAGAAGTTTGAATCTCCACCGCAAGCGACTGAACTAACGCACATGGAATATAGTAGGCTTCTATTTTGCACGCAACACAAGGTCATATGTATAAATAGAACTTGTAAAAAATGAATCAAAATAGTGAAACAATATGATATAATGAGCACTTTTATTCTTATACGTAGAATGGATACGTCCTAGTGAATTAATATCATAGTACATTGCCATACAAAGCTTTGACCAATGTAATATAGCAAGACTATTCCGTCTACCCAAAATAAAGATGTGAATACTACTAGAAATAAATATATAGATGGAAAAAAGAAAGAGATGGGAGAGAGAGAGAAAGAAAGAGAGGGGGAAGTTTAAGTTGGCAATGTAATGAGAAAGGAACGTCGTAGATAAGACAATGAAAATTGTTGGAGTTTGAGGTCAGCGAAAGCACATAAAAAGCACAAGGAAGAAGATGAAGTTTGGAGCACAACACATAATGTTGATATATTTAGGTAGTGATGTGTGTGAACACACTAGGACCCCCAAGGCACTTTTTTCCCTCTTTAGGAGGTTTTTTTCCCTCGGCTTATATATACGCCTATAGCCCTAACGGATTACTTATCTTTGTACATTCTAGTGGTAATACATTCAATATTGTGTGTTGTGCTCCAAGCTTTTCTTCTTCTTCTTCCTTTGTGCTATTCACATGCTTCCACATACCTTGAACTCCAACAATTGGTATCAGAGCAAGTCACCGCTTCATCTAGGGCATCATCGACAGCCCTCCAATCACAGTCTCAGAATCGCACAAAATATGGTGAGCATACTCAAGGTGATTAGTAGATCAAAACAACTTCACTATGTGCTGCAAAAATCGCGATCTGAGCTCGTTTCAGCCTCCGAAATGCACTATCGTAGTGCTTGTGTAGGCTATTTTGTCTTTTTGTGCCAAAGATATATACAAGTTTTGATTCACCAATATAAGCGTCTCAAAGTCTACTACAAGTTCAATAGAACTCGTCAGGGTAGTTCTGTTCAACTTTTTCAGATAGAGTCATTGTTCTAAATCAAGGTATTTTAGTCAATGGCCATGACTGAAACCAGTGATGTATTTCGTATGTTGGTTGTTGAGGATAAGTTGGATGGTACGAATTACACATTTTGAGCTTATATGATGTGTCATGTATTGTCGTAAAAGGATTGTGGAATATTGTGGAGGGTATTGAAAAATGTCCTATTACACCTGTAAATACAAGTACTGAAGTTGATGCAGATGGTGTTGAAGATGACTCCACCTACTATAGAGCAAATTCATTGGGATGGCAAAGATGCTCAAGCACATGCATTGATAGCCTTTTCTATCAAACATGACATTATTCCTCACATTCACTCTTGCAAAATAGCTAAGGATGCTTGGGATACATCTACCACATTGTACCAAGCTAGGAATGAGACCCATGTTGCTTACCTCCGAAAACAGTTGGAGAGTGAGCATACGAATGAAGGTGATTCTATGGACAATTTTTTGACAAAGATCAAAGACTTGAAGGAACAATTGATTTCTGTTGATGAAGTTGTTGGTGCAGACCAATCACCAATTGAAGGCTTGGAAGATCAAATGATGAAGGAAGAATCAATTCCTAAAGTGTGGAAGAAGATTACATTCAGAGGACAAGAGAAGTGTACACATATGTACATTAGTATAGTCATAGATGACTTAGATCTTTTGTTCAGTAAGAATCATGTACAAATTATCTATAAATACTTTGAGAAAAGTCGGGGCATGTATGAGAGCATATGTAGAAACCAAGATTGAGGAAGTTAGGAGTCAAGAGATAGAGAAAAGTTAGTTGAGTTAGCTCTCATCACTCAGTTGTAATTTTCTGAGTTAATGAAGAAATATTGCGCCCGATCTTTTCGTGTCTGCTCCTTCTGTGTTTGATCAATTGTGAAATCCTTTTGAGGATATCTAAGTTGTTAGTTAATGAGCCTGTGACCTGAATTTCAGAGTCCAATTGTAATCAGGCTAGGAGAATTGTGAGTAGGAACATTCATATGTGTTGAGTGTCTACAGTTCTCTGAAACAGGCACAAATTTCGAGTTTAATCTTTTGATCAGTGCTCACTCCATAGTTTAAAGTTTTGTGCAAACAAGCACTTAATCTTTAAGTTGGAAGGTGATCTACTCGTGGCTAAAAGCATTTGGCAAAACGGGTTGGATATTGTGAGAACCAAAGTTAAGAAGTTAGGGGTGTCTAAATCGACTTCTCAGAAGTGCAGATTCAGACATAGGTAACTTGTGAAATCAATTTCTCAAGTTATACTTAACCTTTTGAAGTAATTCAACTTGGAGGAGATGCGCAAACTCTAGAAGATGATTCGTACAAAGTTTCATAAAAAACTTTACACATTTGATAAGTCAATGTGAAGAAATTCTGCAGCAGACTTTTCTGTGTATCATCTTCTTCACAGAATTGTTAATCTTTTGATAGTTAGTAATTGATCCTCTAAATGTGTGAAAGGTTTTGACTTATTCTTGGTATAGAGGTGCTCTAATCACAAGAATAGGTTGTTCTTTTGGAGATTAAAACTCTCCATCAGTGGTATCAGAGCAGGAGACATCAATTTGAAGAAAGAAGGATCCCGACTGCTGCAGATTCAAGAAATTCAACACTTGAAGGACTAAGAAGTGAAAGCTTGGAGTCAAAGCATGAGGAGAAGACTATTTGACATCAAGAAAGACAAAAGGAGTCCAATTCGAAGTAAAGGTACATACATTGTTTGTAAAGCTTGAAGTTTTCAATACACAGGTGGATACAAGATGGGAGAAAGCTTGCAGATTGATAAGCTAGATAGGGAGAACTATCCAGCATGGTCCATGAGGATGGAAGCACACCTCATGAGCAAAGATCTTATATCATTTATTACAGGAGATGAAGAAAAACCTGAGTTTGCAGATCCAAGTATTCCTACTAGGGAAGAACTTGCAATGTTGAAGACTTGGATGAGAAAGGATGCTCAAGCAAGGAGTATCATCTACATGGCTGTAAATGATTACCTTTTACCTCACATCAGAGGTTTGGAAAGTGCCACAGATGTTTGGAATGCCTTGGAAGAGCATTTCCAAAATACAACTAAGTCAACGAAGTCCTCACTATGGGCTGAGTTCACAACCTTCAAGAAGAAGAGCTCACAATCAATTTCAGATTATGTGGCAAGGATGAAAGATATTGCAGATAGTTTGGGAGCAGTGGATGAAGACATTGAAGAGGAAAAGTTGGTAAGACAAATACTTACAGGTTTGAGAGGAGATGAGAAGTGGAAGCCTTTTATATTGTCTATAGAGTTGTCACTTGATCACTTTACTCCTGACCTTAATCAATTGCTAGGACATATGCTAACCTTTGAGCAGGATCTTAAAGGAGACAATGATAGAAGTACAAGTCAAGCTATGTACTCCAAAGACAAGAAAAAGAATGGCAAGGGAAAGCAATCAAATGATGATGAAGGGAATTCAAATCAAGCTAACTTCACAAAAGGGAAGACAAATTTCAGAGGTAAAGGAAGAGGAGGTAAGAACAAAGAGAATGCTAAAGCTTGTTGGATTTGTGGCAGAACAAATCATTTGGCAAATGATTGTTGGTATAACAATCAAAATGGAGGATACAACAATCAGAATTATAGTCAAAGAGGTAGAGGAGGCAGAAACCAAAGAGGCAACTTCAGAGGAAGAGGTGGTAGGACATCATATGGTAGAGGAGGTGGAAGAAACTTCCAATCTCAGTCCTACAACAATAATTATTACAATTATGCATCAGATCAGAAGGATGACATGACTCTTATCTTGAATGCAACTCATGAATCAATGGGAGAAGATCAAAGAGTGTTTTATATTGACTCAGGGTGCAGTAACCATCTGAGTGGAAATCTATCCTTGATGACTGATATGGAAGCTAGGGTGAATAGACATACAGTTCAAACAGGTGACAATACCAAACATAAAGTGGAGAGCATTGGATCAGTGAAGACAAAGAGTGGAAGTACACTTCTGAGCAAGGTACTTTATGTTCCTACTATTCCTAAAAATTTGATAAGTGTAGGGCAAATTGTGGAGAAAGGATATGAAGTAAGATTCACAAATGATGGTGTCTATGTACAAGATCCAAATCAGGGATATAGAACCATAATTGCAGGTAAAAAGGAAGGAAGATTGTTCACTCTCAAAGTCCAAGGTAATGTGGGACATGCATTGTTTACCTATGGAGGTCAAAAGGTGTCTGAATTAGACCTATGGCATAAAAGGCTAGGTCATTTCAATGAGAGAGCTATAAAGGAGATGTCAAAGAATCAGGTGGTGCTTGGATTGCCAAATATTGAAGGGCAACATATGGTGTACAAGTGTGAAGCTTGTCAATTAGGTAAAGCACATAAGAGTTCTTATAACAAATCAGGGTACAAGTATTCAAATATGCTTGAATTGGTTCATACAGATGTATGGGGACCCTCAAGGGACTATAGCATAAATGGATCCAGATATTATGTGTTGTTTGTTGATGATGCAACCAGGTGGATTACTTTGTATGTAATCAAGGATAAATCAGAAGTTTTCAAGATATTCAAACATTTTCATGCTTATGCAGAAAGGATCACAGGGCAAAAGCTTAAAAGGTTAAGATCAGATGGAGGGGGAGAGTATTTCTCAAAAGAGTTTGATGATTATTTGTGGAATGCAGGTATCAAAAGAGAAGTGACTTGCAGGTACTCCCCTCAACAAAATGGAGTAGCAGAAAGGAGGAATAGGACTCTTGTAGAGTTTGCAAGAGCCATGATGAAGGAAAAGAATTGTCCAAATTACTTATGGGCAGAAGCTATTAACACTGCAACATACCTTGTGAATAGGTTGCCTTGCAAAGCTTTGGATGGAGGAACCCCTTATGAAGCATGGTGGGGTAAGAAGCCTAGTCTTGATCATTGTAAAGTATTTGGATGTATTGCATATGCTTATGTTCCTTCACAATTAAGACATAAGCTAGAACCAAAAGCAGAGAAGTATGTGTTTATTGGATATGATGATAGACAGATGGGTTACAGATTGTGGAGTCCATCCACAAAGCAATTTCTTGTTACTAAAGATGTGACATTTGATGAGCAAAATATGTGGTATACAGGATCACCAAATGAGTATACAGGTGTTGAAGAAATTCAAAGGAAAGGAAAGGCAAAGGTAAAAGTTTGTGAAGAAATTGTTGATGAAGTTGACTCTAGATGTAGAGTGCAGGATCATGTAGAAGAAGGGCCAAGATTTGATCCAGAATCAAATGAGGCTGAAACTTCAAGAAGTGCAGAAATCAGAAGATCTACAAGGGAAAGGAAAGAACCTATAAGGTATAGTTATGATACATCTTTCCTAACAACAAAAGATTATGCCTACATTGTGAAAACAGAAGAAGATCCAACCACTTATGAAGAAGCCAAAGGTAAACAGAATTGGGAGAAGGCAATGCAAGAAGAGTATGATGCTCTACTTGAAAATGAAACTTGGGAACTAGTACCAAGACCAAAGAATCAGAAGGTCATTGGATGCAAGTGGGTATATAAAACAAAGAGGTTTGCAGATGGTAAGGTGTCTAGATATAAGGCTAGACTTGTGGTCAAAGGTTATGCCCAAACTTATGGGGTAGATTATGATGAAACCTTTAGTCCTGTTGCTAAGATGTCTACAATTAGGACATTGATTGCTATTGCTGCTTGCAAGGGATGGAAATTATCACAATTGGATGTGAAAAATGCATTTCTAAATGGATACATTGCAGATGAAGTATATATGGAGCAACCAGAAGGTTTCATGGAATCAAATGGATCAGATTATGTGTGTAGGCTCAAGAGAGCTTTATATGGGTTGAAGCAAGCTCCAAGAGCTTGGAATTACAGATTGGTCAAGTTCTTGAATGAATGTGGATTTCAAGCATCAAAGGCAGATAGTAGCTTGCTAGTGAAGGCAAGTGAAAATGGATATATTTACATGTGCATTTATGTTGATGATATTATTGTTACAGGAACAGATGCTCAAGGAATCAATGAACTCAAGAAGCAAATAGAGAAGGAGTTTAAGATAAGTGACTTGGGAAACTTATCTTATTTTCTAGGAATGCAGATTGTGTATACTCAACATGGAGTATATGTTTCACAAGAGAGATATTTGAAGAATCTTCTAGTCAAGTTTAACATGGAAGATTGCAAGACCTCAACTACACCATTGGAGGTAAATCATAAATTAAGCAGGTATGGAGGTGAAGAGTTCAATGACATGAAGAAATATCAGAGTTTGGTAGGTAGTCTAATCTATGCTACCTTGACAAGGCCAGATCTATCATATGCAGTAGGTGTGTTGTCACAATTTATGCATTGTCCAAAGAAGACTCATTGGATTGCAGCCCAAAGGGTACTCAGATATATCAAAGGAACCCTAAGTGAAGGTCTATATTATGGTTTCACTTCTGACACAAGAATCAAAGTGTTTAGTGATGCAGATTGGGCAGGTGACTCAGATGATAGAAGGTCTACTCATGGATATCTATGTTACGTTGGAGACAAGTTAGTGTCTTGGTGTTCAAAGAAGCAACATACAGTTGCTTTATCATCCACAGAAGCTGAGTATAAGGGAATGGTAGAAGCTGCAAAGGAAGTGATATGGTTGAAGACCTTGATGAAAAGTTTTGAGATTGATCATAGTACTCCAATAATTTTTGGAGACAATATGAGTTCTTTGTATTTGGCAGCTAACCCTGTTTTTCATGCCAGGACTAAGCATATAGAGATTCAGTATCATTTCTTGAGGGAAAAGGTACTAGATAAAGAGATTGAAGTGATGTACACTTCAACAAAAGAACAAGTGGCAGATATGATGACAAAGAGTCTGGATGGACCTAAGTTACAAAGGTTCAAAGACATGGCAAGTATAAAGAAGACAGAGAAAACCTCAATTGATGATTGAGGGGGAGATGTTGGTGCAGACCAATCACCAATTGAAGGCTTGGAAGATCAAATGATGAAGGAAGAATCAATTCCTAAAGTGTGGAAGAAGATTACATTCAGAGGACAAGAGAAGTGTACACATATGTACATTAGTATAGTCATAGATGACTTAGATCTTTTGTTCAGTAAGAATCATGTACAAATTATCTATAAATACTTTGAGAAAAGTCGGGGCATGTATGAGAGCATATGTAGAAACCAAGATTGAGGAAGTTAGGAGTCAAGAGATAGAGAAAAGTTAGTTGAGTTAGCTCTCATCACTCAGTTGTAATTTTCTGAGTTAATGAAGAAATATTGCACCCGATCTTTTCGTGTCTGCTCCTTCTGTGTTTGATCAATTGTGAAATCCTTTTGAGGATATCTAAGTTGTTAGTTAATGAGCCTGTGACCTGAATTTCAGAGTCCAATTGTAATCAGGCTAGGAGAATTGTGAGTAGGAACATTCATATGTGTTGAGTGTCTACAGTTCTCTGAAACAGGCACAAATTTCGAGTTTAATCTTTTGATCAGTGCTCACTCCATAGTTTAAAGTTTTGTGCAAACAAGCACTTAATCTTTAAGTTGGAAGGTGATCTACTCGTGGCTAAAAGCATTTGGCAAAACGGGTTGGATATTGTGAGAACCAAAGTTAAGAAGTTAGGGGTGTCTAAATCGACTTCTCAGAAGTGCAGATTCAGACATAGGTAACTTGTGAAATCAATTTCTCAAGTTATACTTAACCTTTTGAAGTAATTCAACTTGGAGGAGATGCGCAAACTCTAGAAGATGATTCGTACAAAGTTTCATCAAAAACTTTACACATTTGATAAGTCAATGTGAAGAAATTCTGCAGCAGACTTTTCTGTGTATCATCTTCTTCACAGAATTGTTAATCTTTTGATAGTTAGTAATTGATCCTCTAAATGTGTGAAAGGTTTTGACTTATTCTTGGTATAGAGGTGCTCTAATCACAAGAATAGGTTGTTCTTTTGGAGATTAAAACTCTCCATCAGAAGTTATACCAGATAGCTCACTTGTGCAAACTGTTCTGAATGGTCTTCCTGATTCTTATCAGAGTTTTTCTTCTACTCTTCATTTGATGATGAAAGGCAATCTAAATGCCTTGACATTTGAGGAGTTAGTCACCGTTCTGTTGCAGGAAGATCAGTCTAGGTAGTGTTACACTTATGTGTTCCTCGAGTAGCTTTGATGTGAACCTTTTCCCTATACATGGGCACTTTTTACTCTAGTGCTTGCTAGAGGTTTTTTCCCCATGTTACCACATACTTCATACTCTCATATATGGTGGTAATTTGTACTTAGGGATATTATTCAGCTCTTACTTCAGTTCATTTCATCGTCAATAGAGAGAGCTATTCCAGCCATCGTCTTCTCCGTCTATCTTGCTGCATTTGTGCTCCTTTGTGTGCTTCTCGTGTGTCTCTCGCACTTCTACACACACCCAACAGTGGTATCAGAGCAGGTTCAGCTCCTTCTCAAGTTTCAGTTTTTTGCATCGTGGCGCACACACACTTTTAGCTGTGCAAATCAACTTTGGAGCATAGAACTGTGAATTTCAGTAGCCAAGAAGCATCTCCACCAGGTGCGTTGGGGTTTTACCCCCATTTCAAAACCATTTGTGAAGTCAGAATTGCCATAGGAGTGACGGTTTATGAGCTCAAATTTCAGCATTCATTTCAGCTTCCGTCGAAGTGAAGATTTTATCACATTCTTGTTCTTTTGTGAAATGGCGGGCAGCAATGACTTGTTTGGCATGCTTCAAGCTAAAGATAATCTTGATGGGACCAACTATCCGATGTGTTCTTACATGATGAAGCATGTTCTTCTTGCTAAACAGCTTTGGAACATAGTGGCAGATGTAGATCGAAGAACCACAGGTTCTTCTACTTCATAGTCTTCTGTCACAGATGGAGCTTCTTCTTCGAGTACAATGGTTTCTCCTTCTTCACCTACACAGGAGTAGCTTAGATGGGATGGAAAAGATGCTCAACCTCATGTTTTGATTGCGCTTTTAGTGAACCGTCATATAGTTCCACACATTCAGTCATGTTCTACATCAAGACAGGCACGGGACACTCTTGCTTCTTTGTATGCCGTGCATAATGAAGCACGTGTTGCATACTTGAGGAACCAGCTTGAGGATGTATGCATGGCTGAAAATGAGTCGATGGATGTGTATGTGAGATGCATCAAGGAATCGAAAGAGCAATTTGGCAAACATAGATGAGATCATTCTCTATGCATCACTCATTTCTACATTGTTGAAAGGATTACCGGAATCTTTTCAAAGCTTTGCTACTACACTCAGTTTGCTTGCAAAAGGAAATCCTAATATGTATGCATTTGATGAGGTTGTGTCTCTTCTTTTGCAAGAAGAGCAATCTAGAATGAATAGGAGTGGTTTGATTGAGGGAACACAAGCACTTGCTATCTCACGAAAGGAGAAAAGCAAGTATGGTTCAACTTTGGGTTCATCAAAACCAAAGCCTCAACCTTCCTCTTCCACTCATTCCTCTAATGATGGTGATTTGCAAAAGAAGAAGAGATGCAAATATTGTCGAAAGGCTGGTCATACTATTGATGAGTGTAGAAAGCTTGCTAAACCTAATGAAAAGAAGAAGGAATCCGGCATGTCTATTGTTAAAAATTCAGCAAATGCAAAGAATGATGAAGCTAACATGGCTCAAGATTTTTGGGCATGTGTTGTTACATGTCATTATGATGCCTCTTTGAATTCTAAATGTATGGTTGTGAGTGAGGCTGATTCGGATTGGTTCTTTGATAGTGGTGCTTCAAAGAACATAACATCATGCAAAAGATTGTTTGCCTCTTTGAAAGATGCACCCAAAAGAGACATGTGGTGTGTGCAATAAATGCCTCTTATCCTATTATTGGAGTAGGAGAAATTGAGCTTACGATTGCAAATGGAGGTGCGATTCTCTTGAAAAATGCATTGTATGTTCCCGATATAAAGAAGAACTTAATTTCAGTTCTGTTGATTGCCAAACATGGACGTCATGTACACTTTGTTGATGATAAGTGTATGGTTCATGATTTCAGCAATGGTGATGTTATCGTGATGTCCCGTACATTATGTAATGGTTTGTATCGCATGGATACATGCAAGAGGGCTGTCTTGAATGCCTTGGTTGCTCATACTTCTTCCAAGGCTTTCGACTAAGGCGGCGACTAAGGCGGCGACCAAGGCATAGACCTTGGCATACCTTGTCATCCGAGTCACCGAAGTCACCGTTGGCGCCGTTGGCTGCGCGCGAGGGAGGACCTCAACGATCAAGGAATATAGAGGTTCCCGGTACTTCCCGGGAGGTCACCCATCCCAGTACTGTTCCCCCCAGAGCTCGCTTAACCGCGGCAATCTCTTGCCACTAAGCTACACTCTTGTGGTGTTTGAAGAAGGGGAAAGACTAAGGTTGGCATTACCTTGAACAAGTTTTGGTCCCTCAAAGCTTCATTTTTGCTTTTAAAGCCTATTTCTGAAGCAATTTTGGGGTGTTTTTGGAGCCATATTGGAGTACTTTCGCACGTAGTTCTCTTCACACAGGTCCAAGAACATCAAGAAGAGTGTTCCTTGTACTTCTCAGACAATAAATATCAACCTTTGGGGCTGTATTTTCAGCCACACTCGTAAAACTACAGGTTTCTCGAGGGGCTTTCAGTTTTGGTGGGAGCAGTCGCTGCAAATTTATGCAGGTTTTTGAAGCCTAAAACATCAGAGTTGACAGACACTTGCAGGTGTTATTGGCTAGTTTTTTGGGCTGTGTATTCAGCCTTTCAGTGTCATTTTACTGCATATATTGAGCACATACACACCATGTATGCTTCTGTGGATACCGCTTATGTACGTCCATGTGGGCATTGATATAGCGGTTACGTTCTTTGCATAAAGCCTTTTACGTTTGATAAAGAGGCTCGTGGTGAGGTTTTCTTAACTGGGAGACACCCAGATGTCGGGGTCTCTTCGGTGATGCAGGTGGAAGACTTACCCAGCCTCGCCATAGGAGATGTATGATAGTTGTTCATAGGTGCTCGATAAGCCTAGTTGGCTTCTATTGGGTAACTGATTATATGCAGTGGAGTCAGTGATTCACTATGCAGGTAGACATGTTAGTACTTGCAGTTTTATGATACTTTGACACTGGTCATATGCTAATTTTGCAGAGGATACTCTGGCAAAATTTTTCCAGATTTCTGGTTTAGTCAACTATATAGTGGTTGATTTACTCCTTGATACACTTATTTGTTGGTGTTTGGACTCTTCTAGCTCCATTATCATTCTATTCAGTTCTCTACGATCATGGCATCAGAGGTCTCAGGCACATCCGGTGGATCAGGGTCTAGTGCTAGCGTTCCGAGGAGGAGCTATAACTTGCAGGGCAAAGACCATTTTGAGATCCGAAAATTTGATGGCACAAACTTTGCTCTATGGAAGAATCAGATTAAAGATGTGCTGATTCAAAGAAGGCAATGGAAGCCAGTAAATGGGATTTCAAAGAAGCCTGCTGACATGGATGAAGATGATTGGGATGAGTTAGATGAAATGGCCAGGTCTACCATTCGCTTGCACCTAGCAGATAATGTTTACTTTACAGTATTAGACTGTGAAAGTGCAGAGGAGCTTTGGAAGAAGTTATGCAATACATATGAAAAAGAGACGGCATCAAATAAAGTATATCTGATGAGAAAATTATACGACCTTCGTATGAAGGACACAGATAGTGTTGCTGCTCATCTAAATGAGTTTGATGCCATATTCTCCCAGTTACAGGCTCAGAAAATGGATATGGACAATGAAATGAAAGCAGTATTGCTGTTATGCACCCTGCCATCATCATGGGATACATTTTGCACAGCTATTAGCAATAGTGCACCAGGTGGTAAACTCGTCTATGATGACATATGTGGAGCACTCTTGAGTGAGGAGATTCGTAGAAAATCTATGGTTGGCACTCAGAGTGGAGATGCATATAATGTTCGTGATTCTTACCAAGGAAAGAATCAACAACGTGGCAGGAGCAAGAACAAGGAAAAGAATGGTCAACGGAATAAGAGCAGAAGTAAATCAAGGAAGAGGGATATTGAATGCCATTATTGTCATAAGAAAGGACACATGAAGAAAGACTGTTATGCATTAAAGAATGCTAAAGGTAAAGGACAGAATGTTGATGGGCATGTTAAACAGTTACCTGCACCATCTACTTCGAGTGTGAAGATTGAAGAAATTAATGCTATTTCTGATGATGCTGATGTGTTGACACTTGATAGTACTGTGCCATCTGAGGCACTTATGGCTGATTCTCTTTCCCACACTTGGCTGCTAGATTCTGGTGCTTCTTTCCATGTGACACCACATAGAGAATGGTTCTCTAATTATGCAGCAAAGTCTCTTGGTACCGTGAGACTTGGTGACTCTTACCAGTGTGATGTTGTGGGGATTGGAGATGTGGTTGTGCAGTTCATTGACGGTTCAAAATTTACTATGCATAATGTACGCCATGTACCTCAGTTATCATGCAGTTTGATGTCAGTTGGTCAACTTGATGACCTTGGTTACAAGTTGGTCTTCTATGCTCAGTCCTTTCGTATATCAAAGGGCAATATGGTTATTGCAAAAGGAAGGAAAGTTGGCTCACTTTACCCTTTATTTGTATCACAGAAAGAACACTTGTTAGCTGTTACTGAACAACCTATGGCTTGTATTTGGCATGGTCGTTTGGGCCATATATCTCGTAGTGGAATGGAAAATCTTTCTCGTTCTGGCTACTTACCTGTGTTATCTTTCTCTGATTTTTCATTTTGTGAGCATTGTCAATATGGAAAGCAAACCAGAAATGTGCATAAAACGCACATTGACTCTTCAATTCAGCCTTTAGATCTTGTTCATAGAGATGTGTGTGGTCCTATGCCCACTAGGTCCTTAGGTGGTTCTCTTTACTTTGTTACTTTCATAGATGATGCTACTAGAAAAGTCTGGGTATATCCTATCAAATCGAAGGATGATGTATTCCCTACTTTCAGAAAATGGCTTGCTTCAGTTGAGACTGAAAAAGGAACTAAGCTTAAGGTTTTACGTTCAGATAATGGGGGTGAGTATACCTCACATGAATTCAGCCTTTTCTGTCAGTGTAGAGGGATTCGTAGAGAGTTTACAGCTCCTTATACCCCAGTACAGAATGGTGTAGCTGAGAGGATGAATAGAACTATTCAAGATAGAGTAGTCTCTATGTTGCATCATGCAAACCTCTCACAAGGTTTTTGGGCAGAAGCAGTATTGACTGCAGTTCATGTGATTAACCTTTCACCTAGTACTGCCAAAGGTCTGAAAGTGGCACAAGAGTTATGGACAGGGAAACCACCATATTATGATCATCTTCGAGTTTTTGGGTGTGAAGCATATGTTCATATACCCAAGAATCTTAGACAGAAGTTGGACCATAAGTCAAAGAAATGCATTTTTCTTGGATATGGTCGAGAAGGACAATTTGGATATCGCTTATGGGATCTTGAAACACGGTCAGTGATCAGAAGTAGTGATGTCATTTTTAATGAGTCTAAGATGCATAAACAACCGATTAAGGAGGTTGAAGTGAGAAGAGTGGTGTTTGAGGATACTAGTCCTCCGGTTAGCATGCATAAAAATGCTGCACATAGGGATGTTCAAGAGAATGTCCATTCAGATCAGTCTGCACATGTTCCTGTTCAGCAACCATTGAGACGTTCTGCACGTGTCTCATATCCACCTGATAGATATGTTCCAGGTTTAGATTTTGTTATGCTAACAGATGCCGGTGAGCCCTCTTGCTACAAAGAGGCTATGCAGACAGAGGATCATGTCAAGTGGGAGCGTGCCATGAAGAGTGAGTTGGATTCTATTCACAAGAATGGTACTTGGGACTTAGTACTTTTGCCAAAGGGAAGGAAAGCTTTACCATGTAAATGGGTATATAAGCTGAAATTCACATCAGATAGTGCTTCTCCAAAATATAAAGCACGACTTGTTGCAAAGGGTTTTAAGCAACAACATGGTGTTGATTTTGAGGAAATCTTCTCCCCAGTGGTCAAGATGACTACTTTGCGCATGTTGCTTGGATTCGTTGCAATGGAGGACTTAGAGCTAGTCCAAATGGATGTGAAAACAGCTTTCTTGCATGGAGATCTTACAGATGAGATCTATATGGAACAACCAGAGGGTTATGTAGTTCCTGGCAAGGAAAGTCTAGTTTGTAAGCTCAAGAAGAGCTTGTATGGACTTAAACAGTCTCCTAGACAATGGTACCAAAAGTTTGATGCTTTTATGAAGTCCCAAGGCTATTCTCGGAGCAATGAGGATCATTGTCTCTACACAAAGAGATGTTCTGATGGCAGCTTGATATGCTTGATACTTTACGTCGATGATATGTTGATTGCTGGGAAGTCCTCTTATGATTTGTCAATTCTCAAAAAGAAGTTGAGTCAGACATTTGATATGAAGGATTTGGGGGATGCCAAACATATTCTTGGCATGCGCATTACTCGTGATAGGAGTAAAAGATGCATATACTTGTCTCAAAGTGAGTACATATCCAAAGTACTTCATCGATTCAATATGCAGGGTGGAAAGGCATTGAGTACACCTTTACCCACATATGTGAAATTGAGCAAGGATGACTGCCCCAAATCAGATGAGGAAAAGGAATTCATGACCAAAATTCCCTATCAGTCTGCTGTTGGTAGTCTCATGTATGCTATGGTAGCTACGAGACCAGACATTGCATTTGCAGTGGGAGTTGTGAGCAGATATATGTCTAATCCTGGCAAGAAACATTGGGAAGCGGTCAAAATGATTTTGAGATATCTGAGTGGCACTAAGGACAAGTGTCTATGCTTAGGTAGAGGGAAAGCATCCATTATTGGTTACACAGATTCTGACTATGCTGGTTGTGTAGACAATCGTAAGTCTACATCAGGGTACATTTTTCATTTTGCTGGAGGTGCTATCTCTTGGAGATCTCGTCTTCAAGAATGTACAGCTGTTTCCACCACAGAAGCAGAGTATGTTGTAGCAAGTGAGGCATGTAAGGAAGCATTGTGGCTTTCTCGTCTTGCTTGTGATATGGGTTTGCCTCAGCATGTACCTCACTTGCTCAGTGATAGTCAGAGTGCCATTGCTTTGGCTAAGAATCCGGTCTATCATGCAAAGACCAAGCACATTGAGGTGAGGTATCACTTCATTAGAGATTGCTTAGCCACTGAGAGCATTATTCTTGAGAAGGTTCACACTCGAGATAATGCTGCAGATGCTTTGACTAAAGCTCTACCACAGGATAGCTTTCGACACTGTTGTCACTTGATGGGGGTTACTTGATTCTTGATCTTACACAGTCACTTGTATACTGTGTAACATGCCCATCAGGTGGGAGGTATAGTTTGTATACTTACACTCAGGTATTCTTTATCATTCTTTCTTTTTTCTCCCATAGTTACTCTGGCCATATTGGCCTTTAGTGGGAGATTGTTACCGTTAGTGTCCATGTGAAAGGCCAAATGGCCACCGGACACTTCTTTGTATATGTTCTTTAATAAAACATATAGTGGCCTGGTCAGTCACAGACTGTAAGTTCGACCGCATTTGTAAAAACCTAAGAAGTCTGTCTTCGTGCTCCCTGTGTACTGCGTTTTCTGCGTATTCTACAACATCTGTGCGTAGTACTGTGTGTGGCGACCAGAGCTCGGTTTTCTACTTTGAGCATATCGTCGTGGAGCTCTCGAGAAAGAGAGTCCAGTGTGGTGCACGCCATTGAATTACTTCATGCTCTACTTGCAAAAGAAGGACATGGTTATTGGCTTGCCTACACTTGAGTCCATTGAAAAGCATGCATGTGAAGGTTGCATTCTTTAAAAAATGCATCGTGCTTCTTTTCCAAAAGATAGTCATACACACACTACAAGAAAATTGCAGCTTGTTCATAGTGATGTATGTGGTCCCGTCAAGACTCCATCTTTTGGGAAGCATGTATATTTTGTTACCTTCATTGATGATGCTACTCACCATACATGGGTGTATCCTATGAAAGCAAAGAATGAGGTATTTTCTTGATTCAAAGCATTTTTAGCTATGGCTGAAAATTTTTCTTCACAAAAGCTCTTGACTCTACGCATGGATCATGGTGATGAATACATGTCACATGAGTTTAATGCTTTTCTTCGTGAAAGAGGTATTTCACACCAATGTACGGTGCCATATACACCTGAGCAAAATGGTGTTGCCGAGCGTAAAAATAGAACTCTACTTGAAATGGCACAATGTCTGGTTAAAGGAAAGCATCATCCTGATAAGTTTTGGATGGAAGCAGTCATGTGTGCAAACTATGTGTTGATGTGTTGCCCTACAAAAGCATTGAGAGTCATCACTCCTTATGAGGCTTGGAACGGTCATAAGCCTATGGTTAGTCATATGCGTGTGTTTGGTTGTTTGACATATGCTCTTGTGTCATCACAACAACGTTACAAACTTGATGATAAGCCTAATAAATGTATATTTGTTGGTTATAGTGCTGAAAGTAAGTGATATTGTTTGTACCAGCCATTGAAGAACACAATTATTGTGAGTCGAGATGTGGTATTTGCTGAAAATTCAGTTTTCCCTCTACTCGAATGCAAAAAACAGCCAACAATTAGCTCACAAGATGTGTTCGATACACTCATGCCGTTGTTCCAAAATGGTGCGCTTGACTATGATCATGTAGACCAGCCAATTGAGGCTCAAAAGGATGAAAAATTCCAGCCAAATAGGGCTGAAAATGCAGAGAATTTCTAGCCAAACATGGCTGAAAAATTTCAACCAAAAAATGTCCAAGCTGCTGGAAATTTCCAGCCACATTTGGCTGAACATTTGCATCAAAATATGGTTGAAAATGAGCATGAAATTCAGCCCACACATTATGTACATCATGTAATGAGGAGCCACTTTCTTTTGAAGACGCATGTGACGATCCACATGGACGAGTGCTATGCAATCAAAAATGGATTCCACACATAGAAATGGTACTTGGGAGTTATGTGAATTGCCAAAAGGAAAGAATGCCATTGGTACAATGTGGGTTTATAAGATTAAGAGAAAATATGATGGTAGCATTGATCGCTACAAAACTAGATTGGTTACCAAAGGATATGCGCAACAATATGGCATTGATTATGAGGAAACTTTTGCACCTACTTCACGCATGACTATCATTCATACCATGGTTGCATTGGCTACCCATCGAGGTTGGAAACAATTGGACATAAAAACAGCCTTCTTGAATGGTGATTTGTAAGAAGAGGTATATGTGAAGCAACCTCCTAGATTTTCCATAAAAGGGAAAGAGCATATGGTTTGTCGCTTGCATAAAGCCTTGTATGGTCTCAAGCAAGCTCCACGTGCATGGTATGAGAAAATCCATAAGCACTTGATTGCTCTTGGCTTCACGTGTAGTCCAATTGAAAGCACACTCTATGTACGCAAAAATGGGACTGATCTTATAGTCCTTGTTCTTTATGTTGATGATATACTCTTGATTGGGTCATGTGATGCAAAACTTGACATTCTTATGGCTAATTTGCAACATACTTTTGATGTCACTTATCTTGGTCTTTTGAGCTACTATCTTGGCATCTAGTTTGTTTCCGTTGAGGGGGGAATTGTTATGCATCAAGCAAAGAATGTTGAAAAACTACTTCAACATTTTGACTTTGAGGATTGCAAGCCAGTTTTCACACCAGTTGAGAAAGGATTCAGGTTCTCAATTAAGGATTCCAGTGATGCATTTGACATTTCTCTTTATCAGCAAGCTGTGGGATGTTTTATATATGCATGCAACACAAGGCCGGATATACACTATGTGTTGGAAATTAGGTAGGCCCATAATTAATACCAGATGTCCACAGTTCCATAGATCCAGGATCAACAACACAGATTTCAGCAATCTTCCAAAATTGACAAGACATGAACATACCACATTTAATCATACAAATGATGAGACAAAGATAGAGAAATATTAGACGACATGTGTAAAGTGTTACATAAGCCACTGCTTACTCACACTATCATATATACAAATGTCAATTTACAATGTGGGAGCAAAACTCTCAACCACTCTATGTGAACAGAAATAGATGGATGAGTGAATATACAAATGTAATAAACATATTCAGATGTATGGACAAAAATCTGAATATATATGAGATGTGTAACCTAATAGGTTGAAGAAGAGTGAATATGAGTGAAAGAAAGAGGAAGGATCAGTCTAAAACTGATAATCAAAAAACCCTCATATGATTTTAGGCTATGGAAGACCCTAAGTCAGATACGTGTGTGAAAGATCACATACTTACAAAAGTAACAAAGAATGCTAACAAGTTTGCTGTCAGAAATCCTCATACTCATGTGAACATACCTTCTCGAACACCTCATCCAAATATGCATAAAGCATACATGTACTGATTCTCTTGTACCTATTCCGAATAGGACTCCTCCTGATATGGATGCCACTTCTATATACTTCAAGTAGTACCTATGTGCATAAAGAGAATATGTACCTGAATTCTTAACATAAGATGTAAATCTTATGTTAACCACCATCCAATGTCTTTGAAGTAAACCGAAATCTTCATGTAGAAGACAATCTTGATTTGAACCCTCATGGGGGCTTTGGGAGGACAACGATGTAGCCATGGTGCTGCTGCACTTTTGTTGTATAGGAGGTATTACAAAAGTCTACACATGATGTAAACTGTGTAAACTGTGATATCTTGAGCAAATGGACCATGGACAATGTAGTTATATAACATTGTTTCCAACAATCGCCCCTGCAATGTCATATTGGTACAAAATGAACTGAACATGTAACTTCATTCATCTGCAAACTTTGATAGCTTCAAACTTGTACTCCCCAAATTGACCTTCAAATCTTTTCTTCAAAAGTCTTCTTCAAAACTGAATTTGACTTTCTTGAAACTTCAAAAAATTGAACTTGCTGAATATGAACCATAATACTTGAGAAAATATGTAAACTAGATATCCAATAATGTATACATCAAGCAATCACTGCTTGACAACATATGTAGCATGACTTGATTATGAATTTGCTATCTCTTGTCTTCTCAAACCTGTAAATATACACTTGGATCCACATATTTGCATTTACCTTACGAAAGGTTTCTCAATGTACTTCTACTGTGTCATGTAAATACACTAAACAAAGTCAGGAACTAAATCCTGGAACCTGTGACTAACAACTCACAACTTAGTGTATTATGAACACTAGCTAGTTCATCTTTGACTATACTCAACTCAACTCAACTCATGAGTCTTACCAAAATTTCATATCTATGATGTCATCTTGTCTTCATCCTTTTTCATACATGTTAGTCCTTCATACCTCTTTCCTTCAGAACCTAGTAAAAACATATATGTGTGCACTTCTGAAAACATACTTTTCTGAAATATCAAATTTCTCTACAATAGAACTCTAGAACCTTCTCCTGAACACGAACACCTAATAGGAACTTTCTCCAGACATTCTCCTTCTTCCTTCTTCTTTCAAAGCTGGAACATAAAGAGAAACTGACAAAGGAAATATAGGAATACATGATATAGCAATACCTGGAATTCTTATAGGTATGACTCTACGGAATTCTTATAGGTATGACTCTGCATTCTTTCACATATGGCTAAAAAATAAGTCTTCATGTTTCATCACCCCCCTGGATTATTTAACACTAGTATCCAGAATTCTTCAAATATATCAGACTTTATGAAATCTAGAATGTCTTCCTTCATAAATCTGATTTTTCATAACATTAATACCTGTGTCTAAAACAAAACTTCTGAACCCTTTTTATTAGCATTGTGCACATGCCAATAGCTTTCCCTATCATTCCTTAGCTTCCCAAAAATCTAGAATAAGGTTAGCTGATCTATCATAAAAACCTTGTTGAAAGCATTTTAGGATTCATAACCTTCTGCAACATAACAAGTATCTTCTTCTATTTGTCTGCAACACTAATCTGATAGAACCTGAATCTTTGACTTAGTTCTTCCAATGTTAAAGAACTTTCACAAAGAAAGGATAGATATCTGACTCATAAATACTCAAGATCTTCATGATCATTTAAGATCATCCAAGATCATACAGGATCTATCAAGATCTTACAAGATCATATGTGATCATCCAAGATCAATGATCTCTCCAACAAAATACCTGTGTAGAATCTGCTCTCATCAAACCTTCATGACTGAATGTTTGATTTGCTACCTGAATGTCTCCAAGTGTCCATGCTTCTCACACAAAGTTGTAAAAACTTTTCTTTAGCCAAATTCTTCTCAAGAATCTGCAACTTCTACTTGAAACATAAGTGGACAAACTTCTCACCTTGAGAACTCCAAAAGCTGCAAGTTGATACTTCATATCTTCATATTCTACCCGGGTGAAATGTGAAAGTACCTGCTTGACTTTCTTTTGGCTAACTTCACTTCTTAATCAAGTGATATGATTTGAATTGGAACACCTTTTTTAATACAAACATGTATCCAAAAGTCTAGACAATCATAGAAAGTAGATTCTCCAACTGACTGGTACAACAAAAATCTAAATTTTCTTGTATTTTTTGAATGTTTTGAATTTTCTAAATTTTCTCAAAATATTGAATATACAGAATATGAGGTACCTTTTCCAAACACAAAACCTCAACCCAAGTCTCCAACATCTGCCACAAAAAACTCTTTTACCTCAAGAATTAGGTCAAGAAGAATCTCTGCAACTTGTCATATACAAGTAGCTCTAGATTGACACTCCAAGAATTCTTTGAGGGAATATATAGCTGCATGCTCAATATCTTCAACATAACTCATACACATATGAGTCAAAACATATAAGCTGCCTTTCTTTCTCTCAATGCAATTCTTTGTCAAAATCTACTAAAACATGACCAAGTATGATGTAAAACAAGAAACTTCTTCTTCTTTAAACTATCTTCTTCACAAGATGTTCTCGTAGACTTGTCTTTGAGTGTAGAGGATAAAGTAGGAAAAGTATATGGAAAATATGAGAGAAAAGGAAGTCTTACTTTTCTTTTGGAAATGTTGGACTTTCTTCTTCTGCATCTTTCTTCCATCTGATGATGATGTCAACATCTTCAAACTTCTCTTCCATACCTTTTGTTCTATTCATCTTGAAGTAGCAAGCATTCTTAACTTCTTTGAATGAATTTTTCTCTTCCTCTAGTGCTAAGAGTAAGAGA
>CM035415.1:15151970-15156970 GCA_020310875.1 Ceratopteris richardii | reverse complement strand
CCCCCTCTCCCTCCCCCTCGCCCTCCCCCTCTCCCTCCCCCTCTCCCTCTCCCTCCCCCTCGTCCTCCCCCTCCCCCTCCCCCTCTCCCTCCCCCTCCCCCTCCCCCCCAAAACCTATGTCCCACATACTCCATTCATACATGAGCATTAGTTGGGGGTTTTGTGCTGCCTAAATGCATTTTCATACTTGTATCAGCCTCTTGCATATAGGCTACCATGGAGATAGCACTCCATATACCCCCCCCCCCCTCGCGCACATATTTATGGTCAAATTGTCATCTAAACCCTAGTCCAGCAAACCCTAATTTTATATGAGCACCATTATTGCATATATGGAAATTACTCTTCAAGATTTATCTAATAACATATAACACACATCCATCTAAGACTTGAAACTCCTCCAAAATGCAAACCCTAATTCTGATTTTATGCTTTTCACAAGCAAATGACCTCATTTGATTTGTGCAAGTGTGCTAATGCCAGAAAGCATGTTTTTTAATCAAAGCATAGGTCATTATACCCTTTAAAGCGCATTTGCAATACTTGAGTAAACAAAAAGCAAAAATTATGAATTAAATCATGTGAATTGTGATAAAGAGCTTTTTAGGTGATTTTTGTAAAAACCACTCAAGAGGAGCTGAGGCTTATAAAAGAAGCATGCTAGGGTCACATAAGTCATGTTAAAGGTACACTCTAAGGACAAGGGTTGGTAAGTGCTGCTTGTTGATGCTCTTGAGCTATCTTGGAGTTATTTGCTGCTGCCTCTTCCTCTCCCCCAAGTAGGTGCTAAAGCGCAGTAGGGGGGCTAAATGCCCAAGGGAGAGCTGAAAGTATTTGGAAAATGAGGAAGAGAGTCCCTTCATAATTTTTCTTTCTATCAGAAATAGAAAGTTCTTAACCTCCTTACCTTTACCAACCTTCTCAACTAAAACAGGTCTTACAACCCCCTCAACCACAATGGAAGTTTTTTTCTTTTAACCTCCTACTTTGCACACACCTAATTATGGTAACTTTCAGCCACCTTCTAAATTAGTATGAGGGGTAAATCATCTAAATTTTGGCACCAGCTGCCTATGAGGCAGCCATACAGGCACACTGACACCGCAAAACTCCCACATGGAGGGTGGATTTTTTTTGTCCTGTTGCTGGCATGGCAAATGCTGTATATTCAATGTGTAATAGCTGCAAAGTTTGGAGAGTCCAGCGGTGCACCGCCCTTAAAGTGAGGGGCAGTTCCTTAGGGGCTGCATCTATCACCCTTAGGGGCTGATAGTGCTGCCCTTAAGGGGCTGGTACCACCACCCGTAGGGCTAGTAGCACCGCTCTTGGGTGTGCAGCCTTAAGAGATGAATTCCATCCCTGATCCTCCTCCAAAATTGGAGTGCTACAGCAGCTGTTCATCATCATATCACCCATATGGCTGCACCTATGACTTTCGCCCAGCCAATTAGAATCACCCTCCTGCTGGGGGAATATCTATCGTATGATGTATCAATATTCAGATTCTTAATAGCAGTACTTTATTTGGTCAAACAAGGGAAATCCTACCCTCCAGTGGAGCAACAAGTCTGGAAGATACCTCATGATAGGTTTGAGCTGTATCTACCACCATTCTTTGCACCTGACAAAAATTTCAGCAAAAGTGATGATGTCATTCACAGCTAGAGTTCGCATAGTAATCTCAGCTTTTGAGGTGTAAAGATGTGATGAATACCTTTTCAGCAAAAAAGTCTCTTACTATCGACAAAGTCTGTCCCATTGCCCTGTGAAGAAGGACCGGGACTGCACCATCCTGTCCACTCTGGTCAGCAACTGTTGCAACCTCAGCCTGTTCCATTATGTCTTTCCATGTCCCCAACAATCGTGCCAAATCCTTCTCTAAATCTTCCTGATTTTGGCCAGAAGCTTCTGTTCTCACTGTCAATTCAAATCCAGGTTTCCTAAACAATTTGGCTAAATCCCTTAATCTTTTGCGCTCTGGACCATGAATTTTTTTTGAGACCCCTGTTGCGTTCCCTCCCAAACTCAACACCTGCAATTCGATAACATGAACTTTCCTACATCAATCAAAGCAAACACCTAATACCCAGACAGATTCTCAAGCTTACCCAAAACCTGCTGGAGAGCCGGGGAAAGGCACAAACTTGAGGTCCTTTCTTTCCTAAAGGCTCTCGTTTCACCTGCACAATGATGCGCATTCCCTCCTCGACCTTTCTCCATTTTGTAAATCTTTGACCAAAATTTACAGTTATTGGCTTGCTACGTTTATCTTTTGTTGGCAATAGTTTCCTATCTTCTCTTCTTTCAGTTTCCTCCTCAAGAGAACCATCTGTTACACTACCAACATCAGAAAACTCCTCTATATCAATGATAGCTTCTGACTCATCACTTTCTTCATCTTGTTCGATCTCTGTTTCCCAATCTATGTCCATGGCACCATTAGATTTTCCATCAGATTGTAGTGAATCCTCTGGCATAACACCCTTCTTTACAACAGAATAGACATCTGCATCATTATGCGGATCATCAGCACCAGTTCCATCAGCAATTTGAGGAAACGTAAAAGGATACATATTTTTTTTAATAGTCAATAAGGCAGCACGAGTATGGCCAATGTCCACAAAAACCCCAGTCATGCCAGGTAGTAGCTTCTTCACAATCCCTAAGTAAACATTGCCTACATTAATATCTGCATTCAATGGCTTCAAGAGCAGCTCAACAAGCTTGCCATTTTCCAGAATGGCTATTCGCTCCATTGTGCACTTTGAAGAATTGATTAAAATCTCAATTGATTTCTCTGCTGTTTCTGCACTTTGCTGTTGTGATTCACTGACTTCATTGCCCACCTCCACCAAATCTGTAGCTGATGGCTTTGATGAATCACTTTTCTCAAATAATATCATGGACTCCAATAGCCAAGGTTCCTCTCTTGGAAAGACTACCTTCGTAAGGTGCTTCTGCAATTTTGCTGTTAATGGCGTTGAAGCTATACCCATTGATTCTGGTTGAAAATTTTCAGAGATCTCACCTTTAATGTCATTCTCAACAGAATCCTTTGTAATATCATCTGCCTGAGCTACATGCTCCAGATTTGGAGACTCCATCATAGGTTTCTCATCAAGATGATGTACACTCAAGGCATGTGCTTCTTTGTGATCAACAAGACCTTTTATACTGACATCACAATTCTCCTCCAATGAAACCTCATCATTGTAAAATCGTTTCAGCTCAGTTGCTAGTCCTAACTCGTTTTGTAAACCCTTCCATGAGAGTGCTGGAAGTTTATTAGCTATGTTAAAATTTAACATATCTTCCACAACTATCTTTTTATCCTCTGAATATTTGACAGGTGCTGAGAACTGTAACCTGGGCCCAGGTCTCCAGATAATATGGTTGCTTTCTCCATGGTCAACTTGTACGAAGTAGTTGTACTCTGAAGATGTTCCCAAGGGCACCTGCTATCAACGAAATACTTTAAATATACCATACCATCATAAATTCGACTTTATCTGATCTCAACAAACAAGAGTAGAAATGCATACAACATGAATAGAAAAAGATAACAAGAACGACCTCGACAAAAAGATAAATTAAGATAATCATTAAAGAAAAAAACACAGACAAAAACGACGATAGCACACATGTGAACGGAGAGAGAGAGAGAGAGAGAGAGAGAGAGAGAGAGAGAGAGAAGTAAAATCAATCAAACAAAGAAAAAAAATATATTAAACCAAAAAATTAAAAGAAATAACTTCTCTATGTCTATCTCTATCTCTATCTCTATGTCTATCTCTATCTCCATCTCTATCTCCATCTCTATCTCAATATGTATCTCTATCTCTGTCTCTATCTCTTATCTCTATATCCATCTCTATCTTTATCTCTCTCTCTATCTCTATCTCTATCTCTATCTCTATCTCTATCTCTATCTAAATCACTTGCTTATGAGTATGGACTGTTCAGTTGCATTGCACCATTTACGAGGGAGGAGACAGTCCACCCCCATCCAGAATCCTATGAGAGGGAATCATTATGCAGAGAGTTTGCATCAGATACCAGATCAGCCACCGATTCCAACACCTCAGAGCTCCCGTCCAACTAGTTCCACTTTCTTCACACAGAAGAAGGTGAGAAGAGCCATCACACGACTACATAATGGGAGAGCCAGAGACCAGTTTGGTTTACAGGCTGAACATCTTATATATGGCAAGGAGGTCTTGGCACCGCTTATTACACACCTCTTCAACCGAGCCTTGGTTGAGGGGTTCCCAGCCTCATGGACAGAGCACACCATTGTACCTATTCACAAGTCTAGGGATATGATGGATCCTACCACAGACCAGACTATCATGATTGGCCCCATACCAGCCAAACTCTATGGAGCGATTATCGAGGAGGAGCTCAGCACTTTGGCTGAGCAAGCAATTTTTTGGGCTCCATAGCAGGCTTGATTTCGCCGTGCCTTTTTCACCATTGATCATGTCTTCACTCTGAGATGTCTGATCGATCAAGCACGGCAAGGAAGCGGAGATTATACTGTTTCTCTGTGGACTTCCACAAAGCGTTCGACACTGTGCCTAGAGAGCGAATTTTCAGACCACTACTTGATCTTGGAGTCACTGATGACATGCTATAGGGTATCTATGCTTTGTATGAGCAGGGGGAGGGTCACATGTCCTGGTGGGCTCTCTAATCCCCTTGGGCAGAGTGGCGGGACATGGGTGGAATTGGGGGGAACCACTTTACACATCCTGTTATATGCTGATAATGTGGTCTCGGTTTCTGAGTCATCTAAGGGGTTACAAAGCCATTCACATGTGTTAGATGATTTCTGCTCATAGGGAGGTCTTTCAATGAACCTTGGTAAAACCAAAATATTTATTTTTGGCACTTCCGCTCAGAACCGAGATAGATCATATTCAGAGTTGTTGGTCAACACATTGAGATCACTCATTCATATGTGTGGTCGACACATTGAGATCACTTGTTCATATGTTTAT
>CM035415.1:15136970-15144470 GCA_020310875.1 Ceratopteris richardii | reverse complement strand
TGATATGTACGCTATAAATGTTAACATGTCTTATGATAATGGCTTTTTATGATTCTTAAGCATTTATAAGAGGATTTTTACACCTAGGATACCTAGATTTTTTTTTAAGCAAAATAAAATAAAAATCAACTTGTACGCAACTTGGGGTCTGCAACTTGAGCCCGTTGCTTGTTGGAGTTAGACGTCTGCGGAAGCACGCGAACAGAAGAAGAAGAAGCTTGGAGCACAACACACAATAGTGAATGTATTACTAGTGTGTATACAAAGATAAGTAGCCCATTAGGGCAATAGGCGTATATACAAGCCGGGGAAAAAAACCTCCTAAAGAGAGAAAAAAGTGCCCCGGCGGTCCTAGTGTATTCACACAAATCACTACCTAAATATATCAACAAATCCCACCTGGGAGTGATGCAGTGAACAACGAACAAGGAGCTGGCACTCATGTATAAGGAAGTGCCAAGCTATGTGGAATCAATCCACAAAAGGAAGTAAGCCCAAAGCTTTGCGAAAAGCTTCAAACTTCTCCCTAGACAGAGCCTTCGTGAAAAGGTATGCAATGTTCTCCTGCGTGAGCACATATGCCAGCTAGCTGATCTCCCCACCAGAGAACCTCTCCCTGACATAATGATAATGCACCTCAATGTGCTTAGTGCGAGCATGGAACACAGGGTTCCTCGCAACTTCCAATGCCCTCTGACTGTCAGTGAAGATGGTGGTGACAGAAGACTGACCAAAACCAAATCAGCCATAAGGCGTATGAGCCACACACACTCGACAGTAGCTGTGAAAGCTTCCCTCTACTCAGCCTCACAACTGGAAGTGGCCAGAGTAGGCTGCTTCTTGCTCAACCAAGATATACATGAGCTACCAAGCATGAAGCAAAAGCCACTAGTGGACACACGAGTGTCATAGCAACAAGCCCCGTCTAAGTCAGAAAAAGCATGCAAATCTAGCGATAGTGATCCCCCCTTGGGATAAAACAACCAAAGTAGTCGAGTACCACTCAAGTAGCGAAAGATGTGCTTAACTGCCTGGCAATGCTTGACACCTTGGCAATGCATAAACCTACTAATTTGTGAGACAGCAAATTGAATATCTGGTCGAGTAATGCATAAGTAAATCAAGCATCCACCAGCCTACTGATAGAGAACAGCATCAAGTGCATCTCCAGCATCCTGAAGACTCAATCGTAAACCTGTCTCCATAGGAGTGGCAATAGGCTTACAGTCTTCAAGGCCAAAACATTGCAATAGTGTGTCAATATATTTCGTTTGACACAAAGCCATTCCACCATCAACGTGCATAAACTAAATGCCCAAATAGTGATGCAAATGCCCCAAATCAGACATCTCAAATGAGGCATGTAAATCAGCCTTCTAATCAGCAATATGCCTCTCATGAGGACCAGTGAGCAACATATCATCAACATAAACCACAATGATCAGAAGTAAATCATTAGAACACTTAACATATAAGGTGCTTTCAATTGGACTGATCTCAAAACCATGTGCAATCATATAGGCATGATTTTTTCATACCAAGCACGTGGTGCTTGCTTTAAACCATATAATGCCTTCTTTAACTTGCGCACCTGGCTTTCATGCCCTTTTTGCACAAAGCCATGGGGCTTTTTGCACAAAGCCACGGGGCTCTGTCTCCATAGGAGTGGCAATAGGCTTACAGTCTTCAAGGCCAAAACATTGCAATAGTGTGTCAATATATTTCGTTTGACATAAAGCCATTCCACCATCAACGTGCATAAACTAAATGCCCAAATAGTGATGCAAATGCCCCAAATCAGACATCTCAAATGAGGCATGTAAATCAGCCTTCTAATCAGCAATATGCCTCTCATGAGGACCAGTGAGCAACATGTCATCAACATAAACCACAATGATCAGAAGTACATCATTAGCACGCTTAACATATAAGGTGCTTTCAATTGGACTGTTCTCAAAACCATGTGCAATCAGATAGGCATGATTTTTTCATACCAAGCACGTGGTGCTTGCTTTAAACCATATAATGCCTTCTTTAACTTGCACACCTGGTTTTCATGCCCTTTTTGCACAAAGCCACGGGGCTGAAAAACATACACTTCTTCATGCAAATCTCCATTCAGAAACGCTGTTTTGATATCTAACTGCTGTACATTCCAACCACGATTAGCTCCAAGTGCACAGATGCTACGAACAGTAGTCATTCAACAAGTAGGTGCAAAGGTCTCATCAAAATCAATGCCTCTTTCCTGTGCATAACCCTTTGCAACAAGCCTAGCCTTATATCTGTCAACTACCTGTCAACTATACCATCAGGCTTACGCTTCAGCTTGTATACCCACTTAGTCCCAATGGCCTTCTTGCCAGGAGGCAAGTCACGTAAAGACCAAGTACCATTCTTCATTATAGCATCATATTCAGATTGCATAGCAACCATCCAATTTTTTGAATTTTATGCTTCATCAAACGAAACAGGCTCATTCTCATCACAGAGACTAGATGAAGCCATAGCATAGCAATCTGATGCAAAAGAGGCACTATGAGAGCCTGAAGGAGTTCGATATGACAAAGGTGCATCTAATTTGCTATCACGCAAAGTCTGCACGAGCCATTTTGGCACAGTTTTTGCATGCTCAATATCAGCTCTCTCATCAACAAGTGCATCATGTAAATCTGCATCAGAAATGGAATGATCTACATCATCACATGAAACCTGCCTTGCTAAGGCTGAGAAGTTGCCTCATTAGGACCAGCACTAAAATGTCCACCTGTAAAAAGAAGCAAGAAAGTATCATACATGTCTTTGGAGCTAACAGATGTCTCCTTAGTACATGAAAGCAATGGCTAAATAGCATCTTCCACAAAAACAACATCATGGCTAACCAGAATGCGTTTAGTCCGTGCATGATACAGACAATAGCCTTTACTTTCAGAACTATACCCAACAAAAATGCATTTTACTACTTTATCATCCAATTTTCTACGATGTTGTTCACGCACTAATGTATATGCCAAACAACCAAAAACACGCAAATGAGCAACAGATGGCTTGCGATCATGCGAAGCCTCATATGGAGTAATGGACTACAGCGCTTTAGTTGGACATCTGTTAAGTACATATGCTGCACACATGACAGCCTCAAGCCAAAAACTATGTGGTAAAGCCTGACTCTTGACCATGCACCTCACCATCTCCATGAGTGACATGTTCTTTCATTAAGCAACTCCATTCTATTGAGGTGCATACGACACTGTACACTCGTGTTTTATCCCACGGAGGGTGCCCATTTCACATGCTGACAGATTTTCAACCAAAACCAAAAACTGTTTGAAGCACATGAACACTTCGGACTTTGCCTTCAATGGATATACCCATGCATGCCTGGAAAAATCATCGATGAAAGTCACAAAGTAAAGATAATTTCCAAAAGAAAGTGTGTGCATAAGACACAGACATCACTATGTACAAGTTGCAATCTTTTAGTAGCCCAAACTGAACCATCTTTTGGAAAGGAGGAATGCTTCATTTTGCCCAAAATACAACCTTCACAAACATGTTTTCCAAGTGCCTCAAGTTTGGGCAAAGAGGACACCATTTCAGATTTCTACATACGTAGCAAATTAGCAAAATTCAGATGACCAAAGCGTGCATGCCAAAGCTTTGCATCTGACATAGCCTGAGAATCATGTAATGCACATGCCGAATCATTTACAAATCTTTCATAGCCTATGAGCTTCTAAAGCGCACGACATAAAATGCAAGAAGCAATAATCACGTCTCCATTTGAAAGATCATGAACTGTACATCTATCATCAACAAATTTCACAACCAAGCCAATCTTGGCTAATGCAAACAGATAACAGATTTTTCTTGATCCCTGGCACAAGCAAAGCATCTGACAAAGTGAAAGAACTACCATCAGCAATAGTCAAAAGATCTTACCAACTCCCATAACAAGATAAGAGGAGTTGTTTGCGCATGTAACAGTATTCCCTATAGGGGCAGGCTCGAGTGAAGAGAAGAAACTACGCTACGAGGTAATATGTTTGGTCGCTCCACTGTCAAAGTACAAAACATATGTTGGGGATAAAGGCCCCAAGGACTCTCCTTTGGGATATTTTGACCCTTCCACGTGAAAGCTCTCTTCGAGAGCTTTTCAGACATATTTTTATTATATTTTTTGGACCCCAAATTGGAGAGTTATAGCATTTACATAATTTTTATGACTTTTGGTCATTGGGCATGTGTGAACATGCCCAAATGACCTAAAAGTCACTTATCAATAAGACTTGGTCCCAAATCTCTCATAACTTGATTGGGACTTCTTCAACTTCAGCTTCTCCATCTTCTTCTCCAAATTTTTGCGTAGGTTTCATCGCGACAAAGTTGTTCCATCGCGACAAAGTTGCTCGAAGTGCTTTTCTACTTCAGCCTATGTTAAGCTGAAGGTGTTTTCTTACATTTGGGAGAATTTCATCGCGAAAAACCTTCTTTTTTTCGCGATAAAAGTGCTGTTTTTTGGAAGATTACTTCAGCTCGGAGCAAAGCTGAAGCAAATTTTGTGCTTTTTAAAGAGTTTCATCGCGAAGAATCTCTTCTATTCTTCCTTTTGTACCCCCACAGGTCATTTTCAGCATCCACATTGCTGATTTTTTCATCTACAGTTCTTTTGTAGTAGAAATTCTCTCTCATTTCAAGTGGGAGGACATGTACAAAGATTGGGGAAGTGCATACTTGCTGGAAACTTATTACAGCAGATCATTTCTCTGATTTTACAGGTCATATTGCTGCAAAAAATTGGGGCTTTTGTGAAAACAAGCACCCATTGACTTAGTTTTGCATCTATGTATGCCTTTTGTGGTTGGAAAACAACAAATTTGTTGTTGTTTATGCAACTACAGCTAGCTGGAATTTTCTGAAATTTTTTGCAAAAAAATTCAGAAATTGTTTTTTGCAAGTTTTGAACAGTTTTTGGGCTTAATTTCTCAGCTTTAGTCTCGTAACGTAATTGCGCATTGGACAACAGGTGAATTTTACCTTTTTTGGTGAAATTTTGAAGTTCTTAGTGTGCAAACATGGCCTCTACCTCCTCTGATGTCAAAAGCTTGTTTGAGATCAAGAGATTTGAAGGTAGCGGTTTTGACTAGTGGAAAGAGAGAATGTTGGGCATCCTCTTTCTTAAAGATTGTGAAGGGGCTCTTGAGGAAGTCAAGCCTGAAGATATGACAGATGCAGCATGGATGAACCTAAACAAAAAGGCCATCACTTACATCAAGATGGCTGTATCAGATGAAATCTTAGTGGATTTGAAAGGCATTACAACTTCTTTTGAGGTATGGGAGAAGATGAGAGCCACTTATGAAAATACCACGCTTGTAAATCAAGTGCATCTTATGCGTAAGCTAGTGTGTATGCAACTTGATGAGTCAAAAAGTGCGGCTAAGCACTTATCTTCTTTTACAAGTACTCTTTCACAATTGCAAGACTCTGGATTACCTCCATTTGATGATAAACTTAAGGCCATCTTCTTGTTGATGACCTTACAGGATTCATGGGAAACATTGGTTGTTTCACTTTCGAATAGCCCCAGCCTTATCTTTGATGGTGTAAGGGGTTCTATTTTGAATGAGGAAATCAGCAGGAAAGCTAATGGAGAGGGCAGTGGTTCAGCCAATGTGGCTAGAGGAAGAACAGAAAAGAAAAGTGGAAATGTACAGAGGATGAGGAGCAAAAGCAAAGGCAAGGATGAAGTGAATTGTTATCAATGTGGTAGGAAAGGTCACAAGAAGCCTGATTGCATATACTATAAAGCTGAACTAGAAAGAAAGAAGAACACAGGTGACAGGAAGAAAAAGGAAACCAAGAATGAAGCACATGATACATCAAAGGACAAAGACAAAGAGAAGGCCAATGTGGCCTCTAGTGTCATCATTGAGGAGCTATCAGATGCAGAAGATATACTTTGTGCTACTATGGAAGCAGATCATGCCAAAGTTATTGATGCTTCTATTAATATTCATGCACAAGATATGCAGATCACAAAGAGGGATTTGATTGATGCCTTGCTTACTGTGAATGATGCTTTGTCACAAACATGGATTGTAGATTGAGGTGCATCGTTTCATGTAACTCCTATTAAGGAGTGTTTTACTACTTCTCATGCAGGCAGCCATGGACATGTACATCTTGGAAATAACCATGCTTGTTCTATTGAAGGTATTGGCACAGTGCATCTCACAGTGGATGGTACTAATGAGCTGGTTTTGCATGATGTAAGGTATGTACCAAGCATCAAGAAAAGCTTATTGTCTGTTGGGCAAATGGATATGCATGGATATAGTACCCTCTTTGAGACGGGGTCATGGAAGCTTATCAAAGGCTCTAGGCTGATTGTTGAAGGTACAAAGAAAGGGACTCTTTATTGCTTGCATGGTAAAGCCTTGCCGGGAAAGTTTATTGCTTTGGCTGAAATCCATTCACATATGGAATTATGGCATACAAGGCTTGGCCACATGAGCCAAAAAGGCCTTGATAAACTATGTAATTTGGACAAGTTTGATGCTAAAGGCTCATGACTTGATTTTTGTAATGAATGCCAATATGGTAAGCAAATAAAGAATTCTTACTACTCTGGTGTCTCTTGTAAGTCTAATGTGCTTGATCTTGTTCATTCTGATGTTTGTAGCATGCCCACAAAATCTATGGGGGGTGCTCTTTACTTTGCTTCTTTTGTTGATGACTACTCTAGGAAGCTTTGGGTATATTTGTTAAAATCTAAAGATGAAGCCTTTGCTGCATTTAAGAAATTTCATGCATTTGTGACCACTCAAACAGGTAGAAAGCTGAAATGCTTACGTACATATAATGGGGGTGAGTTTACAAGTGTTGAATTCAATAGATTTTGTGAAAATCTTGGTATTAAGAGGGAGCTAACAGTTCCATACAGCCCCTCTTCCAACGGTGTGGCTGAAAGGTATAATAGGACTTTATGTGAGAGGGTGAGATGCATGCGGTCCAGAGCTAATCTCCCTCATGGATTTTGGGGAGAGGCTTTGAAAACTGAAGTTCATGTTTGCAATCGATCCCCTCATATGTCCTTAAAAGGTGGCATTCCAGAAGAGGTTTGGTCTGGCAAACCAGCTTCATATGACCACCTACGCATCTTTGGTTGTGATGCTTTTGTGCATATAAGGCCTGAGTTGAGAAGCAAGTTAGATGCAAAGTCCATGAAAGGAATCTTCATGGGTTATGGAGATGAAGGTGAAATGAGCTACAAGATTTGGCTACCTCAACTCAAGAAGGTAATACGCAGCCGAGATGTTGTATTTAATGAGGCAAGGCTGCTCAAAAACAATTGTGCCTCTAAAGATGACCATAAAAGAGTCAAATTTCAGCATGTACAGCCACAAGTTAAATCTGATATGAACCCTCGGGATGCACCACATATGGCTGGAAATGACAATGAGCCCGTGGTTATTGAGCCAGATGATGCTGGACAGC
>CM035415.1:15099470-15131970 GCA_020310875.1 Ceratopteris richardii | reverse complement strand
GGTGTCCAGCTGCTCTGAAACTCGCTAAAACTTGAAATGAGAGCAGTATGAGCTCCTTGAGAGACTCTGCCTAATTGATTGCGTTCAAAGAGTCTCGTTCTGTCCGAGTAATATAATCCAAAACAATCGAGAAGAGAGAGCGCTTGTCCGGAGCATGCAGACGCCACCATAACGGCTAACAAGAGCACCAGGGAGGAGGCCTAGCCGGAGTAGCGAGCTCCCTACTCCAGTTTGCTGGCGTAAGTGTCGTGCACACTCCCGCTGGTCATTGGATATTACATATTATTCAAAAATGAATACAGCTCTTGGAGTTTCCTCTTTGTAATATTCGACAGATCTCGACAGATATTATAATTTCTTTCCTCTATCGACAGTGTTATGTCACAACCCAAAATCCTCCATCCTTTATTACTATGCAGCCCATTTTGGGGTCCATGTCAATATACCAATCGATGTACACGTCCCTATCCATGTTGGAAATTGAAAAACAAACTTCTATAAACAAATATATACATGCTATAGAAGTGTTCTTTCATACAATCCTATGAAAAATATAGAAAGACATAGAAAAACTATTGACATTGTTCAACCATAAACGAAACTTGGCATAACCATGAAAAATCATATCACTAAATATATAGTATGATAATCATGAACAAAATTATATACAAAACCTACAAAATGATAAACTTAACTATAATCATCATTTGTCATAACAATAAACATCATTTTCCATAATTATGAACATCACACTACGAGAGATGTCCCTTATAAATGACCATTTTGTATCATAAAATGCATGGGCAAATATTTGCTATGAGTGCCGAATTTTCCGAACACATACCTAAAAATGAAATTTTCCTAACACTTCTATTGTCATTGATTTGTAGGTATGTGGATCATTGATCTTTAGCATAAATTAGGATGATTAACTCCTTTTTGTTTACTTTGTTCATATACACACATGTATGTATCTATGTGTGTGTATGTATGTTCTCATGACCAACCTTTCAATACAAAACTGATGTCATATAAAATTTATGACAATACATGGACGAAGTGCACAATACAAAATTTGTTGGCCACCACAATGATGATCCTCTCGTGCATATTTGAATGTTGGTGGATAAGAAAACCCCTTTCTCTCCATCTCAAGCCCCCTTTTTATGTTCATTGAGTCCGCATGCCTCTTAGTTCCATTTCTGTCAAATCATATTCTCAATTATAAGGCAATCCGGACATGTGGTGCTAAAGACCATAAGGTAGACCAAGCACAATAAAGATAGAACATTTAGAAAAGAGGGGAGAGTAACTTGAGGGAAGTGAAGAAGATAAACACATTTACCCTGCGTCTTGGAGTGGATAGGCATTTTTTAATCCCTAAAAATCCCTCTTATAAATGCTATGATTGTCCCTTGACTTGCGTTCATAGCTATTTTTTGGCAATGTCAATATGCTCTAGCATGGAAAGCTTTGAATTAAGAAAAATGCGACCCCCTTCCCCATTGCATAAAGATCAAGGTTGAAATATTATGACAATCTACACAGAGAGATGAGTCTCCTTTTCCTCCCAACCATATGCCTCTATATATAGCTCTCTTCAAGGGACTACCCACTATAGCAGGTCGATACTAACCATCCAAGTGTCGGCCATGTAAATACATGTGTGACAAGTGTCTTCGTCAACTCAAGTTAACTCAAATGGATGCTTCTAGAAGGATCTAGAGCTCTTGGGGCAAAACACTCTCCCAAGTCTCTCACAAACCTTGAACCCAAGATCTCTTCCTTCTCATGCATATGAATTAACGACTAGGACAAGCACCTTTGCTTGTCTAGAGAGCATAAGCACCTTTGCTTTCTACTCTTGAGACTTCTGCCCAACATTTGAATGACCAAATGATTGTTGGAGTTTGAGGTCTAGCAAAGCACGTGAATAGCACAAGGAAGGAGAAGAAGCTTGGAGCACAACACACAATACTGAATGTATTACCACTAGAATGTACAAAGATAAAAATGATGCATTAGGGTTATAGGCATACAAGCCGGGGAAAAAACCTCTAAAGAGGGAAAAAAGTGACCTCGAAATCCTAGTGTGATCACATACATGACTACCTAAATATATCAACAAACCCCTTGGGAGTGATGCAGTGAACAAGGAGTTGGCACTCATGTATAAGGAAGTGCCAAGCTATGTGGAATCAATCCACAAAAGGAAGTAAGCCCAAAGATTTGCGGAAAGCTTCAAACTTCTCCCTAAGTAGATCCTCTGTGAAAAGTTCTGCAATGTTCTCCTGTGTGGGCACATACGCCAAACTGATCTCTCCAACAAAGAAACTCTCCTTGACATAATGATAGTGCACCTCAATGTGCTTAGTGCGAGCATGGAACACAAGGTTCTTTGCAACTACCAATGTGCTCTGACTGTCAGTGAAGATGGTCGTGGTAGAAGACTGACCAACACCCAAATCAGCCATAAGGCATCTGAGCCACATACACTCAATAGTCGCTATGAAAGTTGCCCTATACTAAGCCTCACAATTGAAAGTCGCCATAGTAGGCTCCTTCTTGCTCAACCAAGATATGCATGAGCTATCATGCACAAAGCAAAAACCATTCGTTCACACACGAGTGTCATAACAACTAGCCCATTCAGAGTCAAAAAAAGCGTGTAAATCTGGCAGTAGTGATCCCCCTCTTGGGATAAAACAATCCAAGTAGTCGGGTACCACTCAAGTAGTGACAGATGCGCTTAACTGCGTGCCAATGCTTGATACCTAGCAATGCACAAACCTGCTCATCTATGAGATAGCAATCTGAATATATGGCTAAGTAATGCATAAATAAAACAAACATCCAATAGCCTACTGATAGAGACCAACATCAAATGCATCTCAAGCATCATGAAGATTCAATTGTAAACCTATCTCCATAGGAGTGGTAATAGGTTTGCAATCTTCAAGGCCAAAATGTTGCAATAATGTGTCAATATATTTGGTTTGACACAAAGCTATTCCACCATCAACTTGCATAAATTGAATGCCCAAATAATGATGCAAATGCCCCAAATCTGACATCTCAAATGAGGCATGCAAATCAGCCTTAAAATCAGCAATATGCTTCTCATGAGGACCAGTGAGCAGCATGCATCAACATAGATAACAATGATCAAAAGCACATCATTTGCACGCTTAACATATAAGGTGCTCTCAGTTGGACTGTTCTCAAAGCCATGTGCAATCAGATCGGCATGTATCTTTTCATGCCAAGCACGTGCTACTTGTTTCAAACCATATAATGCCTTTTTCAACCTACACACTTTGTTTTCGTGCCGTTTCTGCACAAAGCCACGAGGCTGAAAAACATACACTTCTTCATGCAAGTCACCATTGAGAAATGTAGTTTTAATGTCCAACTAATGTACATTCCAACCATGATGAGCTGCAAGTGCACAAATGCTACAAACAATAGTCATTCGACAAGTAGGACCAAAGGTCTCATCAAAATCAATGCCTCTTTCTAGAGATAACCCTTTGCAACAAGCCTAGCCTTATACCTATCAACTGTTCCATCAGGCTTATGCTCCAGCTTGTATACCGACTTAGTGCCAATGGCCTTCTTGCTAGGAGGTAAGTCACATAAAGACCAGGTACCATTCTTCATTATAGCATCATATTTAGATTGCATAGCAGCCATCCAATTTTTTGAATATTGTGCTTCATCAAACGAAATAGGCTCATTGTCATCACAAGGACTGGAGGAAGGCATAGCATAGCAATTTGATGCAAAACAAGTACTATGAGAGCGAGAACGAGTACGATATGACAAAGATGCATCTAATTTGCTATCACGCAAAGTCTGCACTAGCCATTTTGGCATAGTTTTTGCCTCCTCAATATCAGTTCTCATCAATAAGTGCATCATGTAAATCTACATCAGAAACGGAATGATCTACATCATCACATGAAACATGTAAAGGCTGAGAAGTTGCCTCACTAGGACTAGCATTAGACTCTCCACCTACAAAAAGAGGATGTAAAGTATCATACATGTCTTTGGAGCTAACAAATGCCTCCTTAGTACATGAAAGTAATGGTTGAATAGCATCTTTGACAAAGATAACATCATGGCTAACCAAAATGCATTTAGTTTGTGGATGATACAAACAATAGCCTTTGCTTTCAGAACTGTATCCAACAAAAATATATTTCACTACTTTATCATCCAATTTCTTGCATTGTTGTTCAGACACTAGTGCATGTGTCAGACAACCAAAAACACGGAGGTGAGCAAGAGATGGCTTGCGACCATGGCAAGCCTCGTATGGATTGATAGATTGTAATGCTTTAGTGGAACACCTATTAAGTACATATGCTACACATATAACAGCCTCAAGCTAGAAACTATGTGGTAAAGCCTGACTCTTGACCATACACCTAGCCATCTCCATGAGTGACCTATTCTTTCGTTCAGTAACTCCATTCTATTGATGTGTATACGGCATTGTACACTCATCTTTTATCCCATGTTCAGGTAGAAATGCATTAAAGTCAGAGGACATATACTCCCCCCCTCGATCAGAATGGAGGGTGCCCATTTTACATGCAAACAGATTTTTGGCCAAAGCCAAAAACTGTTTGAAGCGCATAGATGCTTTGGAATTTGCTTTCAATGGATATACGCATGCATGCCTGGAAAAATCATCGATGAAAGTCACGAAGTAAAGATAACTCCCAAAAGAGTGTGTCTGCATAGGACCACATACATCACTATGAACAAGCTACAATTTTTTAGTAGCTCGAACTGAACCATCTTTTGGGAAGGAGGAATGCTTCATTTTGCCCAGAATATAGCCTTCACATACATGTTTACCAGGTGCCTCAAGTTTGCAAAAAGAGGACACCATTTCATATTTTTGCACTTGCAGCAAACTAGCAAAATTGAGATGACCAAAGCATGGATGCCAAAGATTTGAATCTGACATAGCCTAAGAATCATATGATGCACATGTTGAATCATTCATAGATTTTCCATAGTTTATGAGCTTATACAGCCCACAACATAAAATGCCTGAAGCAATAATGACATCACCACTTGACAGACCATGAACTCTACATCTGTCATCAACAAATTTCACAACCAGGCCAATCTTGGCTAAAGTTGAAACTGATAACAGTTTCTTCTTGATCCTTGGCACAACTAAAGCATCTGACAATGTAAAAGAACTACCATCAATAGTAGTCAGAATGATCTTACAAACTCCAATGATAGGATAAGAGGAGTTTTTGGTGCATGTGATAGTATTCCCTATAGGGGCAGCCTCAAGTGAAGTGAAGAAACTGTGCTACGAGGTAATATGTTTGGTTGCCCCACTATCAAAGTACCAAACATCTGATTCTACTATAGAGATACACTGTTCATGAGAAGATGGGTCATAACTGCAAACAGTGGTAAATGCCCATTCTTCATTCTACACAAGATTAGCAGACTCTGTTTTATCAAAATACTTCACTTGTATCATAGAATTTTGATGCAAAAGCTTTGTTCCTTTTGTGCGAGCAAACTGAGCACCTGTCTACCCACCTAGGGCTTACAAGTAAGGCAGCAACCAAGGCATAGACCTTGGCATATGTTGTCACCCGAGTGATCGAAGTCACCATTGGCACCGTTGGCTGCGCGTGAGGGAGGACCTCAATGATCAAGGAAGATAGAGGTTCTCGGTACTTCTCGAGAGGTCACCCACCCAGTATTGTTCCCCCCAAAGCTCGCTTAATCATAGCAATCTCTTGTCAGTAAGATACACTCCTGTGGTGTTTGAAGAAGGGGAAAGACTAAGGCTAACATTACCTTGAACATGCTTTGGTCCCTCAAAGCTTCATTCTTTGCTTTCAAATCTTGTTTTTGAAGCATTTTTGGGGTGATTTTTGGAGCCATTTTAGAGTACTTCATGCATAGGTCTCTTCACATAGGTTCAAGAACATCAAGAAAAGTGTTCGTTGGACTTATCTGAAAATAAGTATTCACCTTGGGGCTGTGTTTTCAACCACACTCATAAAACTGTAGATCTCATCTATAAGATTTCCATGCAAGAAAGCAATTTTCACATCCATTTGGAATAGCTCTAAGACCTCCATTGCAACGAACCCAAGCAACATGCGCAGGGTAGTCATCTTGACCATTGGAGTGATTTCACCATATTGTTGGTTAAAACCCTTTGCAACAAGTCGTGCTTTATACTTTGTAGAAGCACTATCTGATGTGAATTTAAGTGTATATACCCATTTACATGGTAAATCTTTCCTTTGGCAAAGGTACTAAATCCCAAGTACCATTCTTATGAATAGAATCCAACTCCCTCTTCATGGCACACTCCCACTTGACATGATCCTCTATCTGCATAGCCTCTTTGTAGCAAGAAGGCACATCGACATTTGTTAGCATAACAAAATCTAAACTTGGAACATATCTATCATGTGGATGTGAGACACGTGCAAAGCGTCTCAATGGTTGCTGAGCATGAACATTTGCAGACTGATCTGATCAGACATTCTCTTGAATGTCCTTGTGTGCAACATTTTTATGCATGCTAACTAGAGGACTAGTACCCTCAAACACCATTCTTCTCACTTCAACCTCCTTAATGGGTTGTTTATGCATCTTAGACTCATTGAAAATGACATCACTACTTTTGATCATTGACCGTGTTTTAGGATCCCATAAGCGATATCGAAATTGTCCTTCTCAACCATATCTAAGAAAAATGCATTTCTTTGACTTATGGTTCAACTTTTGTCTAAGATTCTTGGGTATATGAACATATGCTTCACACCCAAAAACTCAAAGATGATCATAATATGGTGGCTTCCCTATCCATAACTCTTGTGCCACTTTCAGACCTTTGGCAGTACTAGGTGAAAGGTTAATCACATGAACTATAGTCAATACTACTTCTGCCCAAAAGCCTTGTGAAAGGTTTGCATGATGCAACATAGAGACTACTCTATCCTGAATAGTTATATTCATCATTTCAGCTACACCATTCTGTATTGGGGTATAAGGAGTTGTAAACTCTCTATGAATTCCTCTAGACTGGCAAAAAATGTTGAATTCATGTGAGGTATACTCACCCCCATTATCTGAACCTAAAGCTTTGAGCTTAGTTCCTTTTTCAATCTCAACTGAAGCAAGCCATTTTTTGAAAGTAGGGAATACCTCATCCTTTGATTTGATAGGATATACCCAGACTTTTCTAGTAGCATCATCTATGAAAGTGACAAAGTAAAGAGAACCACATAATGACCTTGTGGGCATAGGACCACACACATCTATATGAAAGAGATCTAAAGGCTGAATTGAAGAGTTAATGTGCATTCTACGCACATTTCTGGTTCGCTTTCCATATTGACAATGCTTGCAAATTTAAAATCAAAGAAAGATAACATAGGTAAGTAGCTAGAATGAGAAAGATTTTCCATTAATACAAGATATATGGCCCAAACGACCATGCCAAATACAAGCCATAGGTTGTTCTGTAACAACTGACAAGTGTTCTTTCTATGATAGAAATAAAGGATAAAGTGAGCAAACTTTGTGTCCTTTTGTAATAGCCATATTTCTCTTTGATATGCAAAAGGAGTGAGCATAGAAGACCACCTTGTAGCCAAGGTCATCAACCTGACCAATTGTCATCAAACTGCGTGATAACTTAGGTACATGGCATACATTATGCATAGTAAATTTTGAACCATCAATGAATTGCACAAGCACATCTCCAATCCCCACACATCACACTAGTAAGAGTCACCAAGTCTCATGGTACCAAGAGACTTTGCTACATAATTAGAGAACCTTTCTCTGTGTCGTGTCACATGGAAAGAAGCACGAGAATCTAGCAGCCATGTGTGGGAAAGAAAATCAGTTGTAAGAGCCTCAATTGGCACAATATTGTCAAGTGTCAACACATCAACATCATCAAAAATAGCTTTAATTTCTTCAATATTCAGAGTCGAAGTAGATGGTGCAGGTAATTGTTTAACATGCCCATCAACATTCTGTCCTTTAGCTCTAGCATTCTTTAATGCATAACAATCTTTCTTCATGTGTCCTTTCTTACAACAATATTGACATTTGATATCCCTCTTCCTTCATTTACTTTTACTCTTATTTTGTTGACCATTCTTTTCCTTGTTCTTGCTCCTGCCACATTGTTGATTCTTTCCTTGGTAAGAATCGTGAACATTATATGCATCTCCACTTTGAGTGCCAACCATAGATTTTCTACAAATCTCCTCACTCAAGAGTGCTCCACACATGTCATCATAGATCAGTTTACCACCATGTGCACTATTGTTAATAGCTATGCAAAAAATATCTCATGATGATGGCAAGGTGCGCAACAACAAGATTGCTTTCATTTCGTTATCCATATCCATTTTCTGAGCTTGTAGCTCAGAGAATATAGCATCAAACTCATTTAAATGAGAAGCAACACTATCTGTGTCCTTCATGTGAAGGTCATATAACTTTCTCATCAGATACACTTTATTTGATGCCATCTCATTTTCATATGTATTGCATAACTTCTTCCAAAGCTCCTCTGCACTTTCACAGTCAAATATTGTAAAGTGAACATTATCTGCCAGGTGCAATTGTATGGTAGACCCAGCCATTTCATCTAACTCATCTCAATTATCCTCATCCATGTTAGCATGCTTCTTTGAGATTCCATTTACTAGCTTCCATTGCCTCCTCTGAATCAGCACATCTTGAATCTGATTCTTCCATAGAGCAAAGTTTGTGCCATCAATTTTTGGATCTCAAAATGTTCTTTGCCCTGCAAGTTTCCATTATTGGTTACACAGATTCTAACTCTATTGTTTGTGTAGACAATCGTAAGTCTACATCAAGGTACATTTTTCGTTTTGTTGGAGGTTCTATCTCTTGGAGATTTCGTCTTCAAGAATGTACAACTATTTCCACCACAGAAGCAGAGTATGTTGCAACAAAGTGAGGCATGTAAGGAAGCATTGTGGCTTTCTCGTCTTGCTTGTAATATGGGTTTATCTTAGCATGTACCTCGTTTGCTCAATGATAGTCAGAGTGCCATTGCATTGGCTAAGAATCCGGTCTATCATGGAAAGACCAAGCAGATTGAGGTGAGGTATCACTTCATTAGATATTGCTTAGCCACTGAGTGGATTATTCTTGAGAAATTCCACACTCGAGATAATGTTGGAGATGCTTTGACTAAAGCTCTACCACAGGATAGCTTTGGACATTGTTTTCACTTGATGGGGGTTACTTGATTCCTGATCTTACACAATCACTTGTATACTGTGTAACATGCCCATTTAGTGGGAGGTATAGTTTGTATACCTACAGTCAGGAATTGTATATCATTTTTTATTTTTCTCCCATAGTTTGGCCATGTTGGCCTTTAGTGGGAGATTGTTACCATTAGTGTCCATGTGAAAGGCCAAATGGCCACCACACACTTCTTTGTATATGTTCTTTAATAAAACATATAGTGGCCTAGTCAGCCATAGATGGTAAGCTCGACCACATTTGTAACACCTAAGAAGTCTCTGTTCGTGCTCCCTATGTATTGTGTTCCTTTTTGCATATTCTGTAGCCTCTATGGAGAGTACCATGTGCAGTGCTTTGAGCTCGATTTTCTACTCTGAGGATATCATCGTGGAGTTCTCAAGAAGGAGAGTGCACTGTGGTGCATCGCCATCAAAATACTTCAACTACCTAAATATATCAACAATGATGTCCGATCTCAGATCCGTCTGAACCTGTCGGACCCTCATGTCATAAAATTACTTCATAACAAAGGTGCATTTCTCAAAATTTATGTCATGTGCCAATTGTATTCAATTTCCACCACTCTAGTGCATAACTACAAGGGTTGGGATTTGATAGTATAACACTTCTCCCCCCTCATTCTCACTCTCTCTCTCTCTCTCTTGTTCTCTAACAGAGGCCCCCAACACCTTATGTGTGGTTGGACCGCCACCATCATGATGATTCTCAACATGGTAGCAATATGGTAACATCCATCTATAGGTGCATTCACCCACCATTTTTGCTTCTAACAGATCTTCTCTCTCCATACACTATGAAGCAAGGTGCATAGAGTAACATATATTCTATCAAATTTATTGTTGACAATGGGATCTTCCATCTTGGTTATAAAAAATGGTGCATTTAGTATGGAGTGACCATCCTAGGAGCTTGTTGAAGCCTAGAAGCCTACAAACCTTTGAAAAATCATGCTCCTTATCTTTACAATTCGGTGAGTTCACAAATAAGGAAATGCATCACATTTTTTGGATGAGGCATGAACATGCTTGATGTGCAACTCAGTGGTCCACACACATGTGTTCTTAAGTGATACTTTGAATACCTTCAGTGTGAATATCCCATTTCTAATGCTTTATGGTGTGTTTCTCCTACATTGGTATTATGCTCTATCATATGTCACCCAACCCAAATGTAGTGGTACTTAATATTAGCTTGGAACAATCCTTGATTCATCCTCAAATAGATGAATGCACTCATAGGTTCATACATAGAAACCTGAAGGTCATTTGCATCAGCCTATCTTGAATTCATTGCCTCTTGACGATGTGAGTTTTAGAACAAGCCTAGATGGCATCTACCTTTCTCTCTCTTCTAGTCTCTTGTATCTCTAGCCATGGTGATGCATTGACGCATGTGATGCATATTGCTTTTTCCTGTTAGGTATAGATTCCATTTAAACTAGTTCTATGGAATTTTGCATCCTTGATGTCTACCTCTCTCTCAAGCAAGTTCAAATCAACTCCCCTATCACCTCAACAAGTCTTGTCACTTCCACTATAGATTTTTGTCAGTGGTGCTATCCAGTTCAAGAAAACTTATTCTCCTTGGTGTTTTCATTATGAAGCACTATTGCAATACTAGAGCAAGCAAACAAGAAGCCTTGAAACCTCGAGGGTATACATTTGACTGAATTTTTCTCCACTTGGGATTACCAGTTGTGTAAGTCCTTGTTGTTGTGTGGAAAAAATGTCTGCTAGTTCCATCATGTTGTATTTTGGCAAGCTTGGAGGTGTTCCAAGAGACACCTTATCCAAATAAATTGCATTTTGGCTCTCCCATTTGGAACAAACTTTAGCTACTAGGCATTAGTCACTTGTTCCATGATCCTCTTAGTATGCATCCAATAAGTAAGCTTTGACATTACATTCATTTAGCTAAGGCATGCATTATTTTTGCGTCAAAGTCATTTGTTGTAGGATATCACCATCTCAAAAGCTTCAAATGAATATCTTTCTTAAACACATAAATACCCATGCATTCCATGTAGGGTGTTTTCTTTGCTTCCTCAGAAGATACCCCAAGAATAGTAGTGTCAACCTCTACTAGCTTCAAATCATCCCCGTTGGGCTTCATAGCAAAGTACAAGACATAGCTTTTGTAATCAATTTTCATGAGCTCATAGTCTAAAGCTCGATTGACATCAATAGGAACACAAGCAATAGTAATGTCTACATCATTCTCCTTGTGCTTCTACACAAATTCCATATAGGCCATGCTATACAAATGGTCTCCAGATATAGCCTTCTTCCAACATCCCCCTAGAAGCTTTCTTTTCTAGTTGGACCCTCAAATGAATCCCATCTAAAATCTCTATTGCCTCCTTTTAGCAACTTCATTACCTATCAAAGGTTGCATCTCTGCTTTGCTTTTATCTTCGTCAAGAACTCTTGATTTTGCAACTACTACATTTACTTCCTCTAAAGTTTTGGATTGTTTTCTCAAAACTCTCCTCCATAGAACTTTCACATTTAGATGCCCTCAACCACTTCAATTGCTGCCACCTTCAAAGTGTTTCCATTGCAACTCAAAGCTAGAAGGCATGGCATAAAGATTCTCACTAATTTTCAATCACATCCTTGCTCACAACTTCATTTTCATCCTCATGTGAAGGCTTTGTTAAGAACAACCCAATTCCCTACTAGTCCATAATGCATTTGTTGCTCGACATTTGATTTGCAAAGAATGACCATCCCATCATTGATACTCTTGCACCTATGTTCTGTAACATTGAATTCCACCCAAATTGTCAAAAACCATCAACTGATGGATGCTTCAACACCTCCAAGAGTGGTTCTATGTCATGAAGCATTCCTTTCTCTAAATCTATCTTTTAATCCAACAAGTAGGTCTTTTCCTTCAATCATCCCTTCCCTAAGCACCCATAAGAATTGCATGTTCGAGCTCTCCATCCCAAATGCAAACTCCTTTGCCTATTGAATAGAAATGTTTACCAGGTTTCTGCTACAAATAATTCTACTTTAGTATGGTATATTGACGTCATTGATCATCAATGTATTGGAGCTCCAATGCCTTTGTGATCAGCTTTCCTTATTTTTCCTTGGTGTAGATGGTAATAAGGATTGAGATACCTATGGATTCCAACCTGATATGTAACCACTAAACGAGTAGTATCTATAGTGTTCATCAATATTGAGTTCTTCTTTGTGAGCATTAACAACTCACTAGATTTTTACAAACTTGTTGAAATGCTCCACTTTTGGTGTGATGAGGACCTTCTTTTGGGTTACTCGTGTATCGTGTGTGTTGATTCTTCAAGTTATGAGTAAAGTAGTTATTTTTTACATTTTTTTAGATAATTATGTTGCTTTTGTCATTAACTTTGTTGATTTTCTCTAATCGTGTAAATAAGCTCATTTTGGGGTTCTTCTACAAGTTTAAAGGGATTTTTTGACTCGTTTTCTTCATCAACAAGCTTGGAATGTACTCCTTTTTCCTACTTGAAAATATATGTATGTGGAATCTTTCCTTAGCAAGTGCAAACACACAGTTGGGATTGATTTAGGGGAAAAATTGTCTCTCATTACCATGAGAAAACACTTACCCTCATTTTCTCTTCTTCTTTTACACTCTAGCTTTGCCTCCTCTCTTTCTCTGGTCCTTAGAAAGGTACCATAGATGCTTGATAATGCTGGATTTGAGGAAGAGTGGCAAAAAGATGAGGAAGAGAATAGGTATCATAGCTTGATGGGTTCAATCGCTTCATACGATAACCCCATGAAAAACCTTCTTAAGCTAGCATAGGTGTGATAGTGATTAGGATCAATGAGAACATGCATGTTGTCTAAGAGTAATTAAGACATGGTGTGCACTCACACATACCTATACAAGAGTGCCCGTGAGTGACAAAGGATAAATCTAGGCTAAATTAAAGTATGAAAAGGTAACTCCATGTACAATTACTGATGAAAAAGAATAGGATCATGTTGTATCATGTTGTTCTTCCAACACAAATCTTTAATAACACTCACGATGAAGAGATCTAACTCATAGCCTTCCTCGTCGCAATGATGTGTATCTACTCATTTACAGTGAATTTGATGGCACTTATGATGTGAGGTCAATCAAGAGGATCAAACTCTTCCTCTGCAATTTAGAGGTTGGTATGTAGTCTGGATCAACAACCAATCTTTTCAGTGGTTGAGTTTGATCTTATTGTCCTGATTGACATGACCAAACACATGTGTTTTTGTGTATCCAAGATGGCTAGCTCGAACTCATGCTCTTGACACATCTCTTGTCATCATCATTATGAATTTCTCACCATTAAAGAGGTGGCACATCTCTATAAGAGTTAGTTTACAAGTCGATCTTAGTTGTTGTGCCATATTTTGAATATAGATTGCATTAACTCCCCAACCTTGAACCATCTTTAACTATCTTAGAAATGGCCTTCTTAAGAGAATTTCATAGTTTCTAACCTTTCCAAATTTGCATATGGCAATGGTGTTTTCAAATTCAACACCACATGTAGTTGAGACAACATTCTCTAAGAGACCTAAGGGTCTCTCCATATGTTTGTAAGTTAATACTTGATGCATTTAAATTGGTTGTAAGACCAATTTAGCCCACTTTTCCCATAGTATTACTGGATACTCCCACACATGAACTTAGAATGCTTGGTAGTCACACCATTGTATTGGAGTTGTAACGATGAATTACCCTCATCATTTTCACTATAGTCTCCAACTTTATCTAGAGGGATCCCATGAATGTGTGACCCTATATCCTTGTTCTGTCCTTTGGGTTGGGGATGGAGCTTCAAGTATTTGACTTTCTTACACTCAAAAGCTACTTAATTACTTCTAATGTAGGATAGTAGAGATTGGAATTATGTTTCCTCGTCAGCCCATGATAGTGGACTCACTGATTCAATCAGAGATAAATCACTTTTGATTGAATTTTCACATATGCGGAACTCTAAGAAAGGAGGTTTATGTTATGTGTGGGTATCCTTTTTCCATCTTGGCTCTAAAACTTAGTCCTAGAGTTATCCTTGCCAAGAACCCTATGTTTTTGGTACAACAATATCCACTTTGTGGAAGTGGGACATGAGACTCGATGGGTTCTAGATCTTTTGTGATCGATTGATGTTCAAGGATGAAATCCTTTAGCTAATGTTTTTCTTTTATCATCCTTCGACATTCCAAGCCTCATATGAAGTGATAGGCTGCAATGCTTTGGTGGGAAACTTGTTAAGTACATATGTCGCGTAGATAACAACTCAAGCCAGAAGTTATGTGGTAAAGTCTGACTTTTGACCATACACCTCATCATTCCATGAGAGACATATTATTTCTTTCAACAACTCCATTTTGTTGAGGTGTGTATGGAACTGTACACTAATATTTTATCTCGCATTTATCCTGAAATTCATTAAACTCAAAAGACATGTCCCCGGATCATAATGGAGGGTGCTCATTTTGCATGTTGACATATCTTCAACCATAACCAAGAATAGTTTAAAGCATAGAAACACTTCAGATTTTGCTTCAATTGCCCTAAACCCATACATACCTGGAAAATTCATCAATGAAAGTCATGAAGTATAGGTAGTTCCCAAATGAAGGTGTCTACATAGGAACACAAACATCACTATGAAAAACCTTAAATTTATGAGCAACTCTTATTGAACCATCTTTTGGGAAGGAGGAATGCTGTATTTTTTCCAAAATTCAGCACTTCACAAACATGTCTAGAAGGATCCTCAAGTTTGGGGAGAGAAGATACCATTTCAAACTTTTGCAACCAAAGCAAATTAACAAAATTTAGATGACCAAAGCATGCATGCCAAAGCTTTGCATCTTAGATAGCCTAAGACTCATGGAATGCAAGAAGCAATAATAATATCATCATTCTAGAGATCATATATTGGTTATCAACAAAATTTGATAACCAAGCCAATCTTGGCTGATGCTCAAACTAATAATATATTTTCTTGATCTCAAGTACATATAAGGCATCTATTGGTACATTTCAAGCCTTCACACTTGGCTTGGAACCTTGAAAATGTGGTGTTGAAACCTTGGAAGTTTAATTCACTTGGAGGAAGGACCATGTGAACTTATGCTTATAAGTTCTTACTTCTTTACCCATTGTAAAAGTCTATATGACTTGGCATTTACATGTAATCACTTTAATCACTTACCTACTTGATTGTATTCGTGGAAAAGTGGATGGTTTAGTAGAGAGAATATCTCCCTACTTTTAGAAGAGAGATTCTAGGGAGCCTTAGTTTGAATTTGAAATTCAAATGTATCTCCATCACTTATAAAAGTCAATGTAAAAACTCGCGGGATAGTTAGTGATCTTACGAGCTCCATCCTTCACTATCATTGAGTGTGTGAGTGCTACACTATAGCCTACACATCTCCAACTCATTAGGCTACATCTATCAAGCCAATGAGATTGTACATTCATGTGAATTAAGAGAAAGAGTTACATTCATTATCTCTGATTTTCTCTGAGTCATCCTCTCCAAGTCTGTCAACTTCAACAGGGCATATCTCAGTGGTTTCTCAACCAAATCAAGTGATTCAAAGCACATTGGATTCAACTCAAAGTCTTCTATACACCTACAAAGTTTGAAGTCAATTGATTCAGCCATTACAGAGAAATCGTGCTCGAAGTGGACTCTGGTATTCTGCTGCAGTGTTCCTAAAAAGTCGAGGGTACACATAAATTTGCTAAATTCATTTCTCATAGTATAGTTTGTCATTTCCTTTAATTCCACTTGCAAATGGTAGCTTGTTAAGCTAATTTAATATGTTCAGAAGGAATTAGATCAATTGTAAGTGTGCTGGTCACACTGAGTAAAAGACTGAGCAGGTGTCATTACAGAAATAGCAAGTTTTCTAGAATTTTTGAAGTCTCAAGTAGTATGTTTTGATTTGATCATTACACATATCAATTGCAAAGTACATATATGCTTTCTTGGTATCATTTGGAAGCTAATCAAGTGTACTAAGCATATCTGAAGCAAAGGAGGGCTGATGCAAAGCAGGATTAGCAGCATCAACTCAATCTTCTAAGTGCATCCAACCATCACTCCCAACAGTGGTATCAAAGCAAATAAGGTAAACATGGGAGATGGTTTTCCCTCATTCATTGACAAATTGGACAGGAACAATTACCAAGCTTGGTCTCTAAGGATGAAGACCTATCTACAAGGAAGAAGCTTTTTTGGATACATATCAGGAGATGAGGAATTGCCCTCATTCAAAGCTAGAGGACTACCCACCAAGGATGAACAAGAGAGACTCAACCAATGGTGTGCAAAGGATGCTTTGGCAAGGTCTTACCTTCTTAACTCTATATCTGATTTCCTTTTACCTCATGTAAGGAACTGTAAGACTTCCCAAGAGACTTGGGAAACTCTGTCAATATATTTTTCTTCCAACACAAGGGCCAGGAAGAATCAACTGTGGATTGAATTCACAACCCTTAGGAAGCAGCCCAAGCAATCAGTCTCAGAGTATGTGACAAAGATTAAAGATGTGGCAGACCAATTAGCAAGCATTGGAGAGGAAATTGGAGAGGAGCAAATAGTCAGACAAGTAACAAATGGACTCAAGGCAGATGATGAGTGGGAAAGTTTCACCACTGCAATGGACCTCTATATGGACATGCATACCCCAGATCTCACAACACTCATGGGCCAACTATTCACACATGAAGCAAAGTTTACAAAGGCAGGAGATCAATCAAAAGGTAACAACCCCTCTGCTCTATATACTGATAAGAAAGTTAAGGATAAAGGTAAAGGGAAGAAACAGGATGAAGAAGGCTCTACCTCCCAAGCTAATTATGCAGGGAGAGGTAGATCTTCAAGAGGAAGAGGTAGAGGAGGTAAGTCAGGTAGGGGGAGACCCTACAACTCATCACCATGCAACATTTGTGGATTGTCCAATCATACCACAGATGAATGCTACAAGAACTACAAGAATCAGAGAGGAAGAGGCTACTCAAGATGTGGATACTCTCAAGGGAGAGGAAGGTTCAACCAACACCAAGGCTACAATGGATACAACAATCAATACAACAACAATTACAACCACAACCACAATGGTAACTACCAAGGTGGATTCAGAAATAGAAGGGATTACAACAACTACACAGAGGAGCAAGATGACTCCCTATTGATCATGAATATGACCTGCAAGGCAGGTACAAATGATGATCATTTATTTTATATTGACTCAGGATGTTCTAACCATGTAGCTGGTAATGTGGCACTACTCTCTGATTTAGAAGAACCCAAGGGCAAACATCAGGTACAGACAGGTGATGACACTAAACACTCTGTTGTAAAAATTGGAAATGTAAAGACATGTGATGGTAATCAGAATCTATTGAGCAGGGTACTCTATGTACCAACCATCACCAAGAATCTAATGAGTGTTGGTTAGATTGTGGAGAAAGGGTTGCAGGTCAGGTTCACTCAACATGGAGCATATGTGGAGGACCCAAGGCATGGATTCAAAAGGATAGCCAAGGGAGAAAAATCAGGTAGATTGTTTACTTTTGAGCTAGAAGACACCAAGAACATTGCTTTATATAATTACAAGGATCAAACACTTTCAGAGTTAGAAATATGGCACAAGAGGTTAGGGCACATAGGTGAAAGAAGCCTAAAGCAAATGTGCAGGGATCAATGTGTGCTTGGGATACCTAATGTATCCAAGCAACACATGATTTACAAGTGTGGAGCATGTCAGTTTGGTAAGTCTCACAGGTTGCCATATTCAAGAAAAGGTTTCATGCATGAAGACTACCTAGACTTGGTGCACACAGATGTTTGGGGACCTAGCAAGGACCCTTCCATTTCAGGTTCAAGGTATTATGTGTCCTTTATTGATGACTATAGCAGGTGGACCATTTTATACTTTATGAAACATAAAGATGAAGTGTTTAATTGTTTCAAGAGGTATCTTGCACTTGTTGAAAACCAAACAGGAAGAAGCTTGAAGAGGCTAAGATCAGATGGTGGAGGAGAGTACTTCTCCAATGAGTTTGAAGATTTCTTGCAGGAAAGAGGTATCAAGAGGGAGATAACTACAAGGTACTCACCTGAACAAAATGGAGTAGCTGAAAGAAGGAATAGACTCATAGTAGAAACAACTAGGTCTATGCTTAATGAAAAGAAGTTGCCAAATTATCTTTGGGCAGAGAGTGTATCTACTGCCACCTATCTCATCAATAGGTTGCCATCCAAATCACTTGATGGCATGACACCATATAAAGCTTGGCATGGTAAGAGACCTTCTCTGGATCATTGCAAAATCTTTGGTTGTGTAGCATATGTGCATATTCCCTCACAGGTTAGGGGAAAGCTAGACCCTAAAGCTGAAAAATGTATCTTCATTGGTTATGATTTGAACCAAAAGGGATACAGATTCTACAACCCAACAAACAAAGGCTTCAAGGTAAGCAGAGATGTCATCTTTGATGAGAATGACTCTTGGTATGAGAATGAATGCAAGAAGGTTAGTCTACCCTATGATATGGAAGAGGATTTCCCAAAGCTCACCAAGGAGGAACCAATCCAGAAAGATGAATCAAGCTCAGATGATGATGATACAATAAACCTTGAAGAATTCAAGGCATGGAAGTCCAAAGGAAAGATGAAGATGAAGAAGCTAGAGGATACACCAGAATCCTCAACTCAAGCAATGAGGAGATCTCAGAGAGAAAAGAAGAAACCAATCAGATTTGGGTATGACACATCACTTGTAACTAAACATTCTGTATATCTTGCAAAGGATTTGTTGAATGAAGAACCAGGTACCTATGAAGAAGCAATCACCAAACCAGAATGGAAAGAAGCTATGGATGAAGAAATGGAAGCTCTCAAGGAGAGTGATACTTGGGACTTGGTACCCAAGAAGGACTCTATGAAGGTGATAGGATCCAGATGGATCTACAAGCTAAAGAGAAATTCAGATGGAACAATCAACAGGTACAAAGCTAGGTTGGTAGCCAAGGGTTTTGCACAAACCCAAGGCATTGATTATGAGGAGACATTTTCTCCTGTGGCTAAGATGCCAACTATCAGAATATTGGTGAGTGGAGCTGCATCCAAGAATTGGAACATGTACCAATTAGATGTCAAGAATGCTTTCTTGAATGGATGGATATCTGAAGAAGTCTACGTGTCACAACCACCTGGCTATGAAGATCCCAAGAAGGTAAACTATGTTTGTAAATTGAAGAAGGCTCTATATGGTTTGAAGCAGGCACCTAGAGCATGGAATTACAGGTTGACAACCTACCTCCAAGACCAAGGATTTGTGATGAGCAAAGCTGACACTTCTCTATTCATAAAGAGGAGTAGTACAGAGGTAATCTACTTGTGTGTTTATGTTGATGACATCATCATTACAGGCAATGATGTCAATGGGATTAGACACATCAAAGGACAGATGATGAAAGAGTTCAAGATTAATGATCTTGGATTATTGAAGTACTTCTTAGGTCTTGAGTTAGTCTACACCAACTCAGGTATATATATTACTCAAAAGAAGTATGTACAGGATATGGTCAAGAAGTTTGGCTTGCAGGATGCTAAAGTCTCAACTACTCCAATGGAGGTCAACCTAAAGCTTAGTGCTCATGAAGGGGATGAAATACAAGACATCACAGGATATCAAAGCATGGTAGGTAGTTTGAATTATGCTACCTTGACAAGAATTGACATAGCATATGGAGTTAGTGTGCTTAGTCAATTCATGCACAAACCAAGGGCACCTCACCTAGAGGCAGCAAAGAAGATTTTGAAGTATTTGAAGGGAACTCAGAACCATGGTTTGTACTTTCCTTATACATCAGATATTGACATCAAAGTATATTCAGATGCAGATTGGGCAGGATGCAAGGATGATAGGAGAAGCACATCAGGATACATTTGTTTTGCAGGAGATAAACCTATTTCTTGGTCAGCCAAGAAACAACCTACAGTGGCATTGTCATCCACTGAAGCAGAGTATAGAGGGCTTGCCAATGCCACTCAAGAAGCTATCTGGTTGAAGCTCTTGTATACACAGTTAGGTCTATACACTAGACCTCCAATTATCTTTGGAGATAACACTAGCTCTCTTCACCTTGCAGCTAATCCAATATATCATGTTAGAACCAAACACATAGAGGTTCATTACCACTATGTGAGAGAGAAGTTACTAAGCAAAGAGATTCAATTGACATATGTGTCTACTAATATGCAATGTGCAGATTTACTCACTAAAGCATTGGATGGTAACAAGCTATGCAGATTCAAATCTATGATTGGATTGCAGGATGTGATTGAAGACTAAAGATGAAGAAGATGAAGACTTAAGCCAAAGTGTTTGGCTTGAGGGGGAGCTGTTGGTACATTTCAAGCCTTCACACTTGGCTTGGAACCTTGAAAATGTGGTGTTGAAACCTTGGAAGTTTAATTCACTTGGAGGAAGGACCATGTGAACTTATGCTTATAAGTTCTTACTTCTTTACCCATTGTAAAAGTCTATATGACTTGACATTTACATGTAATCACTTTAATCACTTACCTACTTGATTGTATTCGTGGAAAAGTGGATGGTTTAGTAGAGAGAATATCTCCCTACTTTTAGAAGAGAGATTCTAGGGAGCCTTAGTTTGAATTTGAAATTCAAATGTATCTCCATCACTTATAAAAGTCAATGTAAAAACTCGCGGGATAGTTAGTGATCTTACGAGCTCCATCCTTCACTATCATTGAGTGTGTGAGTGCTACACTATAGCCTACACATCTCCAACTCATTAGGCTACATCTATCAAGCCAATGAGATTGTACATTCATGTGAATTAATAGAAAGAGTTACATTCATTATCTCTGATTTTCTCTGAGTCATCCTCTCCAAGTCTGTCAACCTCAACAGGGCATATCTCAGTGGTTTCTCAACCAAATCAAGTGATTCAAAGCACATTGGATTCAGCTCAAAGTCTTCTATACACCTACAAAGTTTGAAGTCAATTGATTCAGCCATTACAGAGAAATCACGCTCGAAGTGGACTCTGGTATTCTGTTGCAGTGTTCCTAAAAAGTCGGGGGTACACATAAATTTGCTAAATTCATTTCTCAGAGTATAGTTTGTCATTTCATTTCATTCCACTTGCAAATGGTAGCTTGTTAAGCTAATTTAATATGTTCAGAAGGAATTAGATTAATTGTAAGTGTGCTGGTCACACTGAGTAAAAGATTGAGCAGGTGTCATTACAGAAATAACAAGTTTTCTAGAATTTTTGAAGTCTCAAGTAGTCTGTTTTGATTTGATCATTACACATATCAATTGCAAAGTACATATATGCTTTCTTGGTATCATTTGGAAGCTAATAAAGTGTACTAAGCATATCTGAAGCAAAGGAGGGCTGATGCAAAGCAGGATTAGCAGCATCAACTCAATCTTCTGAGTGCATCCAACCATCACTCCCAACAGCATCTAATAATGTGAAAGAACTACCATGAATAGAAGTTAGAATGATCTTTTCAATTCCCATTACAAGATAAGAGGAGTTGCTAGCACATGTGATAGTATTCACTCTAGGGGAAAGCTCAAGTGAAGTGAAGAAACTACAGTACGGGGTAATATGTTTCGATGCACCACTATCAAAGTACTAAGCATCTGAGTCTAATACAAACATACATTGCTCATGAGAAGATGGTTCATAACTACAGACAACCATTCAAGACTCTTTCTTCTTTGCCTCCTTTGCAACTAGTGTAGTAAAACTCTTCATGACATGATCATTTGCCTTATAGTACTTGCAAAACTATTTTTGTTTTTCTATTTTCTTATCATGTTTGACTTCCTTCTTTATCGTACACTCTATTTTATGTGTAGAGGCCTTTGCAACAACCACTCAAGCCTCTTTCTTCTTTGCCTCCTTTGCAACTAGTTTAGTAAACTCTTTATGACATGATCATTTGCCTTATAGTACTTGCAAAACTATTTTTGTTTTTCTATTTTCTTGTCATGTTTGTCTTCTTTCTTTGATTGTGTAGCATTGGTAGATTTTTGCTTACTAGTACATGAGCTCCATTTACCTTGTCCCTTTTGACTAGCTAAACTAATCTTCGTGCAACAAAATGGATAATAAATCCTCAAGTGTTAAGGCATTTTGATTAGCTTTCATCATCAACCAAATAGTAGAAGCAAAACTCTGTTACAAATCGGGAAGAGCATTAAGAACAATTTGCACATGTGAACTATGTGGCAAGATTTCGTTAGTAGAAATCAATTGCTTTTTCAAATCTTTGATTTTTGTCAAAATATTTTCCATTGAATCCCCTTCATTCATATACTTACTCTCCAACTGTTTTCGAAGGTAAGCAACACAAGCCTCATTTCTTACTTTGTATAATGTTGTAATAGTATCCCAAGCATCTCTTGCTATTTTGCACAAGCTAAATGTGAGGGATAATGGAATGTTTTTCAAACAAAGCTATCAATGCATGTGCTTTTGCATCTATGCCATCCCAACAATTTTGTTATGTAGTGGATGCAACAGGAACCCCAACACAACTAGAAAATTGAAGATCATCATCTTCAACATCATTTGCTTCACTTCAATCACTATATTTGTAGGTGTGGACGTTTTTTAACATCTTGGACAATATTCTAGAACCCTTCTGCTACCAATACATGACACATCATCTAGTGACTAAATACTCTATCACAATAAATTAATTCAATCTCAAAAAGTTCAAGAGAAACACCCTATGGAGATCTGCTAAACCTATAGTAGAGTTTGAGTTGCTTATATTGGAGAACTAAACTTGTATATATGTTTGACATAGAAGGATGAAATTGCCTACACAATCATTACAATAGTGTGCTTGGGACGAAAACGAGCTCAAATCAAATTTCAATGCCACAAAGCAAAGCAGTTTTGAACTCCTAATTGCCTTGAATATGATCACACATTTTTGTGCAATTTGGATATTGTGGCTAGAGCACTATCAACGATTCCCTAGAGGAAGTGATAACTTGATATAATACCAATTTTTAGAGATTGAGGTTCATGGAAGCATAAGAAAAACATAAGGAAGAAGAATAATCTTGGAGAACAACCCAACAAAGAATGTAATACCAAGTGAATGTACAAAGATAAGTGACCCATTAGGGTTATAGGCATATATACAAGCTCTAGGAAAAAACATCCTAAAGAGGGAAAAGGTGCCCCTGTAGTCCTAAGTGTGTTAACACATCACTACCATCAACATAATCTTCCAATTTTGTAGGGATTTTTCACTAGATAGAGAAGGAATTGGTGGTCAAAAAAGAATATTAGTTTTTTAGCCAAAAGTAATGCCTACATTTCTTGATGGCATACACCACTCCTAGGCTCCCTCTCTTTGTTTTAATGTAATATTGAGCTATCTACTACCATAAGCAATTGAGAAGTCAATTTTCCTTCATCATCATGTTGAGATAATATGCAATCTATGGCATAGTTAGAAGCATCAATATGCACCTGGAATATTTTTTCTAATAAGTAACATCCAATATTGGAGTAACGAGAGGTTGAATTTAAGATCTTTGGAAGCTTTATCACATTCTTGCTTCCGTTCAAATTTAATGATCAGCATATAGGGTACATGCTATGATGACATACATATGGATAAACCTTTTAAAATAACCAAAATATCCCATGAATGCTTTGCATCTCTATGCTTTGGCATATTCATCATGGATCTTATCTCATCTTCATTTGTAAAGATGCTATTCTTGGACACAATATGTCCTAGAATTTTACCTTGTCAAACCACATGAATATGGATATATTTAGGTCGTGATGTGTGTGAACACACTATGACCGCCGGGGCACTTTTTGCCCTCTTTAGGAGGTTTTTTCCCCCCGGCTTGTATATACGCCTATAGCCCTAACGAGTTACTTATATTTGTACATTCTGGTGGTATACATACAGTATTATGTGTTGTGCTCCAAGCTTCTCCTTTTTCCTTGTGTTTTTCACGTGCTTCCACGAACGTCTAACTCCAACAATTGGTATCAAAGCAGATTGTCGCTTCATCTAGGGCATCATCGACACCCCTCGGATCATAGTCTCAGAATCGCATGAAATTTGGTGAGCATACTCAGGGTCATTAGGAGATCAAAACTACTTCTCTCTGTGGTGCCAAAATTGCAATATGATCTCGTTTTGGCCTTCAAATGCACTATCATAGCACTTGTGTAGGCTATTTTGTCTTTTTGTGCCAAAGATATATACAGGTTTCAATTCGCCACTATAAGCATCTCGAAGTCTCTAGAAGTTTAGCAGAACTCGTTAGGGTAGTTCTATTCAAATTTTTTAGATATAGTCATTTTTTTGCATCATGGTATTTTAGTTAGTGGCCATTGCGGAAATTAGTGATGTATTTCGTATGTTGGATGTTGAGGATAAGTTGGATGGTACGAATTACCCATTGTGGGCTTATATGATGTTTCATGTATTGGTCGCCAAATAGAGGTACTGAAGTTGATGCAGATGGCATCAAAGATGATGATATTCTACAAATTCCTGTTTGTGCTATGATTTTTGTTGCACCTACTATAGAGAAAATTCGTTGGGCCAATGGCAGAGATATTCAAGCACATGCATTGATAGCCTTGTCTTTCAAACATGCCATTATTCCTCACATTCGCTCTTGCAGAATGGCTAAGGATGCTTGGGATACACTTACCACATTGTACCAGGTTAGGAATGAGGCTCGTGTTGCTTACCTCCAAAAATAGTTGGAGAGTGCACATATGAATGAAGGTGATTCTATGGACAATTTTCTAACAAAGATCAAAGACTTGACGGAACAATTGATTTTTGTCAATGAAGTTATACCAGATAGCTCACTTGTGCAGACCATTCTAAATGGTCTTCTTGATTCATATCAGAGTTTTGCTTCTACTCTTTGTTTGATGATGATGAAAGGCAATCCAAATGCCTTGTCATTTGAGGAGTTAGTCTCTATTCTATTGTAGGAATATCAGTCTAGGTAGAACAAGTCCATTATGCATGTTGCAAATCAAGCTTTCTTGGCTAGTTAGAAGGGCAAAGGTAAATGGAGCTCATCTACTAGTAAGTAGAAATCTGAAGATGCTCACATTTGAAGAAGGAAGACAAAGATGAGAAGAAATCAGAAAGCAAAAATTATTTTGCAAGTATTGTAAAGGAAATGATCATGTCATAACAAACTATCCAAAACTGATTGCAAAAGAGGCAAAGAAAAAAGAGGCCAAAATGGTTGTTGCAGAGGCCTCTACACCAAAAATAGAGTCTGCTAATCTTGTGCAGAATGAAGAATGGGCGCTTACTACTATTTGCAGTTTTGACCCATCTTCTCTTGAATAATGTATGTTTGCAGTAGACTCTGATGTTTGGCACTTTGATAGTGGGGCAACCAAACATATTACCTCGCATTGTAGTTTCTTCACTTCACTCGAGCCTGCCGCTATAGGGAATACTATCACATGCACCAACAACTCCTCTTATCCGGTCATGGGAGTTGGTAGGATCATTCTGACTACTACTGATGGTAGTTCTTTCACTTTGTTGGATGATTTATTTGTGCCAGGGATCAAGAAAAATATGTTATCAATTTCAACATTAGCCAAGATTGGCTTGGTTGTGAAATTTGTTGATGACAGATGTACAGTTCATGATCTGTCAAATGATGATGTGATTATTGCTTTTGGCATTTTATGTGGTGGGCTGTATAAGCTCATATACTATGAAAAATCTGTGAATGATTCAACATGTGCAGTACATGATTGTCAGGCTATGTTAGATGCAAAGCTTTGGCATGCATGCTTTGGTCATCTCAATTTTGCTAGTTTGCTACTCCTGCAGAAATCTGAAATGGTCTCCTCTTTGCCCAAACTATAGGCACCTCATAAACATGTTTGTGAAGGCTATATTTTGGGCGAAATTCAGCATTCATCCTTCCCAAAAGATGGTTTAGTTCGAGCTACTAAGAAATTGCAGCTCATACATAGTGATATTTGTGGTCCTATGCACACACCTTCTTTTGGGAACTATCTTTACTTCATGACTTTCATTGGTCTCATAGATGAGCAAGTTTATGCATTGCCAAGGAGTCAAGCATTGGCAGGCGGTTAACTGCATCTTTTGCTACTTGAGTGGTACCCGGCTAGTTTGATTGTTTTATCCCAAGGGGGGATCGCTACCGCCAGATTTACATGCTTTTTTTGACTTTGATTAAGCTGGTTACTATGACACTCGTGTGTCCACTGGTGGTTTTTGCTTCATGCTTGGTAGCTCATGCATATCTTGGCTGAGAAAGAAGCAACCTATTGTGGCCACTTCTAGTTGTGAGGTTGAGTATAGGGCAACTTTCACAGTGATTGTTGAGTGTGTGTGGCTCAAATGCCTTATGGCTAATTTGGGTGTTGGTCAATCTTCCGCCACCACCATCTTCACTGACAGTGAGAGCGCATTGGTAGTTGCAAGGAAACTTGTGTTCCATGCTCGCACTAAGCACATTGAGGTGCATTATCATTATGTCAGGGAGAGGTTCTCTGCTGGAGAGATCAACTTGGCATATGTGCCCATACAAGAGAACATTGCAAACCTTTTCACGAAGGCTCTGCCTAGGGAGAAGTTTGAAGCTTTCCGCAAAGATTTGGGCTTGCTTCCTTTTGTGGATTGATTCCACATAGCTTTACACTTCCTTATACATGAGTGTCAAGTCCTTGTTCACCACATCACTCCGAGGGGGGACTTGTTGATATATTTAGGTAGTGATGTGTGTGAACACACTAGGACTGACGGGGCACTTTTTTACCTCTTTAGGAGGCTTTTTCCCCTTGGCTTGTATATATGCCCATAGCCCTAACTGGTTACTTCTTTTTTGTACATTCTAGTGGTAATACATACAATATTGTGTGTTGTGCTCCAAGCTTCTCCTTCTTCCTTGTGATGTTCGCGTGCTTCCGAAGATGTCTAACTCCAACAATGAAGCCACATTTCTCAACGTTTAAAGAGACATATTGTCAACATTTATTAAGGATCTTTTCTAGGGTGGGGACATGCTCTATTCATCAGGCCTAGTAAGTGCAAAGTCATCGATGTACACTTAAAGGAAATTTCTCAAGAGCTCCTTGAACACATGATACATTAAACTTAGTAAAGGTTTTGGCATATCAATTAATACAAATGGGATGATCTTGAAAGCATATTCTACTAGAAAGGGCACATTTGGGTTGATCTTATGGTGCAATCACAACTTGATTCTAACCAGAGAAGTCATCATAAGAAAGTATGCACCTCTTTGCCTACTACTCTTTTCAAAAGATGATCAATAACTCACAATGGATAGCATCCCTAATGGTTTTTGAATTTACCTTCCTCAAATTTATACATACTCTTTAGTTTTTACTTCAATTTGACCTAGTGTATCAAAGAAGAAATAGTTGCAATGATCAAATTAATAAGTCACCTAGGTCCATAATTTTTTCAAGGATACATATGAATAGCCTTTTTGAACAAGTAAGGAAAAAAGAAAGGGTGCATTACCTAAAAATAGTTTCTATATAACTTTATTTTTGGGATTTTAAAGTAAGGATTATCCTTTGGTATTATGGATGAGCCTATATGGTCAAATTTCTCAAGAAAATTCATAAAGTGCAAATCATGTTTGCTTTGCCCAAACCCTAGCTTAGTGCCATCATGTTTTGCTTTGCCCAAACCCTATCCTAGGGCCATCATAAGTTCTTGAGATATCAATAGTCCAAAACAGTCTTCAAAATCCCCAAATGCAAACTACAACTTCTCTAGCTAGTGAAATCATGGATTGCACTTCATTGTTTACTTTCAACTTGCTTAACATCTTGTTATTGCTTCTTTAAGTCTTCTTCTTGAGGGCTTGAGGCTAGATTAACTTAATCGGCACCATCTTGTAAAAGGAAATTTCTTTGCACACTCTAAATGTGTTGATATATTTCAGTAGTGATGTTTGTGTGAACAAACTTAGGGCTAGTAGGGTGCTTTTTTCCCTCTTTAAGAGGTTTCCCACCCTATTTTGTATATATTCCTATGGCCCTAATGGCTCATTTATCTTTTTACATTCACTTGATAATACATTCTATATTGTGTTGTGCTCCAAGATTATTCTTCTTCCTTTTTTTGTTTGTGTGCTTCGATAGACCTTGAAATCCAAAAATTGGTATGAGAGTAGATTGTTGCTTTCTCTAGGGCATTGTCGACAACCCTTCAATCATAGTCTGAGAATCGCACGAAAATTGGTGCATACTTAGGGAGATTAGGACTTCAAAATTGTTTCACTTTTTCATGTCAAAATTTTTATTTGAGTTCATTTCGGTTCCAAACACACTATTGTAGTGATTGTGTAGATAATTTCATGCTTTTGTGCCAAACATATATATAGGTTTTAGTTTACCAGTACAAGTAGCTCGAAGTCTACTACAGGTCTAGTAAAGCTCGATGGGTATTTCTGTTCAACTTTTTGAGATACAACCAATTTTCTGCATTGGGTTATTTAGTCATTTGCCATGGCTAAAAGCAATGATGTATTCCATATATTGGTTGTTGAGGATAAGTTTGGATGGTACTAATTACCTTTTGTGAGCATATATGATGCATCATGTATTGGTAGCAAAAGGGCCATGGAATATTGTGCAAGGTGCCTTCCATTCTTTTTGGGCACCAAAGTATGGGTGAAACCCATTTTGTATGTTCAATTTCATGAATAAATCATGCTTCCAAGAGCTTCTAAGAACCCTAAAAGTTCAAATGGATACATACACTTAGTTCCCATTATTTTTTAGTATGACCCATTCTATATATTTAATTTCATAAATAAACCTTGGTTCAAAGAACTTATTAATTGTTTCTTTTATTTTAGGTGAGCAAAAATCATTGTATGGCTTTTGTTTTGAAGGATTTTCATCCGTTTGATAAGGATTATATGGGTCCAAATATTAGGTTCATATCTCGTTAAACCTTTGTATGACCATGGAAAAATGTCTCTATACCTGTGAAACAATTGTTTCAAGCTTTCTTCTTTTGAGCTTGACATGTCATTACCAACATATATACAATTGTCTTCCCTTTCTTCCACAATTGTGGAATTCCTTATTCATCTCATGACTAACATATGCTTCTCCTTTAACAAGTTCTCTCTTTGGATTTTATACTTTGATTTATTAATTCCTATGTTGTATTCCTTGAAGTGTTTAGGTGGTTCAAACACATTTGACTTCTTATCCTCTGAGCGAACAAAATTTTTCATCAGGATCTCCTTCTTTTTATAGGGATATACATGACTTAACTAATTTCTTACAAAATTATTTGCCCTTATTTCTTCTAAGGACTCCTATTCTAATGAAAATAATGGATCCATGATAAATGATTGAAGATTGTTATCACCCTCTTGTACTTTTAAGTCTTTGATTTGATCTTCTTCATCCACTTCTTTAAACACACCTACTGTGAAAAATCCATTAGTTTCGTAGCCTTAGATATTTCCATAGTGGCAAGGATCTACATCCAAACATGAGGCTCAACATCATCTAGATTTTTTTTTTTAATGAATGTAAGTTGGATCTCTTATAGGTCTACTTTGTATGGTAGCCAATGTGATACATATAGCTTATTAATTCTATAATTTTTTCTTAGCTTTTTCAAAAACTCAAAAGTTAACATCCTCCTCTAGCCAAGAACCATTATCCAATTACATGTCGAAAGAAAAATAATTTGCATTCTTGGTTAACAATCTTCCATTGTGGAGGGATGTATTTGTGTTCAAAATAATGGGAATGGGTTCTAGTTGTTATACCAAAGTGTTGTAGATATAAATCATTGCTATTCCATTCTTGCACAACTTTTAATTGATTCATGAATGCTCTCTCTAGAATCATCTCATCGTTACTCGCTTGTTTGAAGTTATAGTTTTCTAGGGTCATCCCATTGTATTTGAAAGTGGGAAACTTAAAACTTCTGAAAATAAGTATAGTACATATGATGAGGAACTCTTAGCTGTTGTGCATGCTTTAAAAATTTGGAAACATTACCTTATGGGTTCTGAAGTTCTTATCAAAGCAGACCAACATGTTATTACACATTCATTAAATCAACCATTGATTTTTGGAAGACACATTAAATGGGCTTCTATTCATATTCATTCATTTCATGACATGATTCCTACTTATGCATCTGATTTGTATTTTTCACAAACATGGATTGCTTTCAATAGTTCTACACTATTTAATGAGGATCACTACACTTTTCATAATGGATTCTTCTATTTCCAACACAAGTTATGCATCACACAAGTTTTTAAAGAATTTGCTATGAAAGAGATGCATGAACCACTGTATATGGGTCATAGGGGCATGCAAAGTTCTATTTCTACGTGTAAAGAATTCTTCTTTTGGCCAAATATGGAAAAGGATATTGCATAGTATGTTTCCAATTGCATTGTGTGTCAACATGTGGAACGATATCATGGTAAAGCATTTGGATTATTAATGCCACTTCCCATACCTAATGGACCATGAGAACAAATTTCAATGGATTTTATTATTGATCTTCCTACAACTTCATTTCCTAATGATATGATTTGGACAATTTTTATAGGTTTAACAAACACACATATTTCATTCCCTGTAAAAAAGACTCCATCTACACCTCAAGCTGCTAAGTTATTTATTAAATGTATTTTTCCGCATCATGGTTTTTCAAAAGTTATTCTATCAGATTGAGATTTTCATTTTTTTAATCACTTTTGGATTGCATTATTTTTAAAATTTAGGTTCCAAAATAGACTTCAACGCTGCATTTCTAACTGAAAGTAATGGGCAAAGTGAAGCTATGAATAATGTATTCTTTAGATAAACCAAGTTATTGGGATGAGAAAAAATCCTTTACTACAATTTGCATATAATAATAGAACACATACCAGTACTTGGCGTGCATCATATGAAATTGCTTATGGTAAAAAGCTTCCTACTCTCATGACTATCACTCAAATTGATATCCCTATGGCTGATTCTTTTGCACAAGATCATAATTTTACACTTCGTGAGGTTCATGAGCACATTAAGAAGAGTCAAGAATGTTACGTGCGTAATGTTGACAAGAAACAAGTAACTAAACAATTTAATGAAAATGTCTTGGTATGGTTATGAATAATTAAAAGACATTTGAAAAAAAATTCACAACATCCTAAGGGTAAAATTGCACCACTTTATTATGGACCTTTCCATATTATTCAAAACATAAATGAGAATGCTTTTAGATTAGACACACCTTCTCATTGGAATATACATAACTATTTTCACATTAGTTTATTGAAATCCTTTAAAGGAACTTTACCACTCACTCCTATTTTTAGATGATCCTCCTTTACTTGAAAAGGATGCCGAAATTTTAGTTCCAGAGAAAATACTTGATTATGATGTTACTACTACAAACACTAGTAAGCAATATCATAGATATTTAGTTAAATATAAAAATTAATCACTTGAAGAATCTCAATGGATTCATAAGACATCATTAACTCCACATTATGACCACTTGATTTTTTCATATCATTCATAGTCACATTAAATTTTAGTTTTCCATTTCCATGCATGTGTTTTTTACATGGAATATGCTAATGATTGTTCACTGATGGGACATGTGATTGGCCATCCATGTCTATTTTTATTTATCAACTGAGGTCAGTTGCTTGTCAACTGGGAGGCATGTTATACTTTATGGAATAATGGAATGTTAAATGGATTTTAATCTCTTGAGGTTTTTAATGTGATTATTTTGATTTTGCAAATGAAGAATCATGAGGGTGTGAATGCATGTGGATTTACTCATATATTTTTGACGATATTTAAAAGATAGTATTTTATTTATTTTTGTAAAAATAGTAGATCGCTTAGAAAGCGGCGTTTTGTAAATAAAGTAGATTTTTCATAAGTGTATGCTTTTTGAATCGTTGCCCTCATGTATCTTCTATTCAGGATGTCATGAAAGTACCTATAAATACACATACTCTGAGAGACTCGTCCATTAGAGTATGTGAGGAGAGATTGTACCCAATCATGTGTTTAGTCTTGTCTATCTCTATTCTAT
>CM035415.1:15049470-15094470 GCA_020310875.1 Ceratopteris richardii | reverse complement strand
AGACATATTTTCAGCCACGAGTAGGAATTATCTAAAGCACATAAAAATTTTGGACTTTGACTTGAGTGGATAGACCCATGCATGCTTGTAAAAATCACGAAGTATAGGTAATTACGAAGAAATGGTGTCTTCATACGACCACGTATGCCACTATGAATGTTAGATCCTTTAGGATCCTCCTTGCTAGACAAGTCAAGACACAAGTTATATTCACAAACAACAAAAGGGAAGACATTAGACTTACCTCCTAGTCGTAAAGCCAATATGGGCTCACCCTCGAGGCTGAATCCTGATAGCTTGCAACCAACTGGGAAGCCACCTCCAAGATGCTTGCATCCCATACCACCAACACCCCACCATTATGGGTGATGAGGTTGTGCCTATGGCCAAGAGTTAAAGTGCCTCACACATGGAGGAATGTCTCACAAATGAGCTCATAGATCCTATTTATAGACTCGCTTTGATGAGGTAGCCTAGTTCACACTTCAATTGTTTTCGTACTTGGCCAAATGCTTAACTACATGCGCCATCCATATATCCTTTGGGTCTCGGGACATAACACTTTCCCCCTTATTCTTAATTGTTGCCCTCCACAATTTCCTTGACAAAAAACAAAGAGCCCAATCCTTCGATGGGCTAATTGACTCTCAAGTCAGGACAGACTTAGGAGAGTGCTTCCACTTGATTAGATACTCAGGATAAGACAGGATAAGAAGTCCTCTGGGACTTCCTCTCCCTCTGATCTAGAACCAAATCTGGCTCCAATGGAACATATTGGGTAACATCTTATGAACTCAAGATCCCCTTCGGAGGTATCATAAAAGTTTGTCGTTTCAAAGTTGCCATGCGAGAAACTAATGTAGAACTAGGATACTTGTCCGAGTTACTAAACGGGCAATTATTATGGAACTAAGATATTCCAAGATCCCAAGTGGGAAACTATAGTGGAACCAACATATCTATCCATATTTTCAAACGAAAACTATCGTGGAACTAGTATACCGATCCAAATTGCCAAGTCGGCAACTATTATGGAACTAGGATACATAATGATTCCTTGAGGTAGATCAAGCTCATAAGACACACCGGTCATCTTCTTTCTGAGCAAAGAAGGACAACAATATTGAGAATATAACATCAATGATCATGCATATATTAGTTCGAATCATCTTAGAATCTCAAGTTACCCTGTTCGCGTATACAGTGCAAAATAGTATGGAAAGCATCATAGTGTTGGGAAAACAATATAGTGCCTAGTAATCTTCGTGCTCTCCTTCCTATGTAACAATCCTAACGTCCATGCAAGAATATTGGCTACTATGAATCCCTACCTCTAGGTGTGTGTGGGATGGGTGCATGACCCAATATCAACATCAACGGTAAGTAATATGTATAGTAGCTAATGTAACAATCCTAGCATCCATACAAGAATATCGGCTGCTATGAATCCCTGCCTCTAGGTCTTTGTGGGATGGGCCCAATGACGCAATATCAACATCAATGTCATGTATTATGTATAATAGCCAATGTTGTCACTCGTCCAATGGGACCAGACATGGGAACTATATGAGCTATATGATGGGTCATGACTCACATGTACGATGTATCATGTGACGTGGAATGTGCATAATACATATTACACAATGCATTATAAATTGTAATATATGTCATATGCATACTACATAATGCATTGAAATTCAACTTTTGTGGAGCCATGAATGCAATGATAAATAAACAATTCATCAAGGTAAATTATCAATTGATTAATGATTCATTTTGTTTTATATGTAAACAATTCGGTTCATTTATGACCATATCCACCTAGCTATCATGGACATTGGTGTAGAAAAAGTAGTGCAAGTGATCACAGATAATGGAAGCAATTGTGCGGCTATGGGCAAACTTTTGGAAGAAGAGTTCCCCTTTATTTTGTGGATGTGGGAAAGATACCATGGATTGATTTGCTAATAGAGGATGTGGGGAAGATACCATGGATTTATACCATTTTTACCACTTGCTTAAAAGTGGTCGCTTTGTTCTCAAAGAGACCAAAGTTACTTGCTTTATTTAGTGTTTCAGTGATATTGACTTGGTGAAGCATGCCAAGACGAGATTTGCATACATGTGCATAATCATGGAGAGATTAGCAAGATAAAGGCAAGCATTGATGCAGATAGTTGTATCACTTGATTGGATAGCTTGGATGGATATACTAGTCCAAGGGAAGAGCTTGTATGGACATGTTTGGATGATAGTTTCTGGAGGGATGTGGAGGGATTAGTTGGGCTTTATGGCCCTTATATTTACTCATACACATAGTAGGTAGAGAGGGTTGCATGGTTGGATTAGTATATGAGTTCATGGATTGTCGGAGAGTTTATGTCCTTATTTCACATTGGAGAGGTCAATATATTTTATTTTTTAATATGTATATGTATGTCACATGTATGCATGTGTATATCACATTTGTATATGTGACATGTATGTATATGTCACATGTGTGTATGCGTATGCCATATTTGTGTGTATGTGTATGTGTCATGTGCCATTTGTTTATGACATGTATGTGACATGTGTCACTAGTGATCAATGACCATTCAAGTGACATATCACATGTGAGTCATGAGTCATGAGTCGTGACAATGTGTAATTATTAATATATATGTATGTAAATTGCTAATATGTATATGTATGTGACATGTATGATGTGTGTATGACATGTCACATCATACATGTTTGCATTGTGTGCGTGTATGTGTCATGACTGCATTGTGTATTTGACATGTGTATGACTGTTGACTTATGTGATTGTTGATACGAACGTATGCAGCATGTCACATGTGCATTCAACATTGCTATTTTTTTCCTTCGAACTTGATTTTTTTCTATCCATAAGATAAAGGAAATAAAAGGAGTGAGGAGGAAGAGGTGGGATTGGTTCCATCGCCCTTATACATAGGATGGCCAATCTACTGCTCCCTTTATGGAGATCTATAGAACTGTCATTCGATATGGAGCTTGTGAAAGCTTGGAATGATTATGTAGATTGATTGTATGGAGCTTTTGATGTGGAGCTACGTGGGAAGCTAGAGATCAAGCCCACTCAATTGCAAAATAAGGAAGGATGTTTTGGTAGAGACACTGCATGCTTGAGAAACATGCAATTGATCTTTGTGACATAGTGGGAGAGAGATGATTTTGGTGCATTTTGAGGTAGTAAATCATGCCTCATTAATAACTCATTACTCTTGAGTCCTTATTTTTTAATGAACTCTTTAATTGATTAAAGATTTCTCTTTTTTCTTTTTAATTATGCACATACACTAAGTCATTCACATACTTTCACAAGAGTGTAATGCTAGTTCTTTTGAAAGGAATTGGAGTACATGGATCCTCTTCCACACAAAGAAGAGGAATAGACTATCTACAATGCCGTTGGAGCGGCGTGTCTAATATCTATTGCCATTGCAACTTGCGTTTATTGGAGCGTGGTGGCCACTCAGCCAGGGTGCACAAGTCAATGTCCATGACCTTGACATTGAGAAGGTCCATGACATGCCTACAATTCCAACAGAGGATCTTGATTTATATGGCATACTTATCGGGAGTTGATCATGCCATAACACGAAACGAGGGCATCTCAAACTTGTGCTAGTCATAGTGCATGTACTTTGCTAGGCCCATCGACTAGTCGGATGGAGACATCTACTAGTCGGGCACCACGTGATGATGATGATGATAGTGACTTAGAGGATTTTAAGGCTTGGGGATTGATGATTGATCATTTGATATTGATTGTACTATTGACAGTTTGACTATTTAGTATTATCATTTATGGACGTTCTGATGTTGACTCTTTAACATATATGATTTGTGACTTGCTGACTTGTCATTGTATTTATCATGCTTTGAATCTTGATGGATGGCGATTTTAGATTTTGAGTCATTGATGATTGTGCAATGTGGATTGCGATTTATGATTCATGAATAAAGTTGCAACTAACAAGTTTGAAGTTCTTATTGAGTCGTGACTCATGACCTATATTTTTTAAAATTTAATTGATTGAATGCTCAATTAATGATGATGACTGATTCTTGAATCATGATGTGTGATTGTGGAATGTGAATTTAGAATGGCTAGCTAGTTTTGCAGTTGATTATTTGTGCAATGTGAATTTAGAATGACCAGTTTGAAATGACAAGTCACAAATATAACATGTTGAATGTTCAATGAAGTTTGAACTTAAAAATTGCAATGCGACATGTATACACTCAACAACAGTGATTGTATGTACTATGTAGTCTATGTAATTGCTAGCATCATGCATGTAGTGACTAGTCATATATGTAATACATATAATGATTAATGTATAATATGTATGCAATATGTAGTATGTACTTACTACTATGTATTCAAGAGTCACAACTCACATCATATGTCCTTGTTCACTTGTGCTTATAATTGAATATATATATATATATATATATATATATATATATATATATATATAATATGTGTATTTTTACGCTTGTCTTCATTTGTAGTTCATTGTTATCGACTAATCTCTTTGCTTGTTCAAAAAGGGTATTCTTTCAATAAAATTTTAAAGAAGATAAGGACTTTCTTGCTTTGTAGCAAGTTCATTTATGGTTCTTCTTCTTTTCATGTGTTTTAATTGATCATTAGTAGATTCAATAGAAAAGGGAAACTTTCTAATCGTTAATGATAAGATATTTTTGGTTTTTTTTTTTTTTAATTATTAAATTTTAATAATAGTTTTATTGTAGTCCTTTGCTCATTTATGATTTATTATCATTATTATTATAGCTATTTATTTATTTATTATATTTTTTAAATTTATTTTAAATTTTAAATTTTTAACTTATTATTATTATTATATTAAAAAATATTTTATTGTATAGTTTTTATTTTCCAAGTTATATATATATTTTTCTTTTTGTTTGTGTTTATTTTATTATATATTTTTGGGATTTTAAAAATTATGAATTTATTTTATTTTCTTTAAATTTAGTTGTTTGATTTTTATTATTATTTATGTATTTATTTATTGTTGTTTCATCTTTTTTGTTATTTTCTTATGATTTATTTTCTATTATTGGTTTGTTCATTGTGCAAGACTTTATCATGGTGGCTGAGTTTGCGCTTCACTTCTGGTAGTGATAGAAACTCAGCTCGTTGGCTTTGCTAGAGGTCTTTATTTAGAAAGACTCCTTATTAAAGTCTTCACCTACTCTAGGGCACGGATGATGGGAGTACGGATGTCATAGCTATTTGTCCAAGCTATGCACGATAAAGTTTAATTCTTATACTTCTTACTTTGGACAGACATAGAAGTTGAAGATGCACTTTTTGTTTTGTTTTTGTTTTCGTTTAAATTTGCATTTTTTTATATATTTTTTTGATTTTTGATTTTTTTAAAGAAAAAATATTATTATTTTAATATATATAAAAATTTTAAATTTAAATATTAATTATATTTTTTAGTCTTGTTTTTTTTTTGGATTGGTTTACTTTCTTGTTCGTATTTTTCATGTCTTATGTTGATCTTACTTTTTGTGTACTCGTTGCTTTTGTTGTTGTTTTTTTTTTATGTGTTTGTGTCTGTGTTCTCTTTCTTGAGTTCGTAAGTTTGGATAACTCTGAACTTATGAAGGTATATATATTAGCTATAAGTAGCCTAGGGAGGCAAAAGAAAAGGAACACGTTAGCAACATTTTTGCAACATCTAGGGCAAAATGTTGCTGTGTGGCTAACGCGATATTAACATGTAGCCTTGGATGCTGCGAAAACGTTGCTAACAACACACACACACACACATATATATATATGTATATATATATATATATATATATATATATATATATATATATATATATATATATATATATATATATATATATATATATGGAGAGAGAGAGAGAGAGAGAGAGAGAGAGAGAGAGAGAGAGAGAGAGAGAGAGAGAGAGAGAGAGAGAGAGAGAGAGAGAGAGAGAGAGAGAGAAGAAAGAAAGACTTTTTAACCTCTATTAGAGGCCAAAATCGGCCTATGAGACAAAACATATACATCAGTATGATCCAATCCACTATGAGAGAGAGAGAGAGAGAGAGAGAGAGAGAGAGAGAGAGAGAGAGAGAGAGAGAGAGAGAGAGAGAGAGAGAGAGAGAGAGAGAGAGAGAGAGAGAGAGAGAGAGAGAGAGAGAGAGAGCTTGTGGCATATTCAGGTATGGACACTTCAGAAGTCACAATTAATATATATATATATATATATATATATATATATATATATATATATATATATATATATATATATATATATATATATATATATATATATATATATATATATATATATAGAGAGAGAGAGAGAGAGAGAGAGAGAGAGAGAGAGAGAGAGAGAGAGAGAGAGAGAGAGAGAGAGAGAGAGAGAGAGAGAGAGAGAGAGAGAGAGAGAGAGAGAGAGAGAGAGAGAGAGAGAGAGAGAGAGAGAGAGAGAGAGAGAGAGAGAGAGAGAGAGAGAGAGAGAGAGAGAGAGAGAGAGAGAGAGAGAGAGAGAGAGAGAGAGCTTGTGGCATATTCAGGTATGGACACTTCAGAAGTCACAATTAATGTTGCAGCTGTCGGCAGGTAATATATATTTTTACTTACAAAAAACAGATTGTTTTTTCCTCGGGCTTTCATTGATAGTCAGCATGCATGTTGTTTTTCCAGTGGAATTGTGAAAAGAAGTAAAGGACAGCGGAGGGCTCAAAGGTTGAGGAAGGAGAAGGCAATAGAGAAGGCCTTATCTTTAATGGATAAAACTGAGGAGAAGTCTCAGAAAACTCAACTCAAAGCTGTGCGTGTGTCAGCTGTTAAAGGTCTGTATTAGCATTAGATCCATGGTGAAAATATTTAATATGATGGATACTGGAGATTCTGAAGACTTTATCACAGTTAAGATAAACTGTAGAAAAGAGGGTTGAGGGCTGTTGTCGGAATTTAGTTTTAGGTTTTAGGGAGTCCTCTACTTCTCCATGTAATTGGTGGAAGTAGTGTGTGTACATCATGAATTATCCCTGGTAAAAAAATTATTTAATTAGCTTACTAACTTATTTTCTACTTTCAGTATTCATTGATCAGAGATCTTCTGCTCTGTGGTTCACTCCATCTCAAGGTTGAATGCTGAAAAACTCTGTGCATAGGACAATTTCATGATGTATGGGTCTTGGGATCTATTTATCTCATTTACAGGAAGGCACGTGTGTAATGAGCTTAGGAGGTCAAATTCAGACTTTGAATCAAGTCTATAAACGTGTAGGTGCTAAGTAACTACAAATACCGTAAAGAAAGGGGGTGTAATTAGAAAGTGAGGATATTTTATATTAAGTGACATTTGGGGGATATCTGACATGCAATGTTTCCATGCCGGCATTGAGTGTGGCTTCAGGATTGAGATGAGATGAGTGGTCTAGAAGCTATATAGTGTTTAGCCTTGAAAATGTGAGAGAGGGCACTTATTTGATCCCGTGAATTAAGGGAGGAGGTTTGGTTTGATGATTGTAGTTCGTAAGCGGTCTTCAGCATAGAGCTTTTGCACTGCATGCACCTGTAGACTTGGTCATCATTGTTGTTGTGCCTTTCAGCTCCTCTTTATGGCTCCTTCGTTGTTGGGAAAAATAGAAAGAGGAAGCTACTTCTTTTGTCCCTTTTTTGTCTTTCCCCTTTGCAAGGTCTTACCTCTGAAGTCTTTGCAGCTATCTGCCCTCAGTCTGGGGATGGGTATATACTGAACGTGGGTGCATACCGGATGCAGATCTCTGTATAAGCTGGACATCAGCATGTGAAGTGCCCTCGACTCTATCTCTGCTCACTAGATTCTCTCTCTCTCTCTCTCTCTCTGTACCCCCCCCCCCCCCGCGCTCCTGTCTGTGTTGAGCTGATGTGGTATTACGTTCAGCTGCACAAGAGCGTATTTTATCTTACCCATTTCTCCTTTGTAGATACACTTCTGAGTCTATCGTTGCATTTATCTTGAGCTGACATGAGAACACCGTCTGTACAAGAGCTAATTTGATTACATGCAATAAAATAATTTCTATGTACCCGGGTTCTGAGATGCATGTGGAACAATCTCTGTGTTGTTGCATTTCAGTAGCCATTGGCTATATTGGGCCAAATCTTCTATAAGCTCATTCCATTCCTCTCATTGAGAGACGTATCTCTGAGGCATCTTTTGCTATGTCATAATGATGGTGGGTGGCCAATGTCCTAAAAGAACTTTAGGAACTCAGTTTATCGAGCTTTTGAGGAGTTTGTGTGCTCAATTGCATAGGTTTGTGTTTGGGGCAAGTGTGTGTGTGTGTGTGTGTGTGTGAGAGAGAGAGAGAGAGAGAGAGAGAGAGAGAGAGAGAGAGAGAGAGAGAGAGAGAGAGAGAGAGAGAGAGAGAGAGAGAGAGAGAGAGAGAGAGAGAGAGAGAGAGAGAGAGAGAGAGAGAGAGAGAGAGAGAGAGAGAGAGAGAGAGAGAGAGAGAGAGAGAGAGAGAGAGGGGGAGGGAGGGGGAAGGGGGGGAGGGGGAAGGGGGGGGGGGGGGGAGGGAGGGAGGGAGGGAGGGAGGGGGAAGGGGGAGAGAGAGAGAGAGAGAGAGAGAGAGAGAGAGAGAGAGAGAGAGAGAGAGAGAGAGAGAGAGAGAGAGAGAGAGAGAGAGAGAGAGAGAGAGAGAGAGAGAGAGAGAGAGAGAGAGAGAGAGAGAGAGAGAGAGAGAGAGAGAGAGAGAGAGAGAGAGAGAGAGAGAGAGAGAGAGAGAGAGAGAGAAGGGGGGGGGGAAGGGGAGGGAAAGGGGGGGGGAGGGAGGGAGGGAGGGAAGGAGACAAAACCATGTACAAGGAGAGTAATTTCTGTGTAAAAATCAAAAGGAAAACTACTAGCTGCACAAAATTGTGTAGGCTGAAAAAGGCTGAAAACAACCAAGGATGGTGTACCTAGTAGTGAGGGGGTAGTGGGGATAGTGTAGTGGTGCATGGGGGAGTGTGCCTCTGACTTTGCAGATAATGGCCACCCAATAGAGGGGGGACCCATGGGGGAGTCAATTAACTGCATATGATGGGTGGAGGTGGGTGGAGTATGTGGTACATTGGTGGCAGTCTGAGTACCTCTTGAAGGAAGGCTGTCCAAGTGCTGGTGGTGGGCCTCTGCTCCAACATGTGGTCATTGGCTACCCTGATGCGTGAGATATCCTCTTGGTGCAGTTGTGGTTGTCAGTACCCAACCATACATGGTCGGCGTCACACTGTGCTGCTGCCTGTGGGAGCGTGAGCCCATAGAGGGAGGGAGGGGGGGGAGGGGGGGGGGGAGAGAGAGAGAGAGAGAGAGAGAGAGAGAGAGAGAGAGAGAGAGAGAGAGAGAGAGAGAGAGAGAGAGAGAGAGAGAGAGAGAGAAAGAAAGTCATATTAACGTCTTCTGGAGGCCAAACTTGGCCTATGAGACAAAAAACCATGTACAAGTGTAGTAACCCTGTGTAGAGGATAAAATGAAATAAAAGGTATATCGCGACACAAAGATATATAAGGCTGGAAAAGGATGGGAAGACGTGGCTCTGACTCCGCAGATAGTGGCCACCTAATACATGGGGGACATGTGAGTAAAAGTGTGAGTAAAACACCCTAGCTACTGGTGAATGGGTGGGGGTGGGTGTAGTATGTGGTACATCGGGGGTGGTCTGAGTGCCTCCTGAAGGAAGACAACCCATGGGGTGGTGGTGCGCCTATGCTCCATCGTGTGGTCGTAGGCTGTCCTGATGCGTGAGATATCCTCCTGATATAGTCGTGGTCGATGATATCTGCCCATGCGTGGTCGGCGCCGTGCTCTCTGTGCTGCTGCCTGGTGGAGAGTGAGCCCTATAGGTGGACCTGTCTGATGTAGCTCAGCTCGCTGAAAAAACTGGGTAATGGTCTGCTGTGTACTCACTCGTGGCTGATGTGTGGGCTGGAGTGATCGATCTCGCCTCTCGTATGCTGCCGCGAGGAAGCGTCCCAAGCGTCGCTTGTCTCCCATGGTCATGCATAACGGGAGTGACTCCTCTATCTGGAACTGTGCTCGTAGGTCTAAGTATGCTGGGCATCTGATAACAAAATGCTCCTCACTCTCTACCTCTGTCTCGCATACTCGCATACTGGGCACCACCTCTCCTCACGGGGGACTCCCCTGGATCGACCCCTCTCAATCTCAAGCTGGTGCGATGAGACCCGGAGCTGCCCAATGATGACTCGAAGGTGGTGGGGTAGATATGTCTGCATGTATCTCGGAATCTCGATGAAGCCCTCGTCCGATATATGTAGAAAATGCTCACGGTAATAGAGCATTTTCGGTGGCAATGTACCCCTAGGGCTCACCCATGTCCTCTGTATGTATGTATGCCATATCTCCTGACGAATGATCCTATTCCTCTCCTGATGAGAGAGCGAGTAGGTGGGTGCATGTGAGTCGTACTGTAGTGGTGGTAGCCTGTCTATGTCAAAGCCATGGTGGGCCAGCCAGTCTCGTGTCTGTGCATACCATGAGGAGGTGTCACCTGCTAATGCCATGTCCCGTGATGCCTGGAAAGCCCGATAAGCAATGCGCTCTGTATCCATGCTGCGGAGTCTGTGTAATAGGCATACTGTCTGGAATAGTGCCTCAACTAGCATCGGTGGTGTAGCGAGCTCTGCTCTAATGATATCATGTGGTATTGAAGGCTTGCTGCGGATAAGTCTAGAAATCATGAGGATCTGTGGCCTTTCTAATGCTGTCCATACTGATGTGGCTAATCTTGGTCCCCATATGGCTGCCCCATACATGAGCGTTGGTGTAACCAAAGTGTCGAAGAGCCACCCCTTTGTGCGGGGCTCCTGAAAATATGCCTGGTGGCACTGTCTCTCCATCAAGGCAAGTGCTGCATACCCACGTGTGATGCGGTCACGTGCAGCCTGAGACATAGAGAAGACCCCTGATGCTGCTGTAAATGTCACTCCCAAGTAAACATATGATCCGACCACCTCAATCGGTCCACCCGCTGCTGTGAACAAACTATGTCTGCGTACATGTGCGGATGTATGAAAGATCATGACCTTTGTTTTACCAAGGTTCACAGATAACCCTCTGTGTGTGCAAAAGTCATCTAGGCCATGTAGATGATGCTGTAGGCCTTCTGCCGACTCTGAAACCAGTACAATATCATCAACGTATAAAAGAATATGGACAGTGGACCCGCGTACCTCAATGCCATCACCCCCCTGCTGCTGTATGTAGTCCACTATCTCATCAATGTAGAGACCAAAGAGGGTGGGTGAAAGAGGGCATCCTTGCTTCACCCCGATAGTGCTAGCAAGTGGATGAGATAAGCCCCCCGGACATCTGACTCTGCCAGATACTCTCTCGTATAAGGCATAGATCCCCCATATCATCTCCTCTTGAGCTCCGATATCAAGTAGTCGTCTGAAGAGTCATCCCCTGGGAACGGTGTCAAATGCTTTGCGGAAGTCCACAAAGCAGCAATATAATCTCCTCTTCCTCACCCTTGCCCGATCGATCAGGCATCTCAGAGTGAAGATATGGTCAATGGTAGAGTAATCTCGTCTGAAGCCGGCCTGTCCTGGAGCCCTGATACCCTTCCTCTCAGCGAGAGTACTCAACTCTGTCTCGAGTACCGCCAATATAGGGCCAATCATGATCGTCCGGTATGTAGCTGGATCCATAATATCTCCTGACTTATGAATGGGCACTATGGTGTGCTCAGTCCATGAGTCAGGGAACCCTTCAACCAGTGCACGGTTGAAGAGGTGGGCAATGAGCGGTGCAAGGGTGGTGCCTCCGTAGATGAGGTGCTGAGCCTGTAAACCGAAAAGGTCATGGGCCCTGCCATGCTGTAGACGGGCAATAGCGCGTCCCACCATAGTGGGTGTAAAGAAGTCAGATGTAGTAGGACGTGAGCTCTGTGGTATGGGAATGGGGGGCTGGTCTGGGATCTCGTATAGGCTCTGTGCATAGCTATGCCAAGTGCTCGGGTCTCGGATGGGTGTCTGCTGTCTCCTCTCTCTCAAATGTCGCCATGCCACTGCACTGTCTCGACTCATGAGTAAATGATAAATATCCCAGTACTGTCTCTCCTCCTAATCTCGCCGTTTGCGGCGAGTAAGGCTCTGCATGCGACGCTGTGCCTGTGTGTGTGTAATATCCCCTCTATGCTCTAAGATGCGTAGGTGCTTCCGTAGCTCGCGGCAATCTGCATCATACCAGCTGTTCTGAGGCATGGAACCTGTGCGTGCAAGGTGTGTATGTGTGCGGTGTGGGAAACTGCAAAGAGCGGAGTCGTGTAGGATGGTGGTGAACTGTGATGTAAGTGTATCCAAAGGTGAGAGTGGATCGAGAGAGAGTAGGCGGGTGTGTAAATGGTGTGCATAAACGTGTGAGAGCTCGTGTGTGAAGTGTATTGTCGTGTGTGTCTTAGTGGGTGAGGGAGGGTCTAATGGAATAGGAGATGATAGTGTGAATGTAATAAATGTATGGTCAGCACTAAGTGGGCGTTGTCCAATACTAAGTGAGGGGATGAGTGAAGCTCCAGAGGTGGTACCTAAAATGTAGTAGATTGTGCTCTCACCTCCGCCGTGAGGAAAGCAAGTAAGTCCGCCCGAACCTGGCCAACGATTCATGCCGTTATATATAACGAGCTGATGTCGGCTGCCTAGCTCAAGTAGATGTCTGCCATACCCTGTGGTGTCCTGACCCATATCAGCCGATACTCTACTGGTGCTCATCTCATCGGGGTCTCTGGCCCTCATGAGATGTGGGTGATCCATGTCGTATGCCTCAAACACTGATATGACTGAGTGCGGCCATTGAAGTCCCCCATAAGGAAGACTTCCCCTAGTGTGCTGTAATGTAGTATCTCATCTGAAAGTGCTGTGTATGGTGAGTCTCTGTCTTGGATCGGTCCCCCAAGATCCTGTCCTGCATATCGGGATCCGCCTGGAGGAAAATAGCATATAGCAATGTAAATCCAGCTCCCCTGTGCTATCTCCATGCGAACCCACATGTATCGTGCCTCCTCATCTCTTCCTATAATATGGATCCGACTCTGTATCTCCTGTCTAAATACGATGGCCACACCTCCCGACCCTCTCGCTGTACTCTGTCTCGTCGTGGTCCTGAATGCAGATTCCCAATGAAAACCTGCAATGCGTGGTAGACCTCTCTCTGGGCTCTCGTGTGTCTCTGTGTGTGTGTGAGAGAGAGAGAGAGAGAGAGAGAGAGAGAGAGAGAGAGAGAGAGAGAGAGAGAGAGAGAGAGAGAGAGAGAGAGAGAGAGAGAGAGAGAGAGAGAGAGAGAGGTGTTTGGAGCAACTTTGAAGCTAACCCTAAAATTAGGATTTCATATGAGCTTGGATTTGGTGATGAGAATCAAAGCATTATTGACTATGGGGGTGTAGGACAAGATGAGGTAGACATTCGATTAACTTCTATACTACATTTCTTTGTCCTTTTTTATGTCGATATGGCCAACCCATTTGTGCAATAAAGCAAACTTTGCTATCTACATATTCCCTAAGGTAAAATATGTTGGGTGTGTGTAGAAGTGCGAGAGACACACAAGAAGCACACACAAGGAGCACAAACAAAGAAAGACACACAGAGAAGACGATGGCTAGAATAGCTCTCTCTATTGATGATGAGCTGAACTAAAGTAAGAGTTGAATAATATCCCTAAGTACAAAGTACCATCACATATGCGAGTATCAAGTATGTGGTAGCATGGAAAAAAACACATAGCCAGCACTAGAGTAGAAAGTGCCCATGTATAGGGAAAAGGTTCACATCAAAGCTACTCGAGGAACACAAGTGTAACAAACTCCCCTGGAGCGAATGATGTGAACACATACAGGGAGTGACAGATCAATCCCTATAAGGTAACAAGCCTAAAGCTTTGCGAAAAGCTTCAAACTTTTCCCGTGGAAGAGCTTTGGTGAATATGTCTGCCACATTATCTTGTGTAGGCATATATACCAAATCAATATCTCCTGCATGAAGGCGCTGTCTCACATAGTGATAATGCACCTCAATATGTTTGGTCCATGCATGAAACATTGGGTTTCGTGCGATAGACAAAGCACTCTGACTATCAGTGAGAATATGCGTAGCAACATCAATCTCCATGCAAAGATCCATCAATAGGAGTCTCAGTCATATACACTCCACTATAGTTGTGAAAACTGCCCTGTACTCAGCTTCATAACTCGATGTTGCCACTGTAGGTTGCTTCTTACTCAACCAGGGTATGCATGAGTCTCGAAGGAAAAAGCAATTACCACGAGTGGACACGTGAGTATTATAACAACCAACCCAATCACTATCTGTAAAAGCATGCAATCATGGCTGAACATCTCTGCCATAAAAGAGACCTAAGCTCAAAGAGCCTTTGAGATATCTAAACACACATTTTATTGCTTGCCCATGCTTAGTGCCAGGGCTATGCATGAATCGACTGAACTGGGAAACTACATATTGTATATCCGGCCTTGTATTGCATGCATATATAAGACATCCCACAACTTGCTGATAAAGAGAAGTGTCAAATGCATTACTGGAATCCTCAACTGAGAACCTAAATCATGTCTCAACTGGTGTGGAAACTGGCTTGCAATCCTCGAAGTCAAAACGCTAAAGTAGTTTTTCAACATACTTTGCTTGATGCATAACAATCCCCCCCTCAATAGATACAAATTGGATGCAAAGATAATAGCTCAAAAGACCAAGATAAGTGACATCAAAAGTATGCTGCAAATCAGCCATAAGAATGTCAAGTTTTGCATCACATGACCAGTCAAGAGTATGTCATCGACATAAAGAACAAGCACCGTAAGATCAGCCCCATCTTTGCATACATAGAGTTTGCTTTCAATTGAACTACATGTGAAGCCATGAGCAGCCAAGGGCTTATGTATTTTATCATACCATGCACGTGGAGCTTGGTTGAGACCATACAAGGCTTTATGCAAGCGACAAACCATATGCTCTTTCCCTTTCATAGCAAATCTAGGAGGTTGCTTCACAGACCTCTTTTTGCAAATCACCATTCAAGAAGGCTGTTTTTATGTCCAATTGATGCACTTTCCAACCTCGATGTGTAGCCAATGCAACCACGGTACAAATGGTAGTCATGTGTGAAGTAGATGCAAAAGTTTCCTCATAGTCAATGCCATATTATTGCGCATATCCTTTGGCAACCAATCTAGCTTTGTATCGATCAATGCTACCATCAGACTCTCTTAATCTTGTAAACCCACTTTGTACCAATGGCATTCTTTTCTTTTGGCAATTCACATAACTCCCAAGTACCATTCCTATGTATGGAATCCATTTTTGATTGCATAGCACTCATCCATTGTGGATCATCACATGCATCTTCAAAAGAAAGTGGCTCTTCATTACATGCTGTAGCAATAAGAGAATAATCCACAAAATTACTTGATGCATGGTGAGAGCTTGATCTTGTTCTACCAAGTAAAGGTGCACTCAATTTGCTGTCCTGCAAAGTTTGTTTCAACCACTTTGGCATAGTTTGTGCACTCTTGATAGACATGCGTTCATTTTGTAAAACATCTTCAATATGTATATCATGTGTGGGCTGAATTTCATTCTCATTTTCAGCCATATTTTGACACAAATGTTCAGCCATATGTGGCTGGAAATTTCTAGCAACTTTGACAATTTTTGGCTGAAAAATTTCAGCCATGTTTGACCGGAAATTCTCTGCATATTCAACACTATTTTACTGGATTTTTTCAGCCCTTTGAGCCTTAGTTTGCTGGTGTACATGGCCATAGTCAAGCGCCCCATTTTGGAACAAAGGCATGAGTGTATCGAACACATCTTGTGAGCTAACTTTTGGTTGTTTTTTGCATTCAAGTAGAGGGAAACTGAATTTTCAGCAAATACCACATCTTGACTCACAATAATTGTTTTCGTCAATGGATGATACAAACGATATCCCTTACTTTCAACACTATAATCAACGAATATACATTTCTTTTCCTTGTCATCAAGTTTGTGACGACGTTGTGATGGCACAAGAGCATATGCCAAATAACCAAACACACGCATGTGACTAACCATAGGCTTATGACCATTCCAAGCCTCATAAGGAGTGATGACTCAATGCTTTTGTAGGGCAGCGATTCAACTCATAGTTTGTACACATGGCGGCTCCCATCCAAAACTTATCAGAAAGATGCTTTCCTTTAACCATACATCGTGCCATTTCAAGTAGAGTTCTATTTTTTCGCTCGGAAACACCATTTTGCTTAGGTGTATATGACATCATACATTGGTGTGAAATACCTCTTTCACGAAGAAAAGCATTAAACTCATGTGATATGCATTCACCACCACGATCTGTGCGTAGAGTTAAAAGCTTTTGTGACAAAAAATTTTCAGCCATAGCTAAAAATGCTTTGAAGCAAGGAAATACCTCATTCTTTTCTTTCATAGGATACACCCATGTATGGCGAGTAGCATCATCAATGAAGGTAACAAAATATACATGCTTCCCAAAAGATGGAGTCTTGACGGGACCACATACATCACTATGAACAAGCTGCAATTTTCTTGTAGTGTGTGTGACTATCTTTTGAAAAAGAAGCACGATGTGTTTTTTCAAGAATGCAACCTTCACATGCATGCTTTTCAATGGACTCAAGTGTAGGCAAGCCAATAACCATGTCCTTCTTTTGCAAGTAAAGCAAGCTATTGAAGTTTAAGTGACCAAAACGAGCATGCCAAAGCTCCTTTTCGGCCATGGAAGAGGTATGAGCAACTAAGGCATTCGAGGAAGCCCTCTATGTATCATGCGATACAAGCCATTACATAATGTACCAGACATCACATAACATCACCATTGCTGAAATCATGAACCATACACTTATCATCAACAAAGTGTACGTGAAGTCTAGCTTTGGCAATCAACGGAACTGAAATTAAGTTCTTCTTTATACTGGGCACATACAATGCATTTTTCAAGAGAATCACACCTCCATTTGTAGCCGTAAGCTCAATTTCTCTTACTCCAATGATAGGATAAGAGGCATTGTTTGCACACACCACATGTCCTCCTTTGGGTGCATCTTTCAAAGAGGCAAAAAATCTTTTGCATGATATGTGCTTTGAAGCACCACTATCAAAGAACCAATCCGAATCAACCTCACTCACAACCATACATGTAGAATGCAATGAAGCATCGTAATGACATGTAACAACACATGCCCAAAAATCTTGAGCCATGTTAGCTTCATCATTCTTTACATTTGCTGAATTTCCAGCAATAGACATGCAGAATTCCTTCTTCTTTTTATTGCGTTTAGCAAGCTTTCTACACTCATCAATAATATGACCAGCCTTTCAACAATATTTGCATCTCTTCTTCTTTTGCAAATCACCATCATTAGAGGAATGAGTGGAAGAGGAAGGTTGAGGCTTTGGTTTTGATGAACCCAAAGCTGAATCATACTTGCTTTTCCCCTTTTGTGAGATAGCAATTGCTTGTGTTCCCTCAATCAAACCACTCTTATTCACTCTAGATTGCTCTTCTTGCAAAGAAGAGATACAACCTCATCAAATGCATACATATTAGGATTTCCTTTTGCAACCAAACAGAGTGTAGTAGCAAAGCTTTGAAAAGATTTTGGTAATCCTTTCAACAATGTAGAAATGAGTGATGCATCCGGAATGATCTCATCTATGTTTGTCAATTTCTCTTTCAAGTTCTTGATGCGTGTCACATACACATCCACCGACTCATGTTCAACCATACATGCATCCTCAAGTTGCTTCCTCAAGTATGCAACACGTGCTTCATTGCGCACGGCATACAAAGAAACAAGAGTGTCCTATGCCTGTCGTGATGTAGAACATGACCGAATATGTGGAACTATATGACGCTTCCACAGAAAGCACAATCTAAGCATGAGCTTGAACATCTTTTCCATCCCATCTAAGCTGCTCCTGTGTAGGTGGAGAAGGAGAAACCACTGTACTCGAAGAAGAAGCTCCATCTGTGATAGTAGATTGTGAAGTAGAAGCACCTGTCGGTCTTCAATCTACATCTGTCATTATGTTCCAAAGTTGTTTTGCAACAAGAACATGCTTCATCATGTAAGATCACATAGGATAGTTGGTCCCATCAAGTTATCTTCAGCTTGAAGCATGCCAAATAAGTCATTGATGCCCGCCATTTCACAAAAGAACAAAAATGTGACAAAATCTTCACTTCGATGAAATGAATGCTGAAATTTCAGCTCACAGACCGTCACTCTGATGGGGGTTTTGAGTGTACGAATGGCTTCGAAATGGGGTAAATCCCTCGTGGAAATGTTTCTTTGCTGTCGAAATTTGTTGTTCTATGCTCCGAAGTCGATTTGCATGGTTAAAAGTGTGTGCGCGTCGCGACACAAAAAGCCAAAATTTGAGAAGGGACTGAACCTGCTCTGATACCACTTTTGGGTGTGTGTAGAAGTGTGAGAGACACACGAGAAGCACACACAAGGAGCACACACAAGGAGAGCAAACACAACAAGACACAGAGAAGACGATGGGTGGAATAGCTCTCTCTATTGATGATGAACTGAACTGAAGTAAGACCTGAATAATATCCCTAAGTACAAAGTACCACCACATATGAGAGTATCAAGTATGTGGTAACATGGGGAAAGAAACCTCTAGCGAGCACTAGAGTAAAAAGTGCCCATGTATAGGGAAAAGGTTCACATCAAAGCTATTCGAGGAACACATAAGTGTAACAAAATAGACATCTTGTGAAGAATTAAGGTTTAGCCCTAAAGTGAACAATCTTCCCTTTTTTTGTGAATGAATGAATAGGAAATAAAAAGTCCTAGAAAATAAAAAAATTATAATATATTACAAGTTCTACAACTTAGTTTAGTGTGGCAACTTATGTATCTACTCTTCATAAAGCCTTGATTGCTTACCCATATATCATGCTTCACGTAAGCTCTTCATCCCTTGACCTTGAAACTTGGTAGGCGTAGTAACCTCTTGTACTAGATTTCGTTCATTCTTTATGCCGATTTGGTCAATCATTTTGTGCCATAAGGCCCACTTTTCTATCTACTTATTTGTAAAGGTAAAATACACATGGTGTGAAGAATTAAGGTTTACCTCTAAAGTCAACAATCGTTCTTTCTATTTTTTTGTGAATGGTTAAACTTAAATAGGAAAATAAAAAGGCTTGGAAAATAAAAAAAATGATAGTATATCACGTGCTACAACTTAATTGAGCACTATGACTAAGCTATACCCAAACTATGCCTAAGTCCCAAATAAGAAATGTTTGCATGTATCTCTTGGAGTGCACATATACATGGGTGATGGTAGGTTGGAAGTGCATGCTTTTTTTTTCTTGGATGCTGATATTGATGGTGACCTCTAATAGGCCCTAAAAAAAATGGGGCTTTGTGAATCCAACTTCCAAGCAAGATCTTTGCACTTGTCCTTTGTGTCGGGAATTTCCAAGTCACTAGATATGTAGAGGTAACCATTGCTCTAATGGAGAAAGTGTGAGCATACACAATGTGGTGGTTACAGGTAAAGACAACATATATTGGTTGTCCATTAACGCCATGACTAATAAGACGTATGTTTGAGGAGATCATGTGGTAGTATTTAGTCATTCACTTCTTACTACCTTGAACTTTGAGAAGAGCAAAATGAGATGTTTTTGAATGGCCTACTTTGAAAATAGATGTATTATAAGTTTTATTAAGTGTTGTATATATGGACGATGGAGGATCCTATAATATTGAATAAGATAACTACGTATTCAAACGTTGTGTATCATATAAATAGGTAGATAGTAGATATTACTATAGAATAGTGAAAAAGTAGGAATTCTCAATGGGTCATGAAAAAGAATAGGTAAGGATATCAATACAAATATTCTCATCTTCATTGTCTAATTTCAAAGTTACTCTACTATATGGACGATGACAATTAAGTGAGATTAATGAGTACTTAGGAAGGAAAATAGGATTTCCATGGTATTAGGTAGTGATACTAGTACAAATATTCTACAATTCATTGTTTTATTTCAAAGTCATTATTTCATAAGGAAAATAATAATTAACCAAGGCTATGCAAAATTTAAGAATGCAAAAAGAATTTCATAGAAGCCCCCTTTTTTTTTCTATATTTCAATGTATACAATATTCCTTCAAGATATTCAATAGATTCCTAGAAATAAAAAGGAACAGTGTGAAATGACGAAATGCGCTTGTGAACAATATGGGAGTCAAGACATTTGAAAACAAGGGAATAAACTTTATGGGTTACATCCGTCCATTTGCCATGCATTCTCAAGGTTCGTATATTTGGAACACTTAGATTTAAATAATAGTCTTGAAACTTAATGTTGGGGTCACTACGTTGTGTAAATATTGTATGTAATTCTTTCAATTGAATTTTTGATTTCTATCGTAAGATGAGGGAAAACAACTAGCAAATATGAAATGAATAATAAAGTAAAATTAACATGAGTAGAATTTGATGACCTTCAATAATGTAGAAAGATTATATTCATAAACATGGAAAATAAAAGATTTCACATTCGTAATCTTTTAAAAAAGTTTGTAACGCTAAGGGTTTTGTATTTTACTACATATTCAAGGAGTTCAATCCGAAGATTTATTAAACGTGTTGGATTTCTCTATTGGGTTTCCAACTATTGATTGGTGTAACAAGGAACTACTCTTGATAGAGAAGAGCCTCCTAAGTAGACAAGTGAGTGTAGAACTAAGGAATTTCTCCAATTAGGAACCACTGTTGAATTGGATGCACTTCATAAGGAAAAGTGAAACTCTAAAGGTAAGAAGAGGATGATGGACATGAAAAATAAGGAGTCTTTTAACAATGAATCTCATTGATGGCAAGCAAGAGGCATCCCCATTGACCAAGATGTGTATATGAAAATCCAACATATTATAAAAGTAGAAAGGTGTGCAAACAATCAAACATTTAAGGGAAGTGTGCTACTTGGTGGAAATGGATACATTTTAATCATGCTTTGACTTAGACCTTAAGTGAGTGTGTTAGAAGAAAAAATTGTCAAATTCTAGATATGAAAAGTGAATAAGTGCCACACTCTCTTTTATCCTTTGCTCTATCATTTAAGTTTTTTGCTAAAAAAGTGGCTTAGGTTCAAATTTTCAAGTTTTGTGGAATATTTGTTAGAGATCATGCCAAAAGCTTCTAAATGCTCTCTTTTTTTGAAAAGTTTCGGAAAATTTATAGAAACTCCTAGATGTTCGAGAAGTAAGATTCTCTTACTAGATCTACTGTTTTGCCTCTTTCCCTTTCACGAGATTTCTTCTCCTTCTCTCTCTCTCTCTACTTTTGTCCATGAACCTTAGGTTATTTTTTGATTTTCTTAAGTGTAACCATAAGCTTGAACGTTTTATTGTTGTGAGAACTTTTTTCATATGAGAAAAATGACAAGAAGTGAAAGATTCAACTTGGATCTATATATAAAGATACTATGCAAGCTTATGGATACAAGAGACCATCAATAAATGTGAAGTTGACTTTATAAATGATGGGAATATTTGGTTCTACAAAGAAAAATTATTGTGATCAAATACTTGACCAAGCAAGCAAAATATAAAAGAAAGCATGGATGTAACACATGTATAAACAAATGCAATGATAGATGGGTATTTTGATATATTTCAATAGTGATGTGCACGAACACAATTAGGACCTCCTAGGCACTTTTTTCCATCTCTAGGAGGTTTTTTCCCCAGAGCTTGTATATGTGCCTATAACCCTAATGGGATACTTATCTTTTCTTGTAGATTCACTTAGTAATAAATTCAATTTTGTGTTGTTCTCCAACCTTCTTTTCTTCCTTGTGTTGTATATGCTTTTGCGGTCCTCGAACTCCAAAAATTAGTATCAAAGGAGCTTGTTGCTTTCTTCAAGGCATAATCAACACCCTTCTGCTCATAGTCTCAAAATCACACAAAAATTTGTGAGTCTAATATGACTCATCAGTGGTTCAAAATAGTTTTGCTATATGGCATCAGAATTTTGTTGGAGCTCCTTTCGGCCTTCGAATGTTCTATCATAGAGATTGTGCAGATAATTTCATCCTATGTGCTCGAAATTTATATAGTTTTCGGTTTGCCAATAGAAGCAACTCAAAGTCTGCTATAGGTATACTGGAGCTCAATTTGGTCTATTCATTTTTTTTGACAAACAATCAATTTTTGCATCACGTATAGCCATGGTTGAAAGCAATGATGTATTTCATATGTTTGTTGTTGATGATAGGTTGGATGGTTCTAACTTCCATTGTGTGCATACATGATACATAGCAAAAGGCTTGTGGAATATTATGTTTGTTGTTGATGATAGGTTGGATGGTTCTAACTACCATTTTGTGAATACATGATACGTAGGTGGTGTTCAAGAAGATGATCTTCAATTTCCTAGTCTTTTTGTAGACCCTATTGCACCTATTATAAAGCAACAATATTGGGATGGTAGAGATGCACAAACTCATGCATCGATACCTCCATCCATCAAACATGCCATTTTCCTCACATTCACTCATGCAATATGCTTGGGATACTCTTATCTCACTATAACACGTAAGAAATGAGACTCATGTCCCTTACCTTAAAAAATCATTGAGGAAGATCATGATGACAAAAAAACAAAAAAACAAAAACATTCTGCAAGTATTGTAAAGCAAATGATCATGTCATTAAGACTTTTCTTAAATTTTCTTTGAAAGAGGCAAAGAAAAAGAAGAAAGAGGCTAGAATGGTTGCTAGAGATGCCTCTACACCTAAAGAATGAAGAATGGGCATTTTCTACTCATTGCAACTATAAACCATCTTCTCATAAGCAATGTATGTTCGTAGTAGACTCTGATGTTTGATATTTTGATAGTGATGCAACCAAACATATAACCTCATAACATAGTTTCTTCACTTCGATTGAGTATGTCAAATGTGCAAACAACTCTTATCCTATCACAGGAGTGGGAAAGATCGTTCTTACTACTCTTCATGGTAGTAGTCTCACACTATCAAATTCCTTATATGTACAAGGGATCAAGAAAAATATGTTATCAGGTTTAGCACTAGTCAAAATTGGCTTGGTTGTTGAATTTGTTGATGAGAGGTGTGCAGTTCATTATCTCTCGACTTGTGATGATACCATTGCTTATAGAATCCTACATTATGGGCTATATAAGCTTATAGATATGAAGAATTTGAGAATTTTTGAGCATGCGCAAATCATGATCCTCAAGCTAATTTAGATACAAAACTTTGGCATGCATGCTTTTTTCATATGAGTTTTGCTAGTTTTCTTTTTTTGCCTATAAAAATTTAAAATGGTGTCCTCTTTTCCCAAAATTGAGGCAACTTCTGAGCATGCATGTGAGGAATGTATTTTGGGTATAATGTAGCATCCTTATGCCTCAAAGATGATTCAATTAGAGCTACACATAAATTGTAGCTTGTTCATAATGATGTTTATGGTCCTACACAGACACCTTCATTTGGGAATTGCACATACATTATGTCTATCGTTCATGAATTTTTTCTAGGCATGCATGGATTTCACCATTGAAAGAAAAGTTCGAAGTGTTCATGTGCGTTAGACACTTCCTAGTCATGGTAGGAAATTCATCAACATGTAAAATGGGCACCCTCCATTCTGATCGAGATAGGGAGTATATATCTTTAGATTTTAATGCATTTTTGGTTGAGCATGGGATAAAACATTAGTGTATAATGCCATATACACCTCAATAAAAGGGGTTTGTTGAGAGGAAAAACATATCTCTCATGGAAATGGCAAGGTGTATGGTCAAAAGTTAGGCTTTATGAAATAGCTTCTATCTTGAGGTTGTTATGTGTGCAACATATGTACTTAGAAAGGGTCCCACCAAAGCATTGCAATCTATTTCTCATATATGTTTAATAAACAACAACACCAAAAAATTGAATGATAAGGATATGAAATGCATTGTTGTCGGTTATAGTTTTACAAGAAAAGGCTATCACTTGTATCATCCATGGAGTAAACATGTTTTGGTTAGTCATGATCTTGCCTTTGTGGAAGATGCAATTCAACCCTCACTTTCATGTACCAAGGAGACATCAATCAACCCGAAGGATGTTTACGATAATTTGCTGCCTCCTTTTACAAGGGGATACTCAACGATGCTCCTAATGAGGCAATTTTCTTATCCTTTTTAAGTTTTGAATGATGATGGACATCATACTATTTCTAATGTAGATTTACATGATGCATTTATTGATGAGAGAGCGGACATTGAAAAGGTAAAAAATATGCCAAAATGGCTCTTGTGGAGATAGATAGATAGATAGATAGATAGATAGATAGATAGATAGATAGATAGATAGATAGAGAGAGAGAGAGAGAGAGAGAGAGAGAGAGAGAGAGAGAGAGAGAGAGAGAGAGAGAGAGAGAGAGAGAGAGAGAGAGAGAGAGAGAGAAAGAAAGAAAGAAAGAAACTGTTTTTACGTCTATTAGGAGGCCGAACTCGGCCTATGAGACAAATCGATGTACATGGGTGTATCTTCTGTCTATCAGAGAAGATAAAAGTGCTGAAAAAGAAACTGGTAAAGCTGATACATATCTCCATGATATGCATGTGGAGATACCCATGAAAGTGGGGGGGTGTATGGAGTGCGATATCTATGATAGTCTATATGGAAAAGGGTAGTACAACAAGCATGAGAATGCATCTGAAACGACTAACTAGCTCCATCCTGTGCTAGTGGGCGGGTGTAAGATGTGATACATAGGTGGAGGTGGAGTCAGGGCCATCGTGATAGCTTTAGCGAGATCAGCCATCATCTGGAATCGTCTCTCCTCCATGGCGTGATGGTGGCGAGCCTGGATCTCTGCAATCTGATGTCGATGAAGTCTCGGGGCTCGATATCCTCTAGCACGGGGTCATCTCCTAGCTCAAGAAGTCTGAGCCTGCTGAAGAGTCACCCCTCTCAGTGTGTGGGCTGAGGGGGGGAGGGCTGCAACACGTCGTGGAATAAAGAACTCAGTGAGCTGACTCTGTCTCCCTCCTGTATGGGCTTCTATAGTAGGCTGGAGTAGGGAATCTCTGTGACTCTGTATCTCTAGTAGGAATCGCCCGAGCTGTCGCTGGTCTCTAGAGTCCATGATCTCTCGGAGGGTGGGCTCCCCTATAAATAGAGTACTGTATCTGCCTCTGATGCCATCATATGCGCTACATATGCATACAAAGTGCTCCTCATCCTCCATCTCTACTCTGCAAACCCTACATATCCGCTCCTCTCTGGGAACGTCTACAGCTCTGCCCATCTCAATCTCTAGTCTATGTGATGAGACTCTCAACTGGCCAATCGCTACCCTCGAGCTATGAGGCATGTAAGTATCCATGTAATGTGGCCGCCGGATGAAATTGTCCGCTAGTATGCCTAAGAGCTGGTCTCGATAGTGCGATAGGCTCGATTCCATGTGTGATGTGTGCCATGTCTGACTAATGTAGAGCTGCCAAAGATCCTGTCTCAGCAAAACATTGCTCTCATGACGAGAGAGGTGGATGTGAGGTGAGTCTGGGTCATACTGAAAATGCGACAATCTATCCATATCAAGGCCATGACTATCAAACCAAACTCTAACCTGAGTGTACCAAGCTCTCTCATATCCTGACTCTGATATCTGTATAGATGCCTCAAAAGCTCTGCGTGTGAGTCGGTCTGTAGGGAGCTCCCTCATCCTCTGAATAAAGCAGATAGTATGGAACAATGCATCTACTACCATGGGTGGTGCAGCTAGCTCTACCATGATGATGTCATGTGGTACCGACTATTTCCCATGAAATAGTCGCGAGATCATACGTACCTGGGGCCTCTCGATCGCACTCCACTGGGTGACTGTGAGGCCTGGGGCCCAAACTGTCACAACATACATCATAGCTGGTCTGACTAGTGTGTCAAATAGCCATCCATTCATGCGAGGCTCTTGGAAGTGTGCCTGGTGACATCTCCACTCTAACATGGCTAAAGCTGCATATCCTTGTGTGATTCTATCGATGGTTGCCTGTCTCATGTTGAAGGGGCCAGGTAAGCTCGTGAATATGACTCCGAGGTAGACATAGGAAGTGACCACCTCAATCTGTCCACCCCCGGCTGTGAATCCTGCTCCATTCCTCACCATGGGGGAGGTGTGGAAGATCATGACCTTGGTCTTGCCAAGGTTTACTGTCAAGCTCCTCTGTGTACAAAACTCATCTAGGGCATCCAGGTGGCGCTGTAATCCCTCGGGTGACTCTGAAATCAAGACAATGTCATCGGCATATATTAAAATGTGGACAAGTGTACCTGCGAGGTCTACACCCTGTTACAAGGCTGATGGAGCGAGACAACCGCAACCGCAGAAGAAGGATGAACAAGACTTGTGGCTGAAATGACGGAGATGTAGGAAATTTCACAAGAGTCGGTAGATGAAGAATGCGAAAGCAATAAAAGCAGAAGACAGGAAGAGAAAAAGAGTTCTGTCGTCGCGGCATCATTTCGTTAGACTGAGGGAGCAGAGTTTACTGGGTTAAACAGACTCTTGGAAAAAGAGTTCTGTCGTCGTGGCATCATTTTGTTAGACTGAGGGAGCAGAGTTTACTGGGTTAAACAGACTCTTGGAAAAAGAGTTCTGTCGTCGCGGCATCATTTCGTTAGACTGAGGGAGCAGAGTTTACTGGGTTAAACAGACTCTTGGATTGATAGTTAACAGGAATGTATTTGAGAGAGACAGAAGGATAGATATGTCTCTGTTCTGTTGCGCACTGTAGTGAATAGGGTTGATCACATCGAAACTGAAGTATTCGGAGACCGCGAGTAATATATTTTAAAAACTGTGTATGAGATATTGCTGAGGACATTGAGTACTGTTCCATTCTATTCATATGTAATTATTTTGCTATTCTTTGGTTGAATCGATTTCCATTCAGTAGTCTCGTGTGGTGAGTCTATTTGTTGATCAGTTATATATGATTCTGTATTTCTCGGCTGTGAGATTGTGTGTTTGTTGTCTGGCGCGAGGCTGTGTAAGAACAAAGTTTAGTACCTTTTTAGGTTAAGTGACCAGGTTCTATACAATAAACTGTGATCACTGAGTATTCGGTAAAGATCTGTGTGTGGACAGAAGTGGTAGTAAGTTACTAATTGAGGTCGAAATCGATAACTTGCGCCAGTATACAAAAGTTTGACGTAATCTCGATCCGGGTTGTCTGTATATTTTGTTCGGTATGTTTACCGGTCACATGAAATCGTCTTACTGAGAAAAATTCAAGTAGTGAACGAATTCTAATAGTTGTAAATTACGATTGGTTCACTACGCTATTATCATAGCATATTCGGTGCGAATAGTCTCACAATTACTATGCCGAGGAGTAGTCAGTATTCAAACTCACTCCTTGTGTTAAGAAGTGAGAGAATACTTGTGATTGTGTAAAGGATTGGGAAAATAGTACAGGGCCTCTGTCTAACAGACCCCTACCACTCCCAAGAACCCGAGGACCCGATAATACTCGTCCGAAAGTTGGATTGAGTTATTATCGTCTAACATTTGGCGATTCCGCTGGGGAAGTGGCATTGAGATTGAATCAGATTGTTGCGATACTGTGTGTTCGTAATACTATATGATCAGTACGGAAATGCTACATGCCGATTACTCGATCAGGAGAAAAGTATCCCAAGAATCATCAGTTAGGGATATTAAGAACAACTTTGGGAGGTACTAGTACAATTAGACCTGACCCAGTTGTCGAAAAAGTGACAAACGATAACACTGATTCCGGTGAAATTACGGTAGAACGTAGTACATCTCTAGAGTTGCCTGGTGTTACTACGGTACAGACTGTCGAAAATACAGCAATTTTGGAACCGACCAAGATGCAGTTGGAATCTAGCATAAAAGTCTTCGGAATAGATTCAGATACGAATAGAAACACTTTAGGGAAGGAAATTAATACAGGTGAATCTACGCTGTATCCAGACACGATTTTGAATCCTTCCGGTGGAATTTCGGTAAGAAAAACACAGTTTTTCAGTGACGATTCAGCACTTTCGGCTGAATCTTCAGCTCAACTACAACGTTTGGGAGCAAGTCCTCCTACTTTGGATATCAAGGAGGAAGGAAGACTATTCGAAACAGAAATTCGCAATATAGTAAGTAAGCTAATTGCACCGAAAAGTGTGCCAGTAGGCGAAACAAATTCCGATAGTGCAGAAACTCCAACCAGAATTACAGAAGGAGTGTATAATACATTTACGATGAATGAACAACTACAACGACAAGTAGGTCAACCCAGATTGGCTTCAACGGGAGTAACATACACAAAGTTTAGTGGGTTTCCAGGAGATGACCCAGATTGTTGGTGCAAGAAAATCAACAATTGAAGGTCTTTAAGTTCGCAGAGACGTCAGCAAAAATTTCCTTAAAAAAAGGTCACCGGAAGGCACCGGAACAGTACCGGAAGGTCACTGGAACAGTACCGGAAGGTCACTGGAACAGTACCGGAAGATTACAGGAAAGTCACCGGAATGTTACCGGAAAAGATCATTTTTACAGTTTTCAGTTCATGAAGAGTTGAAAGATAAAAGGAGGAAGAAAAGAACAAAGTTTGAAGCTTGGAAGAAGAACCGGGAAAATTGTACACATATGTACAGTAGTATAGTCCGCGTTATAAGCTTGTACAAATTTATCTATAAATACCTGGAAAATGTTGAGGCGCGTAGGATGAATAGGATGGAAGAAATGAGAGGCGTATAGGCATTAGAGGCATATACGAGAGAGAAAGGAATAGAAGAGAAGAATGAGAAGTTAGATGTCATGAGACATATGAAAAGTTAGTTGAGTTTTCCTCTCATCACTCAACTGTAACTTTCTGAATAATCGAAGAAATACTGCGCTGAAATTTCTGTGTGTTTTCATCTGTGATAGATGATTTGTGAAATCCTATTGAGGATATCTAAGTCTATAGTTAATCAATCTATAGCTTAAGTTTCAGAGTTTAATTGTAAACAGAAACCGAGAATTGTCAGTAGGAACATTCATATGTGTTGAGTGTTCAAAGTTTACTGAAACAGGCGCATTTTCGGTAATCAATGTTTTGATCATTTCTCAGTGCATACTTTAAAGTTTTGCATGAGTGAGAGCTTAATCTTTAAGTTAGAAGATAAGCTACTTGTAACCAGAAGCATTTGCTTAAACGGGTTCTATTCAAGGAGAACCAAGTCTTAGAAGTTACAGGTGTTAAGTTGACTGTTCAGAATGACAGTTTCAGACAAAAGTAACCTGTGAAGATTAATTTGAAGAAATTGTGCAGTAGACTTATGTGTTGTGAAGGTTTTTTGACTTACTCTTGGTATAGAGGTGTTCTAATCACAAGAGTAGGTTATTCTGAAGGAGATTAACATTCTCCGACAGTGGTATCAGAGCAGGTATCAGAGCAGCAGTGGTATTAGAGCAGGAGACACCAAAATCAAAGAAAGGAGGTTCCCGACTGCTGCGGTTACAAAGAATTCAACAACCGAAGAACTAAAAGGTGAAAGCTTGAAGGCAAAACCTGAGGAAGAGGTCATACGATATCAAGAAAGACAAACGGAGTCTAAGTTGAAGCAAAGGTACATATATTATTCATAAAGATTGAAGTTTTCAATACACAGGAAGACACAAGATGGGAGATTCTCTGCAGATAGAGAAACTGGATAGGGAAAACTATCCTGCGTGGTCAATGAGGATGGAAGCTCATCTTATGAGCAAAGATTTGATAGCTTATATCACAGGAGAAGAAGAAAAGCCACAGTTCAGAGATCCTAGTGTTCTGACTAGGGAAGAGTTAGCAGATTTGAAAAACTGGATGAAGAAAGATGCGCAAGCTAGGAGCATTATCTATATGGCAGTAAATGATTACTTGTTACCTCATATTCGAGGTCTTGAAAGTGCAACGGACATTTGGAATGCATTGGAGGAGCATTTCCAGAATACTACTAAGTCAAGAAAGGCATCCTTATGGGCAGAGTTTACAACCTTCAAGAAGAAGGCTTCTCAGTCCGTTTCAGACTATGTGACAAGAATGAAAGACATTGCAGATGCATTAGGTGCTGTTGATGAAGATATCGAAGAGGATAAATTGGTAAGGCAAATTCTTACAGGCTTAAGAGGTGATGACAAATGGAAGCCGTTTATTTTGTCTACGGAATTATCACTTGACCATTTCACTCCTGATTTAAATCAGTTGTTAGGTCATATGCTAACATTTGAGAATGATGTTAAAGGAGATGGTGACAAGAGTGCAGGTCATGCAATGTACTCGAAAGATAAAAAGAAGAATAGCAAAGGAAAGCAACAAGCAAATGAAGATGAAGGAACAACTAGCCAAGCCAACTTCCTAAGAGGAAGAGGAGGTGGCAAAGGTAGAGGAAGAGGCAGAAACAACAAAGATGGAGGCAAAGCTTGCTGGATTTGTGGTAAGACAAATCATTTAGCTAATGATTGTTGGCACAATACTCAAAGTAATAATGGATATAGTCAAAGTTACAATGCAAGAGGAAGAGGTGGCAGAAATCAAAGAGGAAATTTCAGAGGCAGAGGTGGTAGGAGTTACTTTGGAAGAAATGCAGGTAGAGGATTCCAAAGTCAACAGTATAACAATACCTACTACAATTACGCTTCAGAACAGAAGGAGGATTCAACATTGATATTGAATGCTACTTGTGAAAGGCAGAATGAAGATCAAAGAGTCTTCTATATTGACTCAGGATGTAGTAATCACCTGAGTGGAAACATATCATTGATGACTGATTTGGAGAATAAAGTTTCTAATCATGTTGTTCAAACAGGTGACAACACAAAGCATAAAGTGAGGTCGATTGGATCAGTGAAAGCCAAAGACGGCAGTACCTTATTGGGTAAGGTTCTGTATGTTCCTACAATTCCTAAGAATTTGATAAGTGTAGGACAAATTGTTGAAAAAGGATATGAAGTAAGATTCACTAATGAAGGAGTATACGTGGAAGATCCCAGTCAAGGGTATAAACAGATTGTTTCAGGAAAGAAAGAAGGAAGACTGTTTACACTGAAGATTCAAGGTAACATTGGTCAGGCCATGTTTACATATGAAGGACAGAAAATTTCTGAGTTAGATCTTTGGCACAAAAGGCTTGGACATTTCAATGAAAGAGGTATTAAAGATATGATTAACAATGGTTCAGTGCTTGGATTGCCTAATGTTGCAGGTCAACATATGACATACAAATGTGAGGCATGTCAGTTTGGTAAGGCTCATAAGAATTCTTATACCAAGCATGGTTTTATGCACTCAGAGAAGCTTGAGTTGGTACACACAGATGTGTGGGGACCATCAAAGGATTTCAGTATAAATGGATCAAGATATTATGTGATTTATGTTGATGATGCTACTAGATGGATCACTATCTATGTGATCAAGGATAAGTCAGAAGTATTCAATACATTCAAACATTATCATGCGTATGCAGAAAGAACTACAGGTCATAAACTGAAGAGATTAAGATCAGATGGAGGGGGAGAGTATTTCTCCAACGAATTCAGTGACTACTTATGGAATGCAGGTATAAAAAGAGAAGTTACTTGCAGATATTCTCCTCAACAAAATGGTGTAGCAGAAAGAAGGAATAGGACTCTTGTTGAGTTTGCAAGGTCCATGATGAATGAGAAAAATTGCCCTAATTATTTGTGGGCTGAAGCTGTAAATACAGCTACTTATTTGGTCAATAGGTTACCATGTAAAGCCCTGCAAGGTATGACACCATATGAAGCTTGGTGGGGTAAAAGACCTACTCTGGATCATTGCAGAGTATTTGGATGTGTGGCATATGCATATGTGCCATCACAATTAAGACACAAATTAGAACCTAAAGCTGAAAAATATGTTTTCATTGGTTATGATGACAGACAGATGGGATACAGGTTGTGGAATCCATCCACAAAACATTTTCTGGTGTCAAAAGATGTTACGTTTGATGAGCAAAGTTCTTGGTATGCAGGAACAGTTAATGTCAATACAGGTGATGAAGAAGAAGTGAGTCAGAAGAAAGGTAAATCAAAGATTCAAATAATTGATGAAGAAGAAAATTATGAAGAGCAGGAAGAAGTTGAAGAAAGACCAAGATTTGATCCTGAGTGTGAAGAACCAGAATCCTCAAGGACTGGAGAACTCAGAAGGTCATCAAGAAATAGATGGCAACCTACAAGGTACAGTTATGATACTTCATTTTTGGCTACGAAAGATTATGCTTACATAGTGAAAGCAGATGAAGACCCTTCTACATATGAAGAGGCAAAAGGTAAGGAAAAATGGGAAAAAGCTATGCAGGAAGAACATGATGCATTGGTAGAAAATCAAACATGGGATTTAGTTCCTAAACCAAATAGCCAGAAGATTATTGGATGTAAGTGGGTCTACAAGACCAAAAGATTTGCAGATGGAAGCGTGTCTAGATACAAAGCTAGACTTGTTGTCAAAGGGTTTGCTCAAACATATGGAGTTGATTATGATGAGACTTATAGTCCAGTAGCAAAGATGACAACCATCAGAACACTCATAGCTGTTGCTGCGAGTAAAGGTTGGAAGTTATGTCAGTTAGATGTGAAAAATGCTTTTCTAAATGGATATATTTCAGATGATGTGTTCATGGAGCAACCTCAAGGGTTCAAAGATAAAAGGTATCCAGAACATGTGTGCAAGCTCAAGAGAGCTTTGTATGGCTTGAAGCAAGCGCCAAGAGCGTGGAATTACAGACTTGTAAAGTTCTTGAAAGAACTTGGTTTTCAGGTGTCTGAAGCAGATAGTAGTCTGCTTATAAAAGCAAGTGATAATGGTTTCATATACATGTGCATATATGTTGATGATATAATTCTTACAGGAACAGATGAGTCAGGTATACAAAGACTCAAGAAGCAAATGGAAAAGGAGTTCAAGATAAGTGACTTGGGAAACTTGTCTTACTTCTTGGGTATGGAGATCACATATACTCAGCATGGAGTATTCGTGACCCAAGAAAGATATTTGAAGAACTTGTTAATCAAGTTTAAAATGAATGATTGCCGGATAGCACCTACTCCAATGGAGGTGAATCACAAACTGAGTAAGTTTGGAGGTGAAGAATTCAAGGATGTGAGACAATATCAGAGTTTGGTTGGTAGTCTTATCTATGCTACTTTAACCAGACCTGATTTATCATATGCAGTAGGAGTATTGTCTCAATTCATGCACTGTCCAAGGAAAGAACACTGGATTGCAGGACAAAGGGTGTTGAGGTACATTAAGGGTACACTCAAAGAAGGTTTGTATTATGGTTTTACATCAGATACAAATATCAAAATATACAGTGATGCAGATTGGGCAGGTAATCCAGATGACAGAAGGTCAACCTATGGATACATGTGTTATGTGGGAGATAAGCTAATCTCATGGTGTTCCAAGAAGCAACATACAGTTGCTTTGTCTTCTACCGAAGCTGAGTACAAAGGCATGGTTGAAGCCGCAAAGGAAGTGATTTGGCTAAAGACTTTAATGAAGAATTTTGACACTATACAGAGGACTCCAATTATATTTGGAGATAACATGAGTTCATTATATTTAGCTGCTAATCCTGTTTTTCATGCCAGGACTAAACACATTGAGATTCAGTATCACTTTCTAAGAGAGAAGGTGATGGATAAAGAGATTGAAGTAATCCATACTTCAACGAAAGATCAGATAGCTGATATGCTTACAAAAAGTTTGGATGGACCTAAGTTACAAAGGTTTAAAGATATGGCAGGAATAAAGAAGACAGAGAAAACCTCAATTGATGATTGAGGGGGAGCTGTTGGTGCAAGACAATCAACAATTGAAGGTCTTTAAGTTCGCAGAGACGTCAGCAAAAATTTCCTTAAAAAAAGGTCACCGGAAGGCACCGGAACAGTACCGGAAGGTCACTGGAACAGTACCGGAAGGTCACTGGAACAGTACCGGAAGGTCACTGGAACAGTACCGGAAGATTACAGGAAAGTCACCGGAATGTTACCGAAAAAGATCATTTTTACAGTTTTCAGTTCATGAAGAGTTGAAAGATAAAAGGAGGAAGAAAAGAACAAAGTTTGAAGCTTGGAAGAAGAACCGGGAAAATTGTACACATATGTACAGTAGTATAGTCCGCGTTATAAGCTTGTACAAATTTATCTATAAATACCTGGAAAATGTTGAGGCGCGTAGGATGAATAGGATGGAAGAAATGAGAGGCGTATAGGCATTAGAGGCATATACGAGAGAGAAAGGAATAGAAGAGAAGAATGAGAAGTTAGATGTCATGAGACATATGAAAAGTTAGTTGAGTTTTCCTCTCATCACTCAACTGTAACTTTCTGAATAATCGAAGAAATACTGCGCTGAAATTTCTGTGTGTTTTCATCTGTGATAGATGATTTGTGAAATCCTATTGAGGATATCTAAGTCTATAGTTAATCAATCTATAGCTTAAGTTTCAGAGTTTAATTGTAAACAGAAACCGAGAATTGTCAGTAGGAACATTCATATGTGTTGAGTGTTCAAAGTTTACTGAAACAGGCGCATTTTCGGTAATCAATGTTTTGATCATTTCTCAGTGCATACTTTAAAGTTTTGCATGAGTGAGAGCTTAATCTTTAAGTTAGAAGATAAGCTACTTGTAACCAGAAGCATTTGCTTAAACGGGTTCTATTCAAGGAGAACCAAGTCTTAGAAGTTACAGGTGTTAAGTCGACTGTTCAGAATGACAGTTTCAGACAAAAGTAACCTGTGAAGATTAATTTGAAGAAATTGTGCAGTAGACTTATGTGTTGTGAAGGTTTTTTGACTTACTCTTGGTATAGAGGTGTTCTAATTACAAGAGTAGGTTATTTTGAAGGAGATTAACATTCTCCGACACAGATGCTCACGTACGCACCTTCGAAATCAGTTATGCTGTCCTCAACCATCCACCGGATCCGGCGTACAAAGCAATTGTTTTTCAATCTACACTTGTGAATGAAGCAGCAAGATGGCTTACTGAATATGATATTAATCATTTCGGTACTTATGAAGCAGTACGAGACGCTTTTCTGCAGCGATTCAGGCTGAAAAAGAATCCTGCAGAGATCTTTGAGTATTTACAGAACAATAGACAGAAACCAAATCAAACTGTACAAGAGTATGCTACCCTTTTCAGGACTCATTTAAGGCAGTTACCCCAGGCCCATGCTAATTTACCAGACGATGTTATTACACAGTGGTTTATCAACGGTTTGCTTCCTCAACTTAGGCAAATCATGATTATAAGATGTGTAGGAGCCATGACCCTCGATGCGGTGATATCAATGACCCTTCAGCTAGAAAACAAAGTTGGTGGATTTTCAGAGGATTTGGAATGGAATAAAACAAACAAACATGTGGCTGAAGATATAACTAGGCAAGTATATTGCACCACCTGTAAGAATTCAGGACATACAAGTGCCCAGTGTGCGTTAAATCAGACTTATTGCGCCATCTGTAACATTACGGGACATACCACTGAGAATTGTGCATACAATGCTAGAAGACAAGGAGCAGCAACAGTTAATGCAATTATCCAAGAGCAAGGGCAGTCATCCAATCAATATGTACCCCCACATTTGAGACACAATCAACAACAAGGGTATCGACATTATCGAGGACAGAGGAACAACAACTATAACACACCACGCTGGCAGAATGGATCACCACCGGAAAATCAAAATTTACCACCACCTCGATGTCATTTCTGTGGACAATTGGGCCATATTAGAAGATTCTGTAGAGATGCAGCGGAATATGATCAAAGGAAAAAGGAACGTCAAAACCCAATGACCAATGTGGTAACAATCACACCTGTAGAGACGCAGGCAGCAGCAGTTCAAACGCGTTCCGGTAAACAATTGCAACCAGCAGCAGAATTATTTGAGCCAGGGATACGTGAACAACACAGAATGTATCATAAGGCTAGCCAGTGGACTACCGTAGAACCACCTGTTTTTCCAGAACCTACTCCAGTGATCCAGTCCCCAGATACCACACAAGTTCAGGCTGACAATACAAAAGCAGGTACATCATCTGTAGTAGAATTACCATCTTCAGACCAAGCTTCGTCTTCAACAGTTAAGGAAGATGCAAATCAAGTGCAACCAACTTGGGATATATTGTCAAAAGCATCCATCACACTGCCTTTCGGGCAATTACTGGCATTAGTACCAGGAATACGCCAACAATTTCAACAACAGTCTGCTACAAAATCTGCTTGCATTCCGGCTACCGCAACAGTACAACCGAAACCAGACTCTACGGTAGATCACTCAGTTCCTCTGATTACGGTATGGTTTCATAAACATCAAATTCCACAAGTTTTAATTGATGGGGGGTCCGGTGTGAATATTGCCACTGCGTCACTTTGTAAAAAGTTAGGATGGACTAAGATAGAACCAGTTCAATTCTTTGTTAGGATGGCTGATCAATCTAGAGTTCATCCAGTAGGACTGGTCCGAGATATACCTATAACTGTCCAAGACACAACATTCAAGATGAATTTCGTTGTTCTTGAATTGCCGGAATCCACCCTAGACTACAATCTACTTTTCGGTCGTCCTTGGTTAAAACAAGCCAAGGTAATTCAAGACTGGTCAGCTCAGGAACTTACATTCAAAGATAAAAACCGCAAATGTGTTGTAAAGTTAGATGCTATACAACCCTGTGAGTTACATGCTCGACCATATTTCGCCGAACCAGTCCATATGTTAGATGGATTGTCGGATGACAAAGAAGAAGAATTTCTGAAGAATAATGTTGATTTGATGACAGTAGGAACTATTGATCTACAGTCTGTGGTAGATAATTGGAATGCTTCAGTATGTACAGTAACACCTATTGTCGAAGAAATTAAGGAGGAAAATACCATTTCGATTCAAGGTAATGAATTACAACAACTTCTCGAACCATCAGCTGATACAGAGAAATATCAACAATTTTATGTTCCAGAAGATCAGTTAATTACTTATAATCTTGGAGATGAAGACCACCCTCGTCCTGTAAAGATAAAGCAAAACTTACCTGAAGTTTTTCAAGCAGATTTAATCAAGCTACTCCAAGAATTTACGGACGTCTTTGCATGGGATTACAAAGACATGAAGGGCCTGGATCCTCGTATCTATCAACACAGAGTTATGCTAAAACCAGAAGCAAAACCGATAAGACAAACCAGCTACCAGATGAACCCACATTATGCATCTCAGGTAAAGGCTGAACTTGATAGGTTATTAAAAGTGGGATTCATAGTACCAATAGAACATGCGAAATGGATTTCACCAATTGTAATTGTACCAAAGAAAAACAAGCAATTGAGAATTTGCGTAGATTATCGGAAATTAAATGCTGCAACAATACCGGATCCCTTTCCGATTCCTTTTTTGGATACGATGCTTGATAAAGTAGCAGGTCATGAGATGTATTCATTTCTAGATGGATACAGTGGATATAACCAAGTAAGAATGGCTGAAGAAGATATATCAAAAACTGCATTTATTACAAATTGGGGTGTCTTTGCTTGTACCGTAATGTGGTTTGGATTGAGGAATGCGCCAAGCACATTTCAAAGATGTATGCAGGAGATATTTTCTCCTTATCTAACCTCATTCATGCAAGTATACCTTGATGATTTTTCAATTTTTGGTAAAATGATCGCACACCTAGTACATTTACGATGTTGCTTTCAGAGATGTAGAGAATATAGATTGTGTTTAAACCCAAACAAATCTGTGTTTGCGGTTTCATGTGGAAAGTTACTTGGTCACATCATATCAGCTCAGGGTATTCAAGTTGATCCTGATAAAATTTCAGCAGTATTAGAAGCTCCGGCACCTAATACACCTAAGGAAGTAATGCGATTTATGGGACAAGTGAGGTGGCATGGAAGGCATTTACGGTGGCTTGCTCATGTGGCAATACCACTGAACAAATTAATTTCCAAAACTGTAAGGCAATTCGAATGGACTCAGGAATGTCAGATAGCATTTGATCGACTGAAACAGTTATTAACACAGGTTCCCATTTTACAGCCACCAGATTGGGATCACCCATTTCACGTATTTGTTGATGCATCTGATATAGCAATAGGAAGTGTACTGATGCAACAAACAGATAAATGGTTTAGACCAGTATACTATGCTAGCAGAAGATTAGCACCTGCAGAGAAGAATTACTCGGTAACTGAGAGGGAATGCTTAGGATTAGTATATTCGGTAAAAAAATTCAGACATTATTTATTGGGCCGAAAATTTACATTTCATGTCGATCACGCTGCACTGGTTTACTTGGTTCGACAGCAACATATCGGTGGCCGCCTAGCACGATGGGTTCTACTATTGCAAGAATTCGACTATGATGTCGTTCATCGGCCAGGTAATTCACATGCCTTAGCAGACTTTTTGTCACGCTTAGATTCAGGTGAACCTCCGGTTGGTATAAATGATACAACGCCAGCCATTTATACTTCAGAACCAACTACTGAAGAATTGTCAAACCAACCAGTGCCAACTACGTATTATGATCAGTTATTGACCTTCCTTTCAAGTGGATATCTACCTTCTGAAGTCCCCACAGCTACACGCCGAAAAATTGCAGGTTTTAGTCGACGATTCCGGTTAGTTGCTGGAGAACTATATTATACAGATCATACTGGAATCCTACTTCGCTGTATTCCACCACATGAAGTTAACTCAGTTATCACTTTGGCTCACTCAATTCCTTCCGGTGGACATTTTGCAGCAGATCTTACTCACTGGAAAATTCTGCAAAGTGGACTTTGGTGGCCAACTATGTATAAAGATATATTGGAATTTATCAAAACTTGTGATAATTGTCAAAGAACTGGACAACCACTACAACGCCATTACTTTCCACTTCATCCAGTACTTCCTTTAGAACCATTTCAGAAATGGGGTCTTGATTTCATTGGTCCAATCACACCTCCCGCAGTATTCAGCAATAACAGGTATATATTGACTTGCACAGATTACGCAACTAGGTGGGCAGAAGCATGGCCTTTACACTCAGCTACAGCAGTTGAAGTAGCGAAATGTCTATTAACAGATGTCTTTCCAAGATTTGGATTGCCACTAGAGCTTGTTTCAGATCAGGGTACTCATTTTATGAACAAGCTGATGAAAGTATTAACACAGTCATTCCAGATCAGTCATAAATTCAGCTCACCATATTATCCTCGTGCAAATGGATTGGCAGAAAGTACCAACAAATCTCTGCTAAATATGCTTCAGAAATTGACTAGAGACACACTGGAAAGATGGGATCAGTTGCTACCTGTAGTCTTATGGGCCTATCACACTACATATAAGGTAACCACCGGCTTGACACCATTTAAGTTAGCCTATGGAATAGAAGCAATAGCTCCGATGGAAATTGTAATACCTAGTTTAAGAGTAGCAACGTCTCAGAAGCTTTTACCCGAAGAGTCATTGGTATTTCGGTTGGAAACACTTAGAGAATTAGATGAACACCGATGGCTCAGTTTCTTAACTATGAAAGAAATTCAATTAAGACAAGCCAGGACACACGACCGAAATTTAAAGACTCCAGTATTTTCAGAAGGACAGCTTGTTCTTTTTTACAATGCGAAGTCCAATAGATCAGCAGGAAAATTCAAGTTACGTTGGTTCGGTCCATTCAAGATTTCAGAACAAATTGGTCCGGCTACTTTTCGATTGACTACATTGACTGGACAACCACTTCCAAAAGCGATAAACGGTTCAAAGCTACGGCCGTATCAAGTAGCGCCACCTCGGCTATAACAAGGGTACACAGCGTACCACAAATTTTCTAATTTTCTTTTTGTCTTTTAATTACTTTTGTTTTAATTCGGTGTAATCAATAAAGTAAGTGTAATTGCCGTACTTTAATATCTATTTATGTCCAGCCGTCCGCTCCCTTTTCTCTCTTTGCATGCACGCACGCCAGATATAGACATTACTGTCCGTTTTGTGTAATTAGTGCCGTTTTAAATATTCCCTGTACAAATTTCTTATATAACTCACTTAAACTCGCCGGATAGGTAATTTAGTCTTTTGCGACCACAGCCATATTTTCTGAATACTTGTGTTCTGCGTCTTCTATCTGTGCGCAATGGAATCCCTAGCAAACTATACAGCTTTTGCCGATGGTATCCCTGCTGAAGTAGGAAATTATCTGCATGTACGAGGATTGGGTAGTTTCGCCGAGCTGCCCTGGCACTCAGTTGAAGCTCACCCCTTCTTCGCACAGATCATTTCCGCTATCGCTCGAGTATCTTCCACTGAGAAACGATGGGTTTTCCTTTCCTTACCGTCTAGAACTGTGATCACATTCCAAGTGTTTGCAGAAGTTTACCATTTGACTCCACAAGGCCGCGAGAATCTCCCCATGATCTCGGTAACCCGAATGGCAGAATTGTTCCCGCGATTTTCATCTAATGAATACGCCATTCTCTGTCGACCAGAACCCGAAAGAACTGCACTACAATTCCTAGTTGCTATACTCAACTTTCAGAAACGTACCTATGGTATCTCTCGACCATTTTATTCTGCCATAGATATAGCTGCCCGAGAACCTGTTAACTTTGCGTCATTCTTCTTTCAACGTATTCATAAGGAGTGCGTCTCAATTATGAAGCAAGTTAACAAAGGTAAAACCCCGAGGTCTCGACTACCACACATTTTATCATTTCTGTTTCCAACTATAATGCAAGCACAACCACCACCAAGAGGACCAGTGTTACAAATTGAAGAATCAGTGCAACCTTTAGATGACGACGAAGAAGATGAAGAGGAGATTAATCAGTTATTCAGAAGAAAACGAATCAGAATCAGTTCTTCTGAAAGTAAGAATGCAGGGTCAGCCGAACAAGACGAAGAAGTACAACAGGAGATCGATCAGCATTCAGGTGGAGTAACACAAAAGGAAGACGAACAACAGCAAGAAGTACAACACGAAAAACAAGATAAAGCAGTAGAGAATGAAGCTGAGCAGCAAGACAAGGAAGCAGAAACAGAGGCCAAGCATCAAGAGGAAGAGAGGTTCCATGATACAAATACATCGATGCACCAGGAATCATCAACGTATTCATTAGCATCCGAGCATCTACAAACGCAGAAGCAAACTGAAACGGAAGCAATGTCAACTGATAAAGTCTGTCAACAGCAGCAGCAAGAGAATCAACAAATCCATGAACGTCAACCTACTAATGATGCACTGGATAAGCTCCTGAAGGCAGCAGAAACAACAGATGATCAACAGAATGCAACAAAGGTAATTAGCTCTAACACAGCTCGTTCTATTTTTCCACCGCAACAGGAAGCACATCCCATCCAGGATCACCCCGACCATACATCATCATCTTCCCCTAACTACTCACCACCGAATTCTTACCAATTACGCACCAATACGTTTGCCCAACCGCGACAACTTCCACAAACACAATCTGTTCAGGTATTTTCCGAATTAGCATCAATTGGACAGTTTCTTATTAACCTCTCCCAGCAATTACCTGCTCAGATGAAAGCTGATACAGACAACATTTACAAGGAGTTGCAGCATAAAATAGAAATACTGGAAGCCGATATCACTCCGCTTCAAGAAGAAGTATACATAGTAAAAGCAGAAAATCAGGTCCTACAAGAGCAAGTGAAACAGCTGCAAGAACGACTCAGTGATCAGGCAGATATAACAAAACAGCGGGATGAAGCTCTGGAAACAATAAACAATCATAAAGAAATGTTGACAGAAGCCACTGCAGAAATTAATAGGTTAACACAGAACTTCAAAGATGCAGAAGATGCCAGAATAGCATTAGGTAACTTACTGGAAGAAACTAGAAGGTGGTTAACTCAAACAGAATTCGAGTTAGAGACAACAAAAAACAGTTTATCAACAACCAACAACATACTGCATAAGTATCTCATTGAAGAGCCTCAGAAACAGAAACGACTAGCAGATATGAAAAGGGAAAGAGATGCATTTTACAAAACAATCCAATTCCTGAACCAACAGTTAGAAAGACTCGAGAATCAAGTAAGTAACAAAAATGATAACATCCATCGAATGCAGCAACAAGTAACAGATATGAAGACGGCCAGAGATGCAGCATTGGCCAATGAATTTTTTTTACAGGAGGCATTTTTACAAACAGAGGCTGAAAATTTACTTTCAGGAGCTATTGCGCTCAGTTCGGTGCGGACAGATGCCCAATTATTAGAACCCGACACCCTGAAAAGTGTATTAGAAACGCTTAAGAAAAAGATTGCCCGTATCTTTCGATCAGCTAGAAATATGTACTTAGAAGGTCTCGAAGCAGAACTATAGATTTCGGGCCTACAAATCCGGTGTTGTACTGGTATATTTTAATAAAAGTCATGATTTTTTGTCCATAATATATTTTCGCACATGTAAAAGACGTTCCAAGTTCAGCATCGATTTCCAGAATGATGATTTTGATTCTAGAATCTCGGTAAGCAGCCTGAAATGTCATATCAGAATGGAATACCATCATTCTCGCGACTGGCAGCTCAAGGTCTAGCACTTATAAATACGAATACCTGGGAACGCACACTTACACCGAACCGTGTTGTGACTACAACCGATACTACATTCCAGTGGCTTCGATCGAGCTGGCAAGCCACTAGGCTTGCGCTGTGTGACTTAGTGGGGAACAGGACTGAAAGACAACGCTCTTCATGGTGGCCGAAAAGGGTGATGAAGCAAGGTAGCGTCAAGGATGGTGCCGATGCAGACAAAAGCAAGACAGGGAGTGATGAAGTGCGAATACCACTTCGGGGAAAAAGTGATCATTTCTAGCGATTCGGAAGACGAAAGGCGAAACGAACAGGATAGTGACGAGGATTTGGTGAAAAATGTCAAAGCAGAGAATGTGAGTGCGGATGTCGATGACGAAGATAACGCAAGAACCTCAACAAACATCACCAGAGGACCGGACTCCGACAATTTGCTAAGTTACCCTGGAAACAGTGGACTTGTTCCGCCACTAGAACAAGTGCGATCAAGAAAGGATTGGGGAGTTAATTCCTGGCATGGACCAACAGACACTGTAAACGGATATTTCAGCCAGGTGGTGATAGGATATTGTATGGTCACATGGCTTCTGCAGAAGACATGGATTCAACAGCACAGAGGGTACTTTGATTCCATAGACAAAGCGCTTTAAGCACATGATCAAGAAGGTGGGTCCAGCTGAAGAATATGAGTATGTAAAGCATGAATTTTTGAAGCAACAGCATATAAGAAAGCAGAACTTCATGAAGAGGCAACTAGACCAGCTATACGAGTTTGAGGAAGTTCTGGACAAAGAGACGACCTATTACGTACGGTGACACATTCGGGATTGAAAGATATTTGCTGAATCACCAGTAGGATATGGACATTATAAACGACTAGCCAGAGTCTTTCTGATGCATGTAAAGAAGGAAAACAGGAGGATAGCCCCAGGCAAAAGGATATCCTCTACAGTATTGCACTTGCGGGTTCGAGTCCACCGTGCGTGCCAGTGTTACAAGGCTGATGGAGCGAGACAACCGCAACCGCAGAAGAAGGATGAACAAGACTTGTGGCTGAAATGACGGAGATGTAGGAAATTTCACAAGAGTCGGTAGATGAAGAATGCGAAAGCAATAAAAGCAGAAGACAGGAAGAGAAAAAGAGTTCTGTCGTCGCGGCATCATTTCGTTAGACTGAGGGAGCAGAGTTTACTGGGTTAAACAGACTCTTGGAAAAAGAGTTCTGTCGTCGCGGCATCATTTCGTTAGACTGAGGGAGCAGAGTTTACTGGGTTAAACAGACTCTTGGAAAAAGAGTTCTGTCGTCGCGGCATCATTTCGTTAGACTGAGGGAGCAGAGTTTACTGGGTTAAACAGACTCTTGGATTGATAGTTAACAGGAATGTATTTGAGAGAGACAGAAGGATCGATACGTCTCTGTTCTGTTGCGCACTGTAGTGAATAGGGTTGATCACATCGAAACTGAAGTATTCGGAGACCGCGAGTAATATATTTTAAAAACTGTGTATGAGATATTGCTGAGGACATTGAGTACTGTTCCATTCTATTCATATGTAATTATTCTGCTATTCTTTGGTTGAATCGATTTCCATTCAGTAGTCTCGTGTGGTGAGTCTATTTGTTGATCAGTTATATATGATTCTGTATTTCTCGGCTGTGAGATTGTGTGTTTGTTGTCTGGCGCGAGGCTGTGTAAGAACAAAGTTTAGTACCTTTTTAGGTTAAGTGACCAGGTTCTATACAATAAACTGTGATCACTGAGTATTCGGTAAAGATCTGTGTGTGGACAGAAGTGGTAGTAAGTTACTAATTGAGGTCAAAATCGATAACTTGCGCCAGTATACGAAAGTTTGACGTAATCTCGATCCGGGTTGTCTGTATATTTTGTTCGGTATGTTTACCGGTCACATGAAATCGTCTTACTGAGAAAAATTCAAGTAGTGAACGAATTCTAATAGTTGTAAATTACGGTTGGTTCACTACGCTATTATCATAGCATATTCGGTGCGAATAGTCTCACAATTACTATGCCGAGGAGTAGTCAGTATTCAAACTCACTCCTTGTGTTAAGAAGTGAGAGAATACTTGTGATTGTGTAAAGGATTGGGAAAATAGTACAGGGCCTCTGTCTAACAGACCCCTACCACTCCCAAGAACCCGAGGACCCGATAATACTCGTCCGAAAGTTGGATTGAGTTATTATCGTCTAACAACCCTCTCCTCTAGCCCGGAGAATGTCGTCCTCAATCTCATCGATGTAGAGACCAAATAGAGTGGG